>VXAU01001959.1:340-253780 GCA_013399695.1 Formicarius rufipectus | reverse complement strand
GGGGCACGGCGGGAGGTGCTGATTGGCTGGGCTCCAGCAGCAGCGGCCTATCGCGGCACGGGGGGGAAGGGGCCACGCGACCCGCGGGGCACGAGGGGACAGCGGGCACTGAGCGGAGGGGGAACCTGAGGGAACAGGGGAGGCTGAAGGGACAGCGGGTGCTGAGAGAATACGGGGGACTGAGGGGATGGGGGTTGCTGAGCGGACAGGGGTCTGAGGGGACAGGGGTGATGAGGGGATAGAGGGTGCTGAGGTGCGGGGGATGCTGCGGAGACAGCAGGGGCTGAGGGGACAGGGGTTGCTGAGCGGACAGCAGGGGCTGCAGGGACAGCAGCTTCGAGCTGGGCTGTCCCCAGGGTGTGCAGGTTCACCCTGTTGGAGCAGCATCCCACACCCGCACGTCTTGGCACTGGCCACCCAGGGTGGGTGCCCACCCTGAGTCTGCCAGCACTGAGGTGTGGGACAAGCGGCACCCAGCAGGGCCATGCAGGGCTCCATGGAGAGCAGCTCCCTGAGGCACAGCCGGCTCAGAGCGCTGAGCACCAGCTCCAGCAATTGACACAGCACCCATGCTGTGACCTGGCTGGTGTCCCGCAGTCCGTGCTCGGGGCAGCTCGGGGAACGTGGGACAAGGACGTGGCCTGAGAAAGTGGAGCAGCAACGCCATAGCTGGAAGAAGACACTCAACAGCTTCACTGCTGATGAACAGAGATTCTTAAAATCAATTTTTTAAGCAGTTCTTAAAATACTTAGAATGAGCACTCTTTCTTCCTATGTTGAATTGCCTGAAGTGCCTTCAGTTGCTTGAAGTTAGATGTCCATTTAAACTCTCCATTTGTAAGTTTATGCACTTTCATTCTTGCTGTTTGTCACTTGTCAGACCTTTGCTCTTCTCTGTGAACATCTGGTCCCAGATTCAGTCGGTTTTGGTGAGCTCACATAGGCAAATAGGCTGCTGTGGCTGGGGCAGGAAGGGAGCAAGTGGCTGCTTTAAGTAATGCTTTTGTATGCACTGCTTATTTTAGAGGCTGCCCTAAGCACTGTCTCCAAAAGGGGCCAGGGACACTGCAATGTGCCACTCTGCTTTTGGGCCAGAGAGGTGAGATGCACTACAGCAAGGTAGTGCAAGGTACAGCAAGGTACAGCAAGGATCATCCAGGATCATTTTGTTATCAAAAACCTCCAGATGATTTTTAACATCTCCCCAGAAAACCATCACATGATTCATCACATGTTCCAGGAGAACCTGTCTTCCGCCCGTTCCCAAATAAATGCTCTTTGTTCCCTCAGTGAATGTATCAAATACATCCTTGTGTTTTGCTAGAAGCAGGCTGAAGATGTCACAGATCACTTCTAGCCTTCAGATCTTCTGGTCCATATAGTAACCAGATTGTAAGTGGGTTCCCTCTGAGCTTTGCCTCAGTTAATGAAGGGATTCCCAAGCAACAAAGGAACAGCAAAGAAGAGGAAAAAGGATATTTCAAGAGTGTCGTCAAAGAGGAGTTGATAATCCTTAGCAGCAGAGGCATGGTAGTAGGGATATCCTAGTGACTGGGGTTCTTTGGGGTTATGTGAATCCCAAGGGTTGAAGGACTTACAGCATATGAGAAAGGAACTCAGTGTGGAGGACTTGAAAGGGCTGGTGGCCGAAAATATGAATATTTTTCTCCTTTTGAATATTGCCTATCAACATCCTGGGGACATGGATAAATGCTATCTGCCCTTTTTAATTCGAGACGCGAACACGACTTACGTGAACTTGTTTGGTAGGTCCATGGCAGCTGCGTGTCCAACCCATGAGCTTGGTCACCAAACCTGCATAGTGCTGCTGTTTTGGGCTGTCTGCAGAAAGCTAATACTGCGTCCTTGTAAATTACTTAGGCAAAGTCATGTATGCTTGATATAGCTTATGAAGTCTAAAATAGCTCTAGATGAAGGCTAAGGAATATAAAAAAAATCCTCTGTGGCACACTGCAGCAGTGTTCTCAAATTCCTTCATTAATGTTAATCTAGTAAGACCCATTTATTTTGCTGACTAGGAATCCAATGCTGAGATAATCTCAGTGATCTGTCACAGAATGAGTCAGTTGCAACCAAGTAGATTTTCTCGTTTCTTACTCACAGTTCTGAGATTTAGTCAACAAAAGTTGCCTCTGTCCTGATTTTGCACTGTGATGTGTCTTTCCAAGTAAGAGGAATACAGACTTTTTTGTTTTTTTCAATATTTGTTTTTGTGGTGTGGTTTTTTAAACACAGTACTTCTGACCAGTGGGAAATTGTCCAAAGAGTAATAAAGCATTGCAGTTCAGATTCCTCCCTCAAAAGGGAAATCCACTGCACCTCCATCTAGGAGCTAAGAGAAGCTTTTTTCCGTTTTCAAAATGGAAAATCTAATTTCAAGGAGTTGAGTTCTCTCTGAGTGAGAGAATGGTGAGGAAATCACCAATGCTCTCTCCTCACCCTGGAAGTCTGAAATAACTAGTAATTATGGCAATAGCAAAAGGGACAGAGACAGGTTATTTCAATGTGTGAGGGCAGGCAAGGGAAAGAAATAACGGTATAGCACAGAGAAGAAAAGGATTTTTTTTTTATCATTAGGGGTTGGTTTAAGCATGAGAACCAGGAAAAGTTGAGACTGTAAAGAGGAAGCAAGTAAAGGTGGCTAATAGGTGAGGAAGAGGGGCAGATACAACACAATATGCTAGAAAAAGTCCTCACAGCCATTTGGATCCCACTTTGCAGGTGTCCCTACTCTGTGGGTAGGGATCTTGGGAGCTGTTGTCAGTAACATTCTCCTGTTGAAGCCAAGTGGGTACCTAAAAGGCTGCGCTTTTCTTAAGAGCGTTGCATTGTCTTCTGTGCCCACTCTGTCTGGAGGAGAAGGGGAAAAAGCATCAGTTGAAGAGTCACTTGATCCCTAAGATTTTGAGCTGATTCACAGGAAAGGAGCAGGAGTTCAGAGGCCCAAAAACCCAGACCACTGTATCCATCACCATGCTTGAATTAGGTGTGGAGCTATATCTCTGTTCTCTCTAGAAAGCATTTTGTCTCCTCAGTCTTTGGAGGAGTGATATAGCTAAATTGTGGATTGATGAAGTTCCCTCAAGGAAAGCAAAAGGCTTAGCAAGGAGACTTTGTACAGGACACTGATTTGGGCCAGGGAGTTTATGAACTGAAGGGAGGTTGGGAGAAAGGCCTGTTGCATTGTTCTTTCTGTTGAACCTATGCTGTCTGCTGAAATGGAACGTTGGTGCCCTCAAATGCTTGTTGAAATGGGTGAGAAGGTGCTTGATGCTTTGCTGAGGAACTTAAAGCCAGCAAAACTGAGTACTGTAGGGAGCACTGTTTAAGGCTCTGACTTGGCGGTGAAGCACACAGTTTCTAACCTGCTATGGCAGAGCATATCACAGGGAAGGGGATTTTGAACGGTGTCTGTCTGGTTATGGGTGCTTCAGATCTGGGATGGGGAGAAAAGGAGGCAGAAACCCACATGATATCTTCTGTCACTGGCTCCCATACTTCCCCACACTACTGACTGCAGTGCCAGTGTGCTGCTGGAGGAGGGAGTCTACCACAATCACCAACCCCACAGTAGACTCCCCCCTGCCACACACAAGGGCTGAGACAATAAACTCGAAAAGAAGCAAAGCTGTGAAATTTACTCATAGCACAAAGCAATGTAGAGCTCCATTATGTCAGTTATACCAAGCTCAGAGTTGTTGGGCTGTCTGCAGAACACTGAGACAGAGACTGAGATTGTCTCTCCTTTGTTATCTAATGATTCCAAATAACTTTTATAACCCAGTTGCAATCAGCAGGAGCAGATCAAATGCCAGGCAGGAAAAGAGTTGATGCTCAGGTTCAACCCGTACCACAGTCCTTGGCAATTCTGGCTCTATCTGAGCAATTTGTGAGGCAGCAGACTGGAATCAGACAAACCCCAGTGCTGTCACACCCGGGGAACTGGACTGGCTGCCAAAACAATGTGGCTTTGAAGCGGCCCCATGAAGGGGCCTCCTGTACATTCAACCCGTTGGTTTGGGGCTTGGAGGGAGCAGGCATTCATAGATAAGCTCTGCCAGGGGGAATTCTGCACTGCAGATCAGGCTCAGCTGTTAGCATGGCAGAAGGAGATGCTGCCTGAAAAGTCCCACTGGGCAGAGTGCTGGGCATGCAGTTGTGCCCTGCCTCCTGTGTTCGCTGTTTTTAGGGACTTGCCACTGCCCTCAGGCATCCCCAGCTCAGATTTCATGAGGGGGCAGACATCTCATGCGCTAATTACGGCTCATGAAATGGGGCCAGCCACTCTGATCCTTCATGTGACTAATGAATTAGACTTTGTTTCCTTCCCTTCTGTAGGCTTTAGAAAAAGGGTAAAGTTCAGGATTTGGGAGAAAACTCCAACATATCTTACTAGGCTTGGACAGTCCCTTAAAGCTTGGAAGAGAGTAAGGAGTATTAAAAGGGCATTAACTCCAGCTCTCCCAAGGCCAGATAGGCCAGCCCTTAATCTGTACTGGGTAAATTCAAGAGCTTTGTCCTTGGAATTGCCTCACAGTCACATTCCTGTTTTTCATAAACCCTAGTAATGCTCTTCCAGCTTTGTATTTTACGAGCCTATGTTGCATGTATGGCAGGTTTACTGCTTTCCTGCAGCTCTTCCTTGATGATTGTATGAACAGGGGTGGGGACAGCAGAATGACCACAGCATTGTAGAGCAACAGCAGGGCAGTGTGTGTCACTTCTGAGGAAGATAAATTTTCTTGGAAGTGTACAGCTAGGTGAAGGAGCACACATGGTTTGTTTGCATTCCTGTCTGAAAAGCAAACTTACTGCTTGACTTTGGCAGGATTGGAGGATTTGGAGGAAAAGAGGTGGTGGGGAGAAGGTTACAGAGTGCCACCAAACACTGGGAAGGGAGGGAAGGGTGTTTGCAGATTCAGTTCATGTTTGTGTACAATGTAATTAGAATGAGGAGGGTTGGGGAGATTTGAACAGCAAGGACTTGATGGTTAAAGGCAGTTTATACTTTGTCCTTGGTTTCTTCTGTAGCTCAGAGCTTCTGAGAAAGCTCTGAGCTTCCAAAAAAACGTTGTGGGTTTTTCCTTTCATATGCAGTGAGAGGAGTGTGAGAAAAGCAGATGTGGGCTTCCCTTTCAGCAGAGCAACCCCTGTGTAATGGATTTTTGTGACTTATTGCCAGCAGCAGCAAACATTATGGAGAAACTTCTGACTTGTTCATGAGCAAGTGTGTCATGAGCAGGGGATTCCAGAGGAGAGGGGAAGTGAAGGGTGGGTTTTTGACCATGTGTGCCAAATCCATCAGATTGACCTGAGCTGGAATCTGCCCCCCAGCAAGGTTGGCTGTGTGGTGTCTCAGGGCAGGAGGAAAGCTGTAGCTCTGATATTGTACTGAGTCCTGATCCCAAAGGTGCCCCAATGGAAAATGTTTTCCCCCATGTGTTACCACAACTTCACCTATTTATTGGTATATACCCTGCTGCACCAGACATGCTCTGGATATATCCTCTACCACATCACCCAATTCAACACTACCTCCTGTGCCTCACTGAGAAAGCTTGGATCTGCCAGAAATCAGGATTGCTATGTAAAATGAGTATTCAAAGTGACAAAAATTCACCTGAATCAAGGAACCTTAACGATATTGCAGTAGTAGCTAGACCTTTAGAAAGGTGGAAGAGCTTCAAGAGCATTCTGGCCAGTCTCCTTCCCTTGTCTGCCCTCTTCCATCTGGCTATGGTCACAATATAATCAGCTTAATCACGGTGTAATCAATACATTCTGCAGCTAACAGAAAAGGTGGTGGCTGGATTGCGATAAGGTGCAGACAACTTCACACTGCGGTGTGCAATCTGTGGGAGGGACACGTGTGTAGCAGGCTGCCTTGCACAGTGCTGTGAATGGCTCTCTGCCTGACCCTTAGAAACAGAACATCACAAAACATGATGGATGTGCTTACCCAGGCAGCAGTTAAAGGATCTTCTTCCTGTGTGATGGCCTTATCCCATTACTGTGTGAATGGGCATTTAATTTCATTCCTACACAGGGATCATTAGCTGCTGGATCAAAAGGAGGAAAAGGCAGCTCTGCAGAGGAAGGGCCTCTCCAAAGGGGTAGAGGACCTACAGCAGCAAGGGACAGCCCCATGTTTTGCAGGGATAGCAGTTTTGAAAATGCAGGCACTTCTGATGGGTCTGAGCTCTCCTGAAGAGCACCTGGTAAGTGCTAAACCGGTCTAGTCAGTTTTAGTTCTCTAAGTCAAGTGTTTGTAGGATGGGAGAGCTGGGAAGGATGGTTTTTCTTCCCTCCTTGTCATTTTTCTCTGAGTTTTCCTGTGGTCTTGAGAGTGCCTGGGTCCTACCAGGCCTGCTGGCAGTTCTCTTTCCCTCAGATGCTGGTGGTATCCCTGATGGAATCAGTCAGTGACGTGGCTAGGAGGGAGACATGGCTGATTACAGGGTGGAGACACTGGTCCTCTCAGTAATAGCTGCTCATTTCCCAAATCTCTGCCTTGAATAAATAACATCAAGGCTGACTAAGGAATTCCTAATTAAAGGGAACACAATCAAAGCCAAAACAATATTGCTTCGACTTAAGCCTGTAGTTTGCTTCTGCCCACACTCCCCAGAGGCCAGAAGTTCAGGGGAGAGATGGAAATGTTAAACAAGAGAGAGCCCTGCTTTGGTTGTTTATATTCGCTTGTTTGTTTTTGTAGGGCTGGTGTACCAAAAAAAAAAAAGGAGGATTCTTTTGTTTCCTTATGTGGTACAAACCAAGAATGGTGCTATTGGTATTAGAGCCATGTCAGTGTGAGCAGACCAAACTTATGGTTTCTGGCCTTGCAGTAACAAAGAAAATAAGCACCCTTTTCCCCAGCTGTGGAGCTGAAGTCATGCTGAGCCCCTTCCCTTCCCACCAGTGATCACCGAGTGTGTGTTTGTGTGTCAGTAGCATGGGTGGCATGGAAGTCGAGCACCCACCTACCCAACACCAGCCATAGATGTGCTCTGTGGTACTGACACCTAGTGGGGAGCACTTGGTGACCCAGAATTTGCAGCTGGATTAGCCTCCTTGTGTGTTGTAGTAGAAGTCAGGGAGAAAGAGTCTGGGGTGTTGTGAGAGCTTAACAGCAGCCCGTGAGAGTGCCAGAGCTGCTCTTAGCCCCAGCCTATTTTGGTTTCTGTTTTCCAGAGAGAGCTACTGATGGGTCCCTACGGAGCGAGGACTGGGCTCTCAACATGGAGATCTGTGACATCATTAACGAGACTGAAGAAGGGTAAGGCAACTGGCAAGGGTCCATAACCAGCAGTAGGTCCCAGCACACCCTGTAACACTACATCCCTAGGCTGCAGTGGTAGCATACACAGGTGGAGGTAATAAGCTAGGCTTCCCAACAGTCCCTTAGACAAGACTGCTAGGAGACCTGGAGACACAGCAAAGCTGTCATACCATTTGTTAGATGCTTCTATATAATCTTTGTAAGTACTGGGAGTCATTCAAACAGGCCTTCAGGGTCTCCAGAGAACCCTTGATTCCAGCCAGGCTGTCTCCCATCTCCCAAAGGGGTATTTGCAATTCTTCTGCTTTGGTTTATTTCTTCTTCATACCCTTCTCTTTCTCTCCTCTGGGAATGTAAAAATCTGCAGGCTGGTGACTGAGGAGAGAGGAATATCTCAGGCTGCTATTCAGTCGTCTCACTATGCAAGTCCTGCTGGGGTTTGCTTCTCAGGTATTTTCATGTACAGTCCCTCAGACAGACACAAAGTGGGTGGAGGAATCCTTGTCTCCCTCTCCCTCCAGAGAAATGTTCATGAATCTGCCAGACTTGTAAACTCTAGACCTGGGGATTTGCCAGTGAATTCAAGGGAGACTGCTCCTTCTCACAGTGGAGATGCCAAGAGCAGCATGTAAAAAAGAAGGTGCTATATGGAATAAAACATGTAGGTTTCACTCCTGCTGTCCTACCCCACAGTGATGTCGACAGAGGATTAGCAAGCCCAGTTTTCAGCTTCACAGTTGTATGAAAACAAAGTCAAACATCTTTACTCACAAATCTGTCACCACTTTGTTTTCATGCCAATCCCTATGGTGCAAATACACCTGTCTCTGTCCATAGTTCTCAGTCCTGAGTTGTGCCCACTTGTTTCAGGTCTGGGCACCTGATAACATGGCTGTTCCCTTCTGGGATGATGGGCTATCCTAGTGCTGCACTAATGCCCATCCACTGGCACCATGCTGCCCCACAGGCCAGTACATTCCTTCCCTCCTCACTGCCTCAGTATCTCCACCCCACTCTTCTCCCCTAGCACTCTTCCAGCTCAGATTCTTTTCCTGTGCTCTGCCAGAGCATTTTGATCAATTTGTGCCCACTCAAGACCACAGTGGTCTGAGACCACAGTGTTTCTCTCCTCTCTGAGAATGGTTAAGGAGGCCCTGCTATGCTGCTGCTCTCTTGCCTACCTGTATATAGGCATGATTTTGTCACTGAATTGCTGCTGCAGCTTTTCAGCCTCCTTTTTTTTCCACGGAAATGTTGTTAAACAGCTTCTCTCTGAGCAACACAGGAATTTTTGTAGCTCACTCTCTTCTTCCTGTTTCTAACCCATGCCAAGCTACTCTGTGATCTCCTTTTCAGTCTCTCTTCCATGGGATTTTGCTCTGCCTCCAGGCTGTTTCTAGCATTGTTTTTACTCTGTTCTCTGTTGTGTCCTGAGTTATTGTGGACATCAGCGCAGAGGCCTCCAATGTCAGGAACAGCACTCAGGGGCATGGTTTAGTGGTGGACTTGGCAATGTTAGGTTTGCAGTTGGACTCGATGACCTTAAAAGGTCTTTTCCAACCTAAATGATTCTGTGATTAGCAGGGCCCCACTCCTCCTGCAGAACCACAGGCAGAAGCTGCTTTACCAGTCATTGCTTCAAGCCACCTTGAAAACATGGTGGGGAATGATACCTGATGAGTATGAGTCATCCAGAGCCAGTGGCTATTTTGCTTCGCTTTGCTGTAGGTGGGTCTCAACCTTCTGAAGATCTGTCTCCATCTCATTTCTCCTTCAGGCCCAAAGATGCCTTCCGAGCCATTAAGAAGAGAATTGTAGGGAATAAGAACTTCCATGAAGTTATGCTAGCTTTGACGGTGAGTGGTCAGGGCTCTTTCTCGACTGCTGTAAAGCTGAGTGCTGAACACAAGCTTTAGTGCACATGCTGAAAAGAGACATGTACCTAAAGCCAACAAGGCAAACACATGTAGGCAGAGAAGGCTACAGCAAATGCTTCATTGCCTTTGAAGGTCCTGGAGACATGCGTCAAAAACTGTGGACATCGCTTCCATGTCCTTGTGTCCAGCCAGGACTTTGTAGAAGGTGTCCTGGTAAGAACAATCCTGCCGAAGAACAACCCACCTGCCATAGTGCACGATAAGGTGCTGACCCTCATACAGGTGAGCCAAGGAGGATGAGCATCTGCACCAGTTCAGAGAGTGTTTGTCTTTATGCTTTCGTAAAGAAGAATATTGTAAATGATGACTAGCTGTGATGTCTCCTTCTCCCCAGTCCTGGGCAGACGCTTTCCGCAGCTCACCAGACTTGACTGGGGTCGTTGCTGTCTATGAAGACCTGAGACGGAAAGGCCTAGAGTTCCCCATGACTGATCTGGACATGCTGTCACCCATCCACACACCACAGAGGGTATGGAAGCATTGCTGAAGAGAGGAATGTTGGGCAGCTGCCATTCTGGAGCCATGAGGGGACTTTAGGAACTCTATCTTGCATTTAGAGGACTTTTGGGGAGTGAAAATCTCCAGGGCAGCCACGAGCTGTTGAAAGCAGTTGGGGAGTTGCCATCAACCTTCCTCCTCTAATTTCAGTGCCCTGTCAGGTCTGATTGTCTAACATCTCCTTCTCTGTCATTTTTCCCACCTGTCTGTAGACTGTGTATAGCTCCGACCCCCAGTCTGGACAGAACTCGCCTGCAGTCAACTCCCCTCAGCAGATAGAGTCCATCCTCCACCCTGTCACTCTGCCCACTGGGAGGGGTACATCCAGTTATGCACCCATCACACCCACACCAGAGCAGGTGAGTTGGACACAAGCCCTGTGATGTTGCTGACTCTCCCTGTGTTTGGGAGCTGTTTCACAAACACTGTTCTGGGACTGCTGGTCCTTCCTCAGCCTGTGTCTTCCAGAGCCGCTCCTCTAAAGCACAGTCCCTCGATAGCTCCCCAGAGCTCCATTGTGGTCACAGTGGTGAGCCGGGATACCACAGCCTTGGAGTGGTTATGTTTTCTAAAGACAGGGATGCTTGCAGGTAGAGGCTACAGGGAAGTGAAGATCTGAGACATGGAGGTTTAGAGCAAGGTCTTTGCAGTGCAGTTCAGCAAAAGCTTGCTTTGTAAATGCCTCCTTACCATCTTTGTTTATCTTGCCTCATTGCTTACGAATCAACCCTGTCTGGGTATGTGGTTTCCGAAGGTTAGGGCTTCCTCACTTGTTTCTCCATCCTCTTTTCTCCTTCCTCACCCTGATTTCATATGACTCTGTTCAGCATCAAACCTCCAGCTGTCAGTATGTTGCATTCAGTTGCAGAGCAGAGGGCGGAAACTGTTCTAAAGAGGCTCATTAGCAGCTTGTGAAACCAAAGGGATAAAGCTTCAACTGCACACTTAGCTGAAGCTCTTCTGTTCAATGGGAATTGATTTTCTTCTGTCTCTTACATCATTTTAGAAATTAAACAATATAAGTGGCTGCCACAAAAGAGCTGCTAGCTGGAGAGAGATTTGAATCACAACAGCAGCCTGTGCTGGCTATTAAAAATCAAAGCTAGGCTAGTGGCCAAAGGTCCCAGGTGAGGGCCTGGCATCTGTTACCAGCAAATGCACTTGATGGTAAGTAGTGGAGATTCTTTCTGCTGGGAACTCCCGAGAGTTAAACTGCATGGTGACAGTGGTGACAGATGAATTCCCCAGTTGTTGTTCCCTTTGGCTCTGTGGATGCACATGCACACGTGGTGCTATTTGCTGCCACTCAGAGCTATCTTAGCTACCTCCCCAGTCTTCCCAGGTGGAGCTGTCACATTGCTTCCTTTTTGCAGATCGGGAAGCTGCGCAGTGAACTGGAAGTGGTGAATGGGAACACAAAGGTCATGTCAGAGATGCTGACAGAGCTGGTGCCATCCCAGGCTGAGCCTTCTGACCTGGAGCTGCTGCAAGTAAGGAGCACTGGCAGGGTGGAGGGCTGGCACATGCAGCAAAATTTAGCAATGACTTGATGGACTGAGGCATAATGCATGCCAGGCTTGGGGAACAACTGGACAGTTTAATGTGGGGCTTATGAGGGAGTAAAGGGATGAGGGAAACACAGAGAAGGTGGAGTTTCAGTGGTGGAGGGAAACTGCACTACTGAGGCTGGAATTGTCTCATGTGAGAACTTGTCCCCAAAGGCCTTTCTTTTTGGGTGATGTGTCACACAAAAAGCATACAATTATTCCATGTAAAGCTCAGACTCCTTTTACTGCTCACACCAACATTTGTTGCCTATCAACAGTTCCTGATAGATCCCAGTAGCCTCTGGGGTCTGTCTATTCCAATCAGACTCCCAAATCTGAGTGCTCAGCCTTAGTGTGACCTTTATGGTAACTTGCCCTTGCTTTGGACAGGAGCTGAATCGGACATGCAGAGCCATGCAGCAGCGTGTACTGGAGCTGATTCCCCGTGTCCTGCATGAGCAACTCACTGAGGAGCTGCTCCTCATCAATGACAACCTCAATAATGTGTTTCTGCGCCATGAAAGGTACCTCTCCTCCCTGCTCTGCCCTGCTCTCACACGAGTTTACTACTGCCTATCCCACCCTTTTGATTTGCCCATAAGTATAATGCTCAAGATGTATCATCCATCTTTCAGAACAAAGCCAGGTCTCTGTTTTCACTGACTAATTCCTCTCTCTTCAAGATTTCTGTAGAAGTTACTGATAGTACATAAAGATGTCCCTGTGGCATAACACAGAAGAAGAAGGAGGGAACTGCATGGAAAGAGCTGGTTTTCTAGGTCTGAGGACTGAAACTGCCCAGGTGGCATCAGCACCCCTTATTTTTCTTCCACTTCATCAAACACATCTCTTCATTAAGATGAAATCTGAAGAATTTAGGCCCTGTGTCTCTATGGAGAACTATGTTTACACCATTTTGGTTAGGAGTAGCTCTGGAAAATCACAAGAAGCTTTCTGTCTCAGAAGACATCAGCTCTCTGGGCCTTGTTGTGGTGTCTTCAGTCTGGAGGGGAAATTGGGCCCTGAGCCATGGTTCCCCTTTCCTGTTATATAGGAAGGGACAGACTGTGCCAAACCTTGTAGGAAACCTGTGAGTGAATAAGCACATGCTATTGAAATGTATCCTGTCATCTTTCTTGCAGGTTTGAGCGTCTCCGGACAGGACAGCCTGTCAAGGTAACTCAGAGCAAATTCCCCTCTGTGCAGCTCAGTTTGCAACCCACACACCCAGCTGCGCCCTTCTGAATTGGAGAGGTTCAGTCTTCCCCACTTGGTAGTGGTAGGCTTTGCTCTCCCAGATGAGTGGCACCTGGTGTGCAGGACACTCCAGTTCCCGCTGCTAGCCTCTCCCTCCCTGCCCGTGGGAGCCTTCCTCTCACCCAAAGAGCAGGAGCAGAACAGCAGCAGTTATGATTTTCCAGTACTGAATACTGAGAGGACCAATTCCCATATAAGCCTTCTCTGAGCACTACCCTGTCCTCTGAACCATCCACCCTACTCACGGACATCCAGTGGAGCTGGGAGGCTGGCTACCAAGGCATCCTCTGCCCTAGGACACTATTCCCAGCCAGTTCTCTAATCACTGTCCTACTTCTTCCAAGGAGAGGCTTTACAATTGGTATCTTTCAATGGTTGTAAAAGGGCTTTCCTCTCTAGTATTAATGAGCCAGAACTGTAGGAATTCCAAGCTTCAGAAACTCTTTCTTCTTCCTCCAAAGGCACCAAATGAAGCAGAGAACAGCTTGATTGATCTAGGACCCAATACTCCTTCTGCACTGAAACAGCCTGAAGTCACCAACCTTTCCTCTCAGCTGGCTGGAATGAGTATGTTTCCATCCAGTTTTCCCCTCAGTCTTTCTCCTGTGCTGCTTTGGGAATCCTTTTCTGCTCTTGAATTATCTCCCAGAACTATTTAGTCACATTCATAGAGTAACCTAGAGAAATGGTGTGTGTTTTCAACTAATAAACTCTTGAGAAAACTTGTATATGCCTCAAGGCACTCAAGCCTATGTCTTGGCATCCACACCTCATGCTGTGCAGGAGTTGGACCTGACTTAAGAAGCATTAGTCTGTGGCTAAGGACTAGACCTTCTGACAGGATAAAGGATAAAACTGCTCCCTCTGCATGCCTGGCAGCATTGCCTGGTTGCCTCTCTTGCTGTGCAGTGTCAGGCTGACCTCTGAGGTCTAGGAAAGAAAAGCAGCTGAAGCTATGCTCTGAAGGCAGCCATGAGCATCTTGGGCTCAGGACACATGATTGGACAGGTTGTTTACCTGAAAAGCCTGAGAGGTCCTGGGGGTTCTTCAAGACATACCAACAGCCTACATAGCACTGCCTGAAGCTCTCACTAGCTGTGAGCATATTAAGTACAGCTCAGATGCAGCTAGAGAAAATTAGCAATACTGTTTTTACAGACAAGCCAGCTGAGATATTTTTCAAGTCAGGTTTTTTTCAGATGATGCCTGAGTCATGAAAATCCACTCATATGTCTCAGAGGTGCTTGCCCAGAAGCACAGGTCTTCCACAGGTTATGGAGCAATTCCCTCCTGAGCTGTCCAAAACGGTCAGGAATATCTAGCCTTCAGCATCAATGCAGTAAAATTGATAATGATGCTTCTGTCTGAGACTGAGCCAAAAATATCTACTAAGCAAAGAAACTGCTTCTGTTACTTCACTCACAACACTGCACACACGCATAGCCCATGCTGCAGCTGAGGGGCAGGATAGAAGAGTGGGCCTAGAGCAGTTTAGTCTGGTCTGATGATAGTTTTCCATCTAGCACTCTCCTAGCCACAGCCCTTCATTCACTTCTCCAAGCTACCATTCATCCTTCTCTCTCCCACAGACCTGGGCTCAAGCAGTGTAAGTGCGGGGCTGCACTCCCTCGACACCTCTGGCAAGCTGGAAGAAGACTTTGACATGTTTGCCCTGACCCGTGGCAGCTCGCTGGCTGAGCAGCGCAGAGGGTGAGTTAGCAGCTCACTCTGTCCTGTGCTGCCTTCTTGTAAAGAGCGCTCAGGGCAGCTGGGGCCATGACCCCAACCAGCAGCTGATCCTGGGAGACAGTAGGATGCAGCAGAAATGCACTCTGGATTCACAGTGTTTGTAGGATGACTTCTGTTATCTCAGTCCTTTTTTCTACTGCTGTCATCTCCCCTTCACAGTGTCCTCCTGTGTATGGAGAGAAAGAAGCGGTTCCTATGTTGTGAGCACTGTGGTGCCACATGTTCTTGGGAGATTCAGTGTCTGGAGATGAAGGTGTGAAGTGGGACTGGCTGAATTTTCTTCTCTGTTTCTGAACTCATGTGCCCTGACTGGGGTAATGTTGAATTTGGGAATTGCTGAATAATGATACAGCCAACAGGCAGATTATTGGAGTGCAGGAAGAATGCAGTCAATTGTGGCAGGGCAGGGCACTGTGTCTCAGCTTCCCTCAGCAAGTGGGACTGATGTTTCTTTCCCTATAGTGTTTAAAAACATCTTGTGTAAAGCACTAAAAGTTGAGTCTCCATAGTACTGGCTGAAATTGTCTTCTCCACTGCAGAGTGGATTCCTGAATCCTTGTTGTGGAGGAGCTGACAATCGCTGTGCTGACCAGATCTCTTGGGTTTGAGAGACTATGGCTGATCTTACACTGTTTTCCCATCAGTCATTCACTGCTCTCTGTTGCCTACCACGCAATAGAGCCCACAGGCACATGGCTGTCTCCAGCTCTCAAAGACCTGTGCTCCTGCACTCCTGCATCCACTGGAGTGCCTTGTTCTGCAGCTGGGCAGCAGCAAGTTAAAGTCTCTTATACATGTCAGGTTAAGGTCTCTTAAGAATGTCTCCTTCCGTTCCTCTACTTCAGACTGTTTCTGGGAAACATAGTGGGGAAACCCACGGCCTTACACATGACTTCATGTGTATTGTCCTTGGGTTTCCCCACCGCTGTTACTGTGGAGTGTGCTGCCTGAGGGCAGAGGCAGTGCAGCACAAAAAACAGCACTGGCTCTGGGGCTGAAATCTGAGCCGCTGGTATGTGCTCAGTGCTGGAGGCTGAGGGAGATCAGGACAGGGGTGGAATTGTATCCTCTGTGCTGTGGCGCAATCCTTAACAGGCTGAGGCTTATGATCTCAGCACAAGTAACAAGACATCTTCTATTTATTCTTCACTGCCCTTCATCTGCAGTCACTTGCACTCCTGCCAGGTAACCTCTACTGGCTTGGGCTTCACATTTCACTCACCAGCATCTGTGCTTGGTGTCTCCCTCCACCCGAACAGACCCATTGCCTTACAGCTCCTGAACAGGAGGTGCTGGCAGAAGACACAAGCAGGGCCACTGGGGTTTGTTCTTACCCCCCATACTTCATGTGTGCCTTGGTGAAGCAGTGCTTGAAACACTTCAAGCCTTTCCTGCCGTTCTTCCTCATCAGTGGCATGATAGCAGCATTGTACTTCATCCTGGATGCCATTGTCCACAGCGGCCCCTTCACTGATGAGCACTTCTTTGAGAAATTTGAGCGGCGGTGGCCCAAGCCCCTGGCCCCCAACAAAAACAGCTCCATTTGATGGTCTGCTGGATCTGCAGAAAGGGGCCTGGGAGCAGCTGGAGAGAAGACTTGTGGAGAGTTTCTGTGAAAGGCTTCATTTTCCGGGCACAGACGGAGTGTTTTCCCCACTCTGCTTGGATCAAATGGTGACGTGTGGCATTGTCATGTGTGGTAGCAGCCTAGAGGGGACACAGAAATGGGATGAGGGAGATTATGGGTGAGAATTGTCCGTGCGTGGAAAGAGGTTGCTGTAATGGTGCATTTGGAGACTGTGAAGCAACACTAGGCTTTTCTGATTGTCCAATTTCATCTATATAGCATAGGCCAGTGAGCCTCTGCCACCATCAGTTCTTGAGTTGTATCAGTTAAAGAGATGTTTTTTAGCTGTGTTTGTGTCTGTGAAGGTAGGTGAGTATGTAGGGGCCTATTGCTCAAACCCTTTCTAAAGCAGCTGTAATGTTCTGGTCAGTCTGTGTTAGTTTTCTCTCTTTATAGTCAACCCCAAAGGCCAGTGTTGTGGTTAATGCACACAGCTCTGTAAGCCTATGTCTTAGTTTTCATATGATACCTTGTCATCCTCCTGTCATGTGCCACATCTGTCCTGTGCTATCCCACAGTAATGTTGCAGTGAGTAGATTAGTCTATTTTGTGTGAGCTACACCTTTAAGAGGGCTTTTGCTCTCCTTTCTAGAAGCTCTTGGAAGCAGAATGACAGGAGGTGAAAACTTATGCAGTCAGAAGAACTAAATATATGTTTAGGAGTTTCTGCTTTTCACTCTCAGGCATCTCATGAGCCTGTGTGTTATCTAACTTCATGCTTTCAGGGTAAAGTACGAAGATCCCCAAGCCACCAAAGGACTCGCTGGTGCCCTGGATGCCCGGCAGCAGAACACAGGAACAGTAAGTGGCCACTGAGCTTTTAGTGTACTACCAGGAATAAGAGTATCCTCCTTGCTCACCAATGAAAGAAATGTGCTGTCTGTTTGGAAAAAATCAAGTGTTTTACATTATCAATGATAATTTCCAGTTTCCACCCACCTGCATGTCCAACCTGGGCTAAGCATCTCAGTCTTTAAACCTCTGAGCTGGGGAACTGTGGAAAGTCTGGAGTTGGCACAATCAGTTACAGAATGTTCTATCTATAACTGCAGGGAGATTTCCACCCAGAAATGTATGTTTTATTCATCTTCAGCAGGTTTCCAAGTCCAGTTGCCCTCTCTCTGCAATCAGAGAAGTAGGCCACCACTATGTTGTGTTATTTCCCCCACCCTAAACCCACTGCCTCCCCTCTCCCTCACACTCTGCAATGCAGGCTCTCTCTCATCCAGGGGGAGTCTGGTGCCTCTAGTGATGGAGCTCAGCTGACTAAGTGGATGATGCGGCAAGGAATGGTGAGATCTGAGATCGTGGAGGGCCAGCAGGGAGGAAGAAGGCTGGGGCTGCTGAAGTCGGAGTGGCACTGGCACAGCACATGAGGATGTACAGCAGACATCAGCAGAGACTGCTAACTGAAAAGGAGCAACCCTGGTCTGGGCCAGTAGTGGAGACCAGGGTTGGGAAGGAAGCAAGGCAGAGTGTCAGCCCTTTCTCAAGTAAACATGTCTGTAGGAAAAAATCCTAGGAGCTCTGAGGCCAAGAGAGCACATGTCTGGGGCAAAGGCACTAACTAGTGGCATCATGAGGAGGGCTGCCGTCATTCATTCACCTTGCAGCCTCTCCTATTTAGCATGAGCTGCCTCATTTGGAGGAAAACACATTCCAACTTCTACTGTTCAAGGCCTCCTCCTGTAGCTAAAGTGTTTGAGCTTCCAGGCTGTTAAATTCGGTCTTTTGGCAGCAGGAATTCCTGCAATTACATTACTCAGGCACATGGAGGCTTTGACAGTTCCCAGGTCTGAAGCTTGTTAGCTTCTCTTCCTGTAATGGGCTCTGCCCAGACTGATGTCTGCTCTAGGAAATTTTCCCATATGCTGTCCACCTAGCTTGAATGCACTTCTATCCCAAAAAGTTCCTCTCTGGGTAAGCAAAGCCAGTTTGCTTCAAAACTTTCCTAATCTCACACATCCTCCTCCATCCCCATTTATCCATCTGCCAGTTGTGGTAACTATCTGCACTTGCTCCCTGGCTTGGGGAAAGTTGCCTATCCTTGGTAAGAAGGTGTTGCTCTTTTTCTTGGTCTTGGTATTTTCCAGAGGGCAAGGGAGCTATACATATTAGAAGACTAATAAGTAAGTTACCACAAAGTTACTCTCTCATGCTTCTGCTTGTGGAGCCTCTAGCAAGGGCTGCTTCTTGCTCAGCTTCCTTCAGCAGCTCCTCAATAGAGAAAAGGATCTGGGGTTTTGAATCAGACTTGGTTTCCTTCAAGGTTATCTCTGTCCACTAAGAATATTTCTCTTTGCTGTTTAAATCAACCAGGGACGTGAATTAATTTAGGCTAACCTCATCGCTACTGAAAGTAAAATTTACTTTAATTGTAGACGACTTTCTCTTTGACGGGTCTGTTTCAGTAGTCTGGTGTGATGTGAGATCCTGCTGTGCTCCATGAATCCTGCCAGGGAATCAGTTCCTGGCAGGTATCTTTCCCTCTTATTGTGGTGCCTGACGTGGCACATCCGATACCTTCAGCATTGCAGACTTTGACATCAGACTGTCACTGGTTTGTAAAAGGGAAGAGGTGTGGAGAAATACGTGTCTCTTTTCCTCTGGTTGCATAAAATAAGCAGCCAACTTCCACCTAGTGAGTCCTCACCAAAATGGAAAGCTGGTCCAGTCCTATTAACTCAAAGCCAACTATCAAACCACAGATGCTTTTAATGGCATATATCCTGGTAACTATGAATGTCTGGGCATGGATGGGGCAGAGGAAGTAGGTGAGCGGTGACATTGGTAGCTGGGAGAGCTTTGCAGTGGCAGTGGCTGGATTTGGAAAGGCCTGAGCTGACTGAACAGTGTAGCAAGAGAGTTAGCTTCTGGGCTGGGCTTTCTTTTGGCATAGTGGATTTTCTCTCTTTTCTTGGCCTCATCATCCTTTTTCCTTCTGTCCTAGGTGCCAGTTCCTCAAGCCAATTTCATGGAAGACATAGAAAAGTGGCTCTCCACTGATGTGGTAAGTGAGGGACTGCTTTCCTGGAGTCCTGCCAGAGTTGTCTGCGGGGCTGGCCTTCAGGGGGTGGACAATTGCTGAATGTGTGGCACAGGCTGCTCGGAGGGAGCAGGGAAGGAAAAGTCAAGGACACAGGTTTTAGATACCACAACAGCACAGTTAGCCTTCTGGGAGGTATAGCTAATGAACTGAGGATCAGGGCCACTCTAACATGTCTGTACTACAGAAGCAAGGGGAGCACTATCCTGTCTCCCTTTGTTCAAAGAAACATCTGTGAGATGCCTTTATCTGCCTTCCTTCTAACCATGCCCTTCTCTTTCCTCTCTAGGGAGAATCAGAGGATGCAAAAGGTGTTACCAGTGAAGGTAAGATGTGCCAGACATCCCTTTTCTCTTATTGTTCCTTGCAGTACATCGGCTTTTCCACAAACTCTTTGCTCATGCTCTGCTCTCTTCCTAGAGTTTGACAAATTTCTGGAAGAGCGAGCAAAAGTTGCAGACCGCCTACCCACTTTGTCCAGCTCTTCAGCAGGGACGTCTGTCTCCCCTCCAACTGCCAGCCATCATCGGAAGCAAGCAAAGGAAGATGATGCTATGTTTGCTTTGTGAATGTTATGGACCGGTGTGCTGTGGAGCAAGAGGCTGTGTGTGCTGTTTTGTGCTTGCCTCTGACCAGGGGCCAGCAGAGGAAGGACTCTGTCCCCTTCCTCCATTCTCTTCTTCTTTTACCTTTGAGTTGTTTTTATTTTTAAGCTGCTTTCAGACTTCAGATAATCTTTGTTGTGTTTAGGGATATCACACAATAGACTTGTGAAGGGGAGTTGCAAAGCTGCTAGAGAATGTGGGAGTTCAGTGGGCTTTTCTCTTTATGGTACAGTGTGGGCAAAGCAGAAGAAGCTCTGGAAGAAGCTGCCCATCCTACTTTTTGGTGAGGTAGTTAGAGATCTTGCCTAAGAAACAGGAGAGGCTGCAGTCTGCTGCTGAAATCATTCCTGCCTGCCTCTTCACTCACCCCTTCCCTAGAATGGATCTTCAGCCCTCTGCCTGCCAGTATTAGACTGGAAAGCACATGGATGTGGAGCATTACTGGTGGCTGAGGAGGAAAATTAATGGTAGAGGGACCCTGTTGTTTTAATCTCTCTTGCACAAGTGCTTGTGGTATGCAACACCTTCCCACTTGTAACCCCTTCTCTTCCTCTTCCTTTCCTCCCCCTCCCCATCTGTTTATCCAGAATCCTACCCACAGCCCAGATATTTCCATTACCTGACAGCCAGTTACCCAAGCCCTTGGCAGCACTCAGGGCTTGAGCTGTGAGTGGTACCCCAGGCTGAAGGGGCTGTCTCCTGTGAGGTAGGATGTGCCTACAGCAAAACTATCTGCAGTTAATTTAACTCTCCCATTATTACACTTTTCTCCTGATGTGATCCTACCCCCTCTCTCACTTCCACTGTTGCCTTCCACCACATCGTGCCGTGGCGTAGGGAGTCTCTCTGAGCCAGGCCAGTGCTACAGACTCCCTCAGGGCAGTGTGTGTGCTGGGCTGGCACAGCTGTGTTCCCTAGAGCAGGAGCCCCTTACATCGACACTGTTACACCAGCAGGAACATGCTGTTGCTGCAGTAGCTGGTTCAGCTGGTGAGCACAGGGGTGAAGCGAGACATCAGTCATCTCATGCCAGCCAAGCAGCCCTGCAGCTGCCAGGAGCTCCTTTGCACATGAGGAGAAAATCCCTTTGAAGCAAACTGCACATGCTACCCAGTTATAAATGAAAGCCAGGGAGGAGGGTGCCAAGCCCAGGGCTCCTGCTCGTGGGATTTCTTGTTGAGTGTGGGAGAGTTGCCTTTTTTTACTGCACATTAAAGGAGCAAAGACTTGAGCCTCCCTTGAAGATACGGTGTGTGCTGTCAGTGCTGGCGTGGGGAGGGGAGGACTGCGTGGGGAGAAGAGGGTGTGAAACCGTATGTCCACGTTTTCTCTCCATGCAAAGGCAAGGACACTGTCATGCAGAGAGGAGGCACAGCATGGCAGCCAAGGGTGCTGGGAGCCAAGGGAGGTGCTCGCTGTTTTTTACCACAGTCTCCTAGGTTGGTGACTACAGCACATCTCAAAATAGCAAGGGGGTGAGCTACTTCTCTCCTTTCCCTCTCTGTCTTGTGACCAGATCTGAATACCCACCTTGCAGCCCATAATTCACTTACAAGGATATGCAAGAAATACAGTTGCTACAAAAGGGCCCTCTGGTATCTACAGGGCATCCTCAGCTGTCCCCATACCATCCCATAGCGTGCAGCTCAGTGGGAGCTGAGGGAAGGATTCTTAAAAGGAGACTGAATGGGTTGAAAGTGTCACCTGAACCCTAGACTTGTAGGAAGGTGTTAAATTAATTTAAGTTGTCCAGATCTCAGCACCTCCCTCCCCCATGCCTGCTCTGCAGTCTCAGTTGTACCAAGCTCAGGCAGAGGCTTGCGGATAAGAGCTGCAAGCCAAGTTGGGCTGCAGCAGGTGGCAGCAGAGCTGGAATAATCAGGGTGCTGGGTTCCTGCTTCTGTAGCTGTGGGACGGGAGGAGGCTTTGTGTCTTCTTCAGCTTTCCAAGACAGACACCACATACTATCCTCGGTTAGTTTGTCCCTTGGAAAAATGAATCACCATTTTTAATTCCATTGCATTCCCAATGCCTCTGGCAGGAACCAGGAGAGCCCTCTCTCCTTTTTGAACCAGGTGATATTATACATTTAATATAACTGTCTTTGAGCAGCAGTCATCAAACCAGGGTGTGCATGCTGTCCTCTGGGGTGGTGAGGAAAGTCCAGCCTAATGAGCCTGAAAACTGCTTGTCCTGCTCCATTTTGCTGCAGAGTCCCCGAGTAGCTCTGCTGGGGGATACCTGAAGCTAAATGGTTTTGGCTTCATCTCTGAGCTACTCCCCCTCCCACAGCCAGCTCTATAGCAGGACTTCACTGTGCCCAGGACACCACACTCCTCACCTAGGAAGGGCTTGCAAAGCACTTTCTGAAGAGCATGGCCCAAGATCCACGGGCTTCTGCCTTACCAACTATGATGGTTTCATGTGGCAGACAAGGGTAAACACTGGGGACTGGAAAAGCTGCTGACTTCTAGCATTTTTAGTCCATTTTTACCACACTCATGTCTTCCTGAAGCCAAATCATCCTTGTCACAGCAGATGCTATAAAATGAAACATGTAGAGAGGCTGGATCTACCCACACAGCACTGGCTCTGGCCTCTGCTGTCACCCCTGCCAAATTCAGTTCCTTGGAAAGCACCTCCCTCCTCACCGCAGTCAGTGCACACAGAGCTCGTACCAAAGGCTTTGCGCTGGGATCGTGGCCCTCTCAGGACACTCGAAGGCAAGGGACCATGAGCGATAGAACAAAGGGGAACAGCTTTAAATTGAAAGAGAGTAGGTTGCAATTGGATATTAGGAAAAACTTCTTTACTGTGAGGATGGGGAGGCACTGGAAGAGGTTGCACAGGGAAGCTGTGGCTGCCCCATCCCTTGAAGTGTTCAAGGCCAGCTGGATGGAGCTTTGACAAAACTTGTTTTGTGGAAGATGTCCCTGTCCATGGCATGGAATGACATGATCTTTAAGGTCCCTTCTAACACAAACTACTCTGTGATTCTATGAGAGTCCATAAGCTACAGAGCAGGGCAGCATTCCCCCAGTGCCGGAGACTTGCAAGGACAGGTCCCTCCTGCAGGACAGGGCTGAGAAGAGAGTCTGAGAGCCTCTGCATCTTCCCTCCTGTATCAAGAGAAAAACAAACTAGGAAGAAAGGCAAAAGATCCAAATGCTGAGCTTCTGCTGGAGCACCTGCTGGAGAGAAACCACATGCAGGGGCAATATGGAGCCCAGGCTGGTGGGCTTTGTAACTGGGATGCCAGAAAAGCCTCCAGAGCAAGCAACGGGCCTGATGTTCCAACCCCCTTGCAGTGCCTGGACTGAGGCTGCCTGGTGCTTCTGGGAAGGAATGACTTCTGGCCCAGTCAGCATTTGTGCAGGATACCAGCCTGTTCACACTGGTGATGTTCTGAACACTGGTTCATGCCTCAACTAGTGCTTAAAGCTTTCCATGCCTCCAGCTCCTTTGGGGCATTGCCTGCAGCTTCTCTAAAAAAAAGAAATTAAGACATCCCTGAATGAACACCCTGAGAACGGGGAGTTCAAGCTCCTCCAAAGTGTCTCTGGGATATTCCAATCCCACCTCACTCTTTCTTTCACCCTCACCTTTCTTTTTAACATCCCAGACAGGGGGAACAGGGCCTGGCAAATTCAAGAGGGAAAACTGAGGAAAACTTGAGCACAGGGCAATTTGCTTGCTGCTATTTTTGTCATGGGACAAAGAGGGGTGAAGGGGTTTTGGTGGCTGTCAGGTGGGTTCAATTTGAATCGATGACCAATAGGTGAAAATTTAGGGTGCTGCTTGTGGCCCTCTGGGCAAACCTGTCCTCTCCCCATCATGCAGCCAGCCAGAGTCGTGGTACTTTTTCACAGTGGGCCATCCAGCAGAGAGATTTACCAGACAAGAATGAGGTATCTCTTTTTTAAGTGACTGAAAATAAGAAGAATGGGGATGGGGGCATGGAAAGGTTCCAAATTAGTACTGTCATGTTTCTTATAGATTACACTAGTAATAGCTTGAATAACTTTGCAAGGTTTCTTTTGAAGAAGAATTTTGGGGTGGGACGGAAATTGCTTGTTCTGCAAGGGGTCATTGTAAGTAGAGACTGGGTATTTTGCATTGGCAAAAACTGCTTTATGATTGCAAAAAAATAAAATGGCAGCACCATAAAGAGTTCCTCTAAATGCCTTTCCTTTTTAAAAAGAGTTTTCTAATGCTGCCGTTTCAAAAAGAAGGGTGCTGCCTGCTCGCTCTGACCACCAGATGGCTGTGGTCCCTCGCACACCCGGCCCCAGAGGACAAACTCCCACTTCGCAGTGTCCTGCTTAGCAGGCTCTGCCTCCCCTGGGAACAAAAACAGAACGAAGTCCTTCCTTACCATAAGTGTTATGCTGCAACAAGGAGAGCTCGCCAAGTGACTGCTCTAGAACGTGCATTCACCTGCTGCAGCTGCACGGGGGCAGGGAAGGAGGAGGGCTTATGCTCTGTCTGAGCATCCATTAATAACCACACCGGGAACAGGATCTTGACCTGGACAGATATTTTGCATGACTCAGAAAAGCAGTTGCTATGAAGAGTCAGAACTGTTCCACATCTCTGAAAATTAAATATATGCTAAATGTTAATGAGAATTTCCATGATGTTTGGGTAGCGTTATACCTTGGCATACCAGCATTGCATCGTAGAGGCAAAAGACTTGCACGCTTCTCTTTTACCAACCATTAACCTCCAAACAGCATATGGTTTTCTTTTTAACGGGCAGTTAACAAAAACATCTGATTTCCCACAGCATTCTCTCACAAGTCACCACAGAAGTGTTCCAAACTAGTACACTGGGAAAGATGTTCTCACTTCCACAGAACTTTCAAGTTGCTCTGCCATGTCAAAACTTCCTCAAAGCTTATTTTGAATAAAAAAATTCCCCCTTCCTTCAGAAAATGAGAATAAAGCCACTTCCCTTTATCTTCAGATTACTGTTAGTGGTGCTGCTTAGGGCAGATGAAGACGCTGGGAAGGGAGGTACGATGGGAACCCAGTGAACAGCGGTGAGTGGGTTGTGAGGAAAGAAAACATTCCTGTAGGTAATTCATTTTTATCTGTGTAGGGGGCATAAGCAAATGGAAGCAGGAGAAGAGATAAAAGAGACAAAGAAAAAAGTAGAGGGCGAAGGGGAGTATACGAAAATCTGTGAACACATGAGGGGAAAAAGAGGTGTCCTGGTGCTTGGGAGCAAGGGAATGAAGGTGGTTATTAACCAGCGGTCAGCAGTACAACACAAGGACTTGTCCTTGCAGCCAGTCTGCAAGTTTTTTTCTGTTTCTCCTGACGATAGTTCACAAACCATGAAGATGGAGGTGACTTCTTGCACCGAGGTGTTGCCAGGATGTTTGGTAACCCCGAGGAGCCTCTTTTGTTGACTTGCCTGCTCTCCCCTGGCTTTTAGGGTACCATCCTGCCTGGTGTCTGGAGCTCTGACACATGTTGGGTGAACAAGTGTCCTTGTCTTGTGTCAGTGACCAGTGAAACCTGAGCAAGGGAATGGGGACTCTGCAGCACAGGCTCACGAGCCATACCTTCGTCTTCTTTATCCACCATCATCATTGCAAAACCTCCTGTGATGGTGCACACTTGGACTGCAAGAGAGGGCAGATTTTCTTACTTCTACCAGCTGGGTAGTCAGCAAACAGAGAGATAGAGGCAGGTGAAGGTGGACAGGATCACTCACCATGAGTACAGTTTTGCTGCAGTGCTGTCTCCAGGGTGTGCAGGGGTGTTTCCCTCTGCAACAGTGAGGCTGGGGGCTCAGCCCTGGCAAGGAGACCCCTAGAGAGCAGGGATTTTCTCAGGGGGATCAGAAAAGCTGCATGTGCTGGTATCCAGCCACTGTGTTGTCCTGGCCAATCTTGGCAAAAAGTTGTGGATCAGGCACAAAGCAAATTTGACAGTGGGGTGAGCTGAGGACACAGCTTTTCTGCGGCTTTACTAGCACAGAGTGGTAGGAAAATCTGTGTTTGGAAAGCTGCTGTGAGTTACTTCAGTGGTATTTTTAGCTCTTTGACCAAAAAAAAAAAAAAGAAAAGAAAAATAGCCAGGGTGTGGGTCCTGCTCTGCCAGCAGTGCCCATCTGCCCATCTCTGCTTCCTCTGGGCAGGGACGTGCTTTGTGCAGGAAAGCACACCATCAACCACCAGCTCCAGCACAGCAATAAGAGGGTAGCTCATCCCATCACGGGCACCTCCAGTCTTGCCACTTGCCAAGCACCTTTGGCCTCACTCTATACCAAGCACCTTTGTTCCCTTCCAGCCTCTGCCAGACCGCACCCGGCAGCTGAATATTTAAATTCAAACTCCACGGTGCCTCCATGCTCTGCTTAATGATTATTTAGCTAAAGAGCTGCATCCAAGGCCCTGACGTCCTGCTGTGCCAAGCAATGCTCAGGAGAAGGGGATGTCTGCCAAACAGAGCCAATAGCCCCGACTCCTTGATGTCTGGGATGCCAGGGAAGGCCTCCACAAAAAGGGAGATGTTCTTGCTCTTTTGCAATAGGGGCTGCAGTCTGAAGCTCCATTGTGCACAGTGCCCTCCAATGCTGAGCCCACTCTGCCCCTAAACCAAAGGGTTTGAAGAAATATCTGCCCTAACCCTTCCCTGACTTATTTTTGTCAGTATGTAGCTTTCACTGTGTCATAACAGACAGCACCTCGGTGGGATAAATACAGACCTGCCTGCCTGCCCTAGCGAGATCTTTGTTAATGAGTGAAGGAAGAGGCAGGGGGAACGAAGGGACACAGGCTATGCCACAGACACCCTATGTGGCCTTGACTAAGTCGCTTACATTTGGCATATCCTGCATGCCAGCCTCTATCACAAACTCATTCCCACACATTGTTCCTGAGTTTGCTGTTTTCCACCAGCACATGTGAAATGGGTGCCCACCCACACCCCAGAGAACAGTGTTCCCATGCCTTGATTCCTCCCTTATGGAGCAGGGACTGTCCCGCTCCCAGAGCAGGTGGCCACAGCATCCTCCATGTCTCCAGATCAGAGAGGTGTGCAGCTTTCCCAGCCTGGGACACCCACTTTTCCAACCTTTCCCAGGCCACCCAGTGCAGTTCTGGGGAGCACAGCTAGAGGGGGAATACTTTATGGCTGACAGCGATGCCACATGTTCCGTGAGGACTCCTCACTCTTGCATGAGCCCCAAAACTCCCATCCTTTTCCTTGCTAATGCTGGCTCACTCTTTCCCCAGTGTGGGCGTCCTGCTGAGTCAGGGTCAGGCCGGGACAGCACGTATTGCTGAGTCAAGGCTTTAGGCTGTGGCGGAGGGGCTCTTTTGCTGAGTCACGGTGGAACAGAGTCCACGTGAGGCTGTTTATTACAGGCGGTTCCTGCGCGCCGCCCTGAGATTGCAGCTGCTGCTCTTGGCTCTGCTCCTGCATCTCGGGATGGCTGGAGAAGTCTCCAGAAACAGCCACAGCTTCCCATGTACTCAGGGGCAGGGAACCACACAGGGGTGGTTTGGAAACCTTGAAGTGGGAGGTGTTTGGATCTCACTTTCTGTGCAAAACTTGGCTCCCAGCTCCAGTTCCTCCCTCTCCTGAGAAAGGGATGTGAGCAGTGAGGTACAAAGTCCTCTTCATTGCATACGTGTGATTTTTCAAATCCTAAGTTTCACAGTTTGTTCCCACAGTCAGGGCGCACTTTGTTTTACATGATTGTAGCACTGAAACAAAGCAGGCAGCACTGACTGAAATATTTGCAAATGGGATTTTTATTTGGTAACTCTGCCCTGCTCCCTTCTACACTTCCCTTTGGCTCCCAAACTACACACCCAGCAGGGCAGGGGGTTGATGAAGCAGGGCACAAGACTCTAAGAAGCGCAGTGGGCTCTGTGCATCCTTCCCCAAAATTTCAGCCCACTGTACCCATAACCTAGAGACCTGCTGCATGCTTTAGGTCACTGCCTGACTCTGGTCAGGCACATGCCTTGCAGGGGGTTTGCTCTGTTCTCCCTCCTCCTCCCCACTCTGTTTCCTGACAGCCCAGACCTCTGTCCTTGTTCATAGCCATGTGCTGGAGACCCCCAAGTGCTGCAGCATGCATACATCCACACATCTGTAACAATAGGTATTGTAATCTGCATTTTCTATTTTTGTCATGCTGGTTCATTTATCCTGAAAAATCTGCCTGCACCTCCATGTCCCACCACGTTGGTGTCCAGGGTTCCCACATGTGGGTTTTGTCCAGCACAGCATGTCTGTCTTATAAGATCCTCCAAAGGTAGTAGCAGTGCCAGCCCCAGGGACAGCTGCAGTGCCTGCCCTCTCTATGGGGAATTCTAGTGCTTTGGACTCCTGACCTCTTTTTTCCACCTGTATCTTTGATCTAGCCTGGGAATTTTGGATGCCGACAGCCGTGAGCACAGTCAGTTCTGCCAGGGCAGCATTGAGAAAGGCAATCTCCCTTTGGTAAACACCAATTAACCCACAGAATATTCCTGTATACTCCAGCACTGACTCCTTTCTCCAGCCAGTCATTTTAAGTGGTTATCACAACTTTTTTTTTCCCTCCCATTACACAGCAAATCCTGGTGACTGAGTCAGCTTTCCAAGCACAAGCCAGGCAGCTGCATTTTGCTGTGTCACGGTTTAAGAGAGCCCATTAACCCTTCCAAGTTGGAAAAGGCTGGTTTTCCCCACAGAAGCCAAGCCAAGCTGAGCTGCTGGGGGCTGCCTGTCAGAGCCCAGCGTGGAACAGCACTACCCACAAGGGACTGAGGAGAGCTGACTTTGCACCTCGTGACTGCCTGTATAACTAGGCATTTCTGGCCATAAATCTACTGGCAGAACAGGCTGTTAATATACAGAGAGGAAAAAATTCTTCCCTCAAGAACTTTCTGTTGTTGTTAACCATTCATCTACCATCTCTTGACTGAGCATTTTCTCAGGGGTTGGGATATGCAGACAGAGGCTTTTAAGTCCAGCAGGAACTATTACAAATATTTTGCCTGAGGCTACTTTATTCATCTTTGCTAGAAACCTCCTGGGCAGTTTCAGTAGTGTCCTCACAGGGAGTAAGTAGCTCGGGCACCACTCAGCCACAGCTCACTGGAAGAGTAGGAGACAGCAGGAATAATCCTAGGCATGATGGAAACCATAGCGCTGATACTTCAGTGATATTCAAGCAAAATCTCCTAGTGACCTGGATGTGGGCTGGCCTCTGCTTTCCCACTGCCCACTGTGCTCTGGGAGCCAGTCTGTTCCTTCCACTAAAAGCATGCACCCACTTCCCCATTCACTGCTCGCATCTCTACTTCCAAAGTTCTCTTTGAGGAAGAGAGAGTCCCTCGCAAATCCCTGCCAGCATATTGGCCCACTCTGTGTTATTGACCTTCTTCCCACAAAACAGCACAGCAGAAGCAATACAAGTCCTTGCTGCTGAGCACTGGATGGGGCCAGAAATGCCTCAGGGCAGCAGCTGCAAAGATGATGACACCCCACTTTCAGTTCTCCTTCCATCCTGCTGCAGGGCATTTGGGTCCTTCCAGAGAACTAGGCTCAGTCTCACAGCTGTGTCAACCCAAGAAACCCAGATCAGTGAGAGGTCAGACAGCATAAATCAGTTGTGTGGCATGGCTTTCTTGCCTGCACCTTTGCAAAAGCTTGTGGCAGAGGTGAGCTGCATCTCTTGTGACCAATCCAGGGAAAGGTAAAGGCCCAAGATCCAGAGGAGGTACCTTTGGCTCCATGTCCTGGTTACAAGCCAGGAAACCTACCTGGAGTGGTAATGACATGATTAGACACCCTCTCCTTCAGCCCTCCACTCTCATTCACATCTACCACAATCCTGGATGAAAGGGACAAGGACTTTTTTGCTACATCCTTTATAAGGCCTCCAAGCAAGCAGCCTCTTGGAAAAAGGCAGGCAGGCACACAGGGGACAAAAACATGGGCCTGAAAGAACCCAGAAAGTCCTTGGGGAAGAACTGGGTGCATTGTCAGAGCTGCAGAACACAGGTTAAAGGAGAGGCAGGGCTTGAGGGATAGATTTTTTTCATATTATTTATGCCAGAGGGAAACACTAATTTTGGAGCCATCCCTATGGCAAAATGGCATCAACATTTTCAGGAGGGATTGGCCATGCCGCTCTACACTCTGCACATGGACTCCACACAAGTGCCCTCTCTCAGGAGATGGCTGGGGCTTTGTCACACTCGCTTCCAAGATTCAGGCATCCCGATACATCTATTCTACCTTACAGAAAAGAAGAAAGCCAGCAGCAAGTTGTCTGCAATGGCATGCGGGTGAGAGCAGATCGTGAAAGGACAGCTTTTGCTAGCAGACACTGTTGCTTTAAAAGACAAAGCAAGACAGGAAAAGTCTGGCTGAGTCAGGGTGGAAACGCTGAGTAATCCTTCCTGAGCACTGCATGCCAGATGTCTGCTGGAGTCAAAAGAAAAAAGCATAGAAGTATATTTTCTCCAGGACAGCTTTCTAACCTACAGTCCCCAGTCCTGCTGTGACCTAGTGTAGGTGCAGTGACAGGGAGAGAGGTGAGGTGAATGGCTTGAATGGCAGCATCCACTAGCAAAGCCACAGAGAAGACTGACTGGAGAGGGCAGATGGACAGCAAATGCCACAGTCCTTGTCCCTCCAGCCCAGGCTCTGCCTCCCCACCATTCCCTTCATGACTGTAGCAAGGGCTACACACCCACAGCAGCCAGGAACAGTGGCTCTAAGTCCCCTGCTCTTTGGGTTGAGTACAAAATGTGTGCTTTCCCAGAGTACAGTTAACCAATGCATCATCTGTCCTAACTAGCCCTGTTTCCAGCACAGCTACAGGTGGAAAATAAAGGCCCAGCTTCATCTGCTGGCTGCTTCATTGGCCATCAGTAAAAAACTGCAGAGCAGACAGCTACTGACAGAAGCACCTTGTCCAACTCTCTTTTCTCAAATCAGGGAAATTATTAGCCTTTGAAAGCCTCTGCAGACTTTCTCAGTTTCCCCCAAGCCTTGTATGATATCTTTTCAGCTCACCAGCTACCTCAGCCTTCTGGGTATCTAGGGGATGGAGTGCTGTTCTCCTAAACTGCCCCACACACCACCATGGTGACAAAAGGACTCAGCTGTCACACAAATCAATGGTATTGTTTCCATGAGCAAGAGAGCATGGAATGGATTTTGCTGTGCATCAGTGCTGGCACACCTGTGCTGGCTCCATGCAAAGTGACAGAGTTTATTCCCCAGTGCCCAGCACTGTGCAAGTCCTGGCACCTGCAGACCAGAGCTGGCACATGCATGTGTCACAGCAGCTGTATTACCACGGCTGGTACCTGCCCCTGGGGTCCCTGCTGCAAAGTGGGTATGCCCCTAACCTGTAATGCTGAGTTCCCCTTCCCATGGCCCACAACCACTGTGTTACCTGAAAGATTCACTGAAGAAGTGCACAGCCACAGGAAATAAGATGCTTATACTTAAGTCAAGCTACAGCAGGTGAGGATGGGTGTTGGATTAAGTCTTCAGGCAGGGTGCAGCCAGCACACAGACTGGGGTGTAGGGTGAGGAGGCTGCCCTTCTTGCCACAGGCACCAGCCCTCTAAATCCACCCTCCTTGTCTAACCCCACTGCCCCCAGCACCATGAGCACCTCTTGCAGCACCTGGGCTCTGCCTGACACAAGCAGTGCACTGAAAGGGCTACAGAGCCAGGCACCCTTGAAGGGGAAGTTGCTGGTCATCCTCTTATTTTGTGCTTAGTTATCAAGATGCATCAAGTGACTTCTCTCTGGTCCCTTAAGGTTGCAGGCCAGGAGAGGGTGTCAGTCAGGCTGGGAGGGGAAGTGCTGTTGTGTTGCAAGAAGTTTGTACTCACACTGAGGTCAGTGCTTCGGCTGCTCACGTGGCCCGGCACTATAAAGCCGGATGCAGGAGCCGGGCTCCCCAGCTCAGAGCTTCAGTGTCCTGGGAGCAGAAGGGAAGCACGAGCAACAGCAGGGAAAGGGAAGAGTGAAACGACGGGGAGAAACATGGAAACTTCCCAGACACACAGCTCTGAAAGGTGAGAGTGGGAAGGGAACGAGAGGGAATATTTTGCCAGAAGAGTATTGTGTTTCTCCCCTTGCTTTTAGGCATGCTGGTCCTGCTCTGCAGGGAACGGCATGCTGCTGCTTTCACCTCTGGATGGAGTTTGTCAGCCTTCCTTGCTCGGGACAGCGTTTGGAAGGCTGGTCTCCCTGGCTCCAATATAGAGCTATCAAGAATGCTCTGCTCTGTTTTCTGGCATCCCAGGCTCCCCCTTTATTCTTAGAGAGCTAAAATCCATTTTGCCAGAGGAGAGAGACAGCACTAATATCTGTTTTGCTGTTCTTCCCCAGCATGTCCAAGGACCTGTCAGAACTCTTGAAGGAAGCTACCAAGGAGGTGCACGAGCAGGCAGAGAACACACCGTTCATGAGGAATTTCCAGAAGGGACAGGTGTCACTCCACGAGTTTAAGGTACTTCATAGCAGTATTGCTTGGGGATGGGATTTTCTCACGAACTAGATCAGGCAGGCTGTGTGGGGACTAGAGTGGGGCAGATGGGAATAGTACAGGTAAGAAGAAAGGGGAGGATACAGCTCTCTGGTATCAGCATCTCCTGTGTAAAACATGCTTTTCTTCAAACACCAGGACCCTAAGATCTTACTGGCTCATCTTACAGAAGGCAGGGCAGGACTGTGCATACCAGGATGGGCAGCCAAGCTGAAATACGACAAAAAAGACAAAGAAGTTGATGGGATTATTGCAGTTGCTTTTCTCTTTCTTCATAAATGCCTGCATGTTGATTATTGGCAGTGACAGTTAACAGGGATACAACTATATGCAGCTACTTGAGCAGCCGAAATGCCAAAAAGAGGAAGAATTGTGTATTTGCAATACTCTAGGCAGAGGTAGAAATAATGATGGAATGGTGAGAACATGAGGATGTGGGATCATCTCTGGTACTGAACTTTGCATTGTCACTTGGGGAGTTATACCAGAGTTGAGATCATGAACAATAACTCAAAAGCAGACTGAGTTTGAGCAATCCATGCCTGCTGCTAACAGGCAGGAGCCTGTTGCTTCTTTCAAGATAAAAGAGAAACACTTCCACATATTAGCCTAAGCTGGCTAGATACAATTCCTGGGATCTGAGCCATGAGCAAAACCAAAGCAAACACCTGGGCAAGAAATTCCTGAGAGGCTCTAGGATGTGACGCATGGGCATGCAAATAACAGCTAGCAATCCAACCCATGGCTTAATTACTTTGTTGTTGACTTGTTCCTTGGCAAGTAAATCCACAAGAGGAAGAAAAAGACTACTTATTTCTGACAGGTGCCATTCAGAATATTTACTCAAGCATAAATTTAATCTCAAGTGCTGACTTCTTTAGAAAAGTGACATCGGTTAGGCAGTGAACTTTGATACAGGCTGGCAAGAGTGTAGAAACTTAGACCTTCAGGAATACAGCTTGGTTTCTCAGAAGATTTTTATGTGTTGCTGGGAGAGCGAGATGGAACAAGTGAGATGGGACATGGGTTTTAAAAATTAACAACAGTTTTCAAAAGCCATGTTTCTCATTAAACCACTACCTGCTGCTGAAAACAACCATCTGAGCTGTATTTTTCCTTAATTTGTCAGGCAATGTGTCCATATTTTGTTTCTTTTCCAGTAAGCTGGAAAAGGAGGTCATTGTTTAAAAACCTCTGGTTTTGTTTACTCTCTTGGCAAACCTATATCTCTGCCCTGCTACCTGTCTCTCTAGATGGTGAATATTTGTTTTCACAACCAAGTCACTGCCCATGTGCTTATCAAAGTCCTGTTTGCTGGCACAGTGGGAAAAGTTGAAACACCAACTCTTTCACTGAACTGCCTGCTCTCTGAGAGAGTAAACTGCTTTTTCTTCTGTGAGTAGTGTAACTCTCCCTACCCAAACCTGACTCACTTGTACTGCAATACCTTCTTCTTTGACACTTCGCTGCTGGCAAGGGATCTCAGTGCAAGGAAGGGGTTGTGTAGGTGTAACAGTCTCTGAAAGCAGAATGTCTGGGGAAGGAAAGAACACAGCTAGATTGTCTTAGACCACGTGGGAAAGCTGGCAGATAGAAGAAAGTAGCACATAAGCTGGGAAAAACAACAATAACAATGGTTTCAAAATAGAGGGGAGAACACAGGCTCACAGCATTCTGTCACAAAGGCATCTTTCAGGGGCGGGCTGTGTTTCCAGCTCCCTTTTATCTTTTCTCCCTGGGACAACTGAGGAGGCAACCCCACTTGCATGCCTGAATGAGCAGAGTGGTGGTGCCTCAGTTCCCATGATGGTGGGATGCCAACAGGATGAATATATTGAAAAATAAACAGTGTGTGTCATCATCTCACGAGGCCCCACAAAGGGAAGCCACATTTTGAAGCATTCAAATTTGAACAATGCACCAGAAAATATACCTTTGGGAATACCCTCTCTATTGAGTAAGGGAATGAGAATAGACCAGGAACAATTAAACAGGGCTCAGTTTAGATTACATCAAGCTGCAAGACCTTTAACTTGAAGTCAAAGGCAGTGACTTTTAAGAGCAAGTATGACCAATACCTGATGGAAAGGGCTTATCTGATTGCTGCCTGAAGCAGGAGGGGCAGGATAAACAGGGGCTTTCTGCACCTCACAACCCTGTTTTCCAAGTAGGAAATCACATATGTGCAGGACTCACACTGGGTCTGCACAAGTACCTTTTTGTTAGTAGGATTTGTCCAAAAAATTTGAATGAGACAGACAGATGCACCTGTAGCTCATCCTCTTTCTTCTCTATCAGCTGGTTACAGCATCCTTGTACTTCATCTACTCAGCTCTGGAGGAAGAGATTGAACGTAACAAGAACAATCCAGTTTATGCCCCTGTGTATTTCCCGGCGGAGCTGCACCGGAAAGCTGCCCTGGAGGAAGACCTGGAGTACTTCTATGGCAGCAATTGGAGGAAAGAGATCCCATGTCCTGAGGCTACTCAGAAATATGTTGAGAGGCTCCACTATGTAGGCAAGAACCATCCAGAGCTCCTGGTGGCTCATGCCTACACTCGATATTTGGGAGACCTGTCTGGGGGGCAGGTGCTGAAAAAAATTGCCCAAAAGGCCCTCCAGCTGCCCAGCACTGGAGAAGGGCTGGCTTTTTTCACCTTTGATGGAGTCTCCAATGCCACCAAGTTCAAGCAGCTGTATCGCTCCCGCATGAATGCTCTCGAGATGGACCTTGCCACTAAGAAAAGAGTCTTGGAGGAGGCCAAGAAAGCATTCCTGCTAAATATACAGGTAAGTACTCAACCACCTAGTCCTGCCAAGCCCACACCCTCTCTGAAACAAGAAAATAGCTACAGGGGAAATGTGAAGCCAGTATTTCTGCTGGGGTGCTTATGAGAAGTTCTGGATTAGGGCAAGGTAGTCAGAGTTGGATGGCTATGCTTGTCCAGCCTGGGAGCTGAGTAAAAGTATGGTCTCTGAAAACCTCTTCTCCCCGCCTTAGTGAGTGTTTGAATCCAGTCTCTATCATGTGCCACTATGCAGATATGAATGAGGGTGGATACTGGCAGTGGGGATCACCATGTATCTGTCCTAACTCTGTAGTTCCACAGGTCCTCTGTGGACACTGACCAGGTGCACAAGTACCTTGCTCTCCTTCCCATCAGAAGATGGGCAATCACCTTATCCTTAGCTGAAAGCTTCAGGGGGAACCTGTAAAGCAAACAAGGAGGTTGGAAGATGTGCTTTTGACCCTACAGGCAGCTTATGTTCTGTGCAAAATGTGTCAGGAGATTGGGACTGAAGACTTGTCTTCCTCTAGTTCCTAAAGTGCCTGGGGAAGGAGTAAGGGATCTAGTGAAAGAAGAAGAGGAGGCCACATAATGAGACAGTGTTTCTTCTTCTCAGGTGTTTGAGGCATTGCAGAAACTGGTGTCTAAGGACCAGGAGAATGGTCACCCTGTGCAGCCAAAGACAGAGCTTCTTCGCACGAGGAACGTTAACAAATCACACGAACACGGTAAGACACTTCTAAGGGCAGGTGCTTAACTTTGCTCCTTCATTTCCTACTCCCCCCTTCCTCTGTTCTTGTTTGTAAAAGCCACTGAGAAACAAGCGTGAGGTGCTTGCCCCATTTTTTCTCCAGCCATCATCAGGTAGTGCAAGGAGAGGCACTGGTGTGTGCAAAGATTCTTGTAGACATGACAGAGCAAGGATGACACGTCTGGGCTCTCCAGAAAGAGTGTCAGTGAGGAAGCTTTGCAAAAAAGAGACTCTCCTCTCCGCCTCTTAGACTTTAGCAAATGTAAGCTTCAATCATCACCAAGGGAAAACCATCCTTGAGTTCACAGAAGCAGAGACATCGATTTTGGGCCCAGCAGGTCAGCCATGGTTCTGTGATGTTGGCAGAAGGTTCCTCCAGACACACAGTCCTATCCAGTGGCCAGTCCCTTTAGACTAAACCTGTGTTTGGCCATTTTCCTGCCTTCCAGAATTATTTGCAGAAAACACGCTAGAGTATGTTGGGTTTATAGTGAGCATTGTTCTGGATGGTGAAATGTAATCAGCTTGGAAGTCAGGCTTGTAACTGAGTGAGGAGCAAGCTCAGGTTTTTACAGAGGAGAGTGGTTTCCCTGATGACATGTAATTCAAATAAAAAACCCTTATTATCTACCCATTCTGAAACTCAAAGGGAGTTTTCAGTGCATACTGTATTGAACCACAATTTTCCCATGGCAAAGAATGAAAGCAAACCTCACCTTGTGCATTTCCAGATAATGAAGCTTAAAGCAACTTCTTTGGGAAAGGCACCAAAAGTTCTCTGTGAAACTGCTGTTCTTTTCCCAATACAGTCATAAAAGTAGAATTTTCATAAAAGTTTGATATTGGATGAGGAATCCCATCCTGAAATTGCACTGGGAAAATTGTCTGAAGTGCTGAGGATTGTCTAAGGTTATTAGATACCTAATTAATTAAATGAATGAGAAGCAGGAGACAAAATGCCATTTAAAATTCTGGCTTAAGTATCTGGCTGTCTTCTGCAGACATCAGATGGGTGCGCCCTTTGATGGGTCTGGGCAGTGCATCTGTAAGCCTGTAAGGAGTCAAGGGAAGAAGCTGGTACTCATGTACAGGCAGAGGGGTTGTGAGCCTTTGTGGTTTCCAGGACAAATCTGCTGCTTCCCTTCTTCACCAGGAAGTAGAACCTGCTGCCACTGTTCCTCCCAGCCCAAGAGAAGAACTCCTTCTTTCCCTTGATGACACCAGCAGGGTCTTCTCTGACACTGGGGAAAGCAAACATGCCATGCCAGATACTCTTTGCTTCAACCTCTTTTCACTGGGCTTTATTTTCTTTCTCTCTATTTGATCTAGGTTCAGCACCTGGGAAAGAAAGTGAGAGGACAAGCAGGAAAAACATGGACTTGAAGCCCACCACTTCCCTGGTGCGGTGGATCCTGGCGCTCAGCTTCCTAGCCATGACTGTTGCCGTGGGCTTATTTGCCATGTGAAAGAGCAAGGCCTTCACCTTCTTGTGCCTTTCCTCACTCTGAACTAATCCACTTTCTCCAGTCCTTTTGGGAGATATTCCCCCTGACTGGATACTGTGATCTTGGCTCTGCCACTAATATTAAGAGACTTTTCTCCCCAAAAATCAAAGAGAGTGTATAAGGGGGTTCAGGCAAAGTCTTGTCCGTGCTTGGTGTGAGCTCTTCTCAGAGACTAACTTTATCACCAAAAACAAGGGTAGAAAAATGATGGCCAAGAATTGTCATTGCTTTACAGAGTGCCTACAAAAATCCTGCAGGATCAGAAACACAGCTTTGACATCCGTATTTCCTCAGAAATATGAAGCTCTTGGAGCTGTTTTTTTTATACTGGTAGATAATACTGTGATCACTATTTCTGTGGAGCCACGTGGCTCCCATGGGTAACAGACTGTTTTATATGACACTAGTAGGTCTTTGTGATTTCTTTTTCCAATCATTTTTGGTTTTTGAAAAGCCAAAGATGGCTGTTGAAGATAGTGTCATTCTTGTCTGCTTATATAATTTATACACATAATAAACTTCAATGTAAAGTCTTCAGGCTTGGTGTTTCCTGTTATTAAAGCCTTACCCAGGGAGAAACAAGGTGTCTTTCTTCCTCATGGTTTTATGTCTTTTGGAACTGCTGCCTCCACAGACATGACAATAGATGGAAGTGGGAGCTATCATCAGAGCCAGACTCTGCTCCCACTCAGTGCTAACAATAACCTGTTAGAAGCTGGGGCAGGTTTCTTCAGCTCCTACACGTTGGTCTCTCTTTCTAAAAATGGCACAAAATTCTATGAGTGTACAAAATATTTTAAGGGCTGAAGTGGTATATAAAAGCTGGTTGCTATTTTATCACAAGCAAAAGGCGATGGGACCCTCAGGTGACTGAAACCAGGACAGCTCTCCCTGACCACTGCTAGCTAAGGGCTCCACTCCCAGATTGCCTTTGCAAGAACTTCAGCATGAATCAGAACAGCAAGTATGTTTTCACTACCCAAAAATTAGATGCATCCTAAGTTTTGATCAAGGCAGCTAAAGGGGAGACATGAGGATACCCTCACCCGAGTAACAAACAAATCCAACTCACTGCAAGGATTTAGCACACACATGGCATTGCTAAAAACACTCCAAACACACAGCACTGCTGGAGCAGACCATGCACATGGCTTGCTGACCCTGCCTTTTGCTGAGGCAGATCTGGAGGGATAGCTTTGTGGCCAGCCACAAAGATCTTCCTGCACAAGAGAGGCTGCAGTTCAGGTACAGCACAGCGCATCACCTCAGAGTCCCTTCCTCTCTTTCCACTAGAAAGCCTCTTTAATCAGCCTGTCTCCATGATGCTGCCTGTTCTGGCTGTGACCTTAATCCCAAAGACACATGTTCCCACTGATGTGCCTTAACAACCTTAACACTGAACCTGCTCAAAGAAAAAGAAGGCAGGTCCTGCTGAGAATGAGCAGTGGGGAAAAGGGGCTGTAATTATTCTCAAGCTCCTATCTATATCCCTTTCACAATTCCCTTTAGTAATTCTTTTTTTGAACCCACCTGCCAACCTTGGTAGAAAAAGAAATCAGTTAATTCTTGAAAAAGTATAGTTAGAGGTTTGACAGGCAGGGATACGAGGCTTGGTTGCCATTTAAATATGTGAACTTGTTCCTTCAGGCTTATATTAAGTTCTACCTATTTAGTCCTCCTAACCCACCCCAACTAGATCATTATGTGCATTCAACCATGCTGAGGTAATGGAGGTCCCAAACAGGCAGACAAAAGCCCATGAGCTCAGAAACACACTGTGCTACACTCTGGGCTGCGACCTCAGAGTCAGAAAACACGGGTTCCCACTGACACCAATCCCCTTCCAGCTCAGGGCAGCAGGGAGATGCTCCTTTGGGTGTCTCACAGCCGTTGTGTCACCACACTCCGAAGGACCTCAGGTTGAGCCTCAAGTCTTCAGAGGCGACACCTGGAGCTTTGCTTGTACTCAACTACGACCTTTACGAACGCATCTGGTTTCTCATTAACAAAGAGACCGCCTTTATTTTTCGCGGGCTGCAGCTGCAGCTTCCCCAGATGCCCTACGCGTCCCAGGTTCCTCCCCTTTCAGGATGCGCAGCACATGTTCGATGGACCAAAATACGCTCCAAAGCCCTGCCAGCCTTCCCCCAGGTTCACTACTAGTCAGGAGAGAGGAATCCCGTGGATGCCCGCAGGGACAGGCCCGAGCAGACCCAGGAACCGACGGCAGTCATTTGTTCACTTCATTTTTATTTATTTATTCCGGGAGCGGACCTGGCGCCTCCCCCGTTGCTGGGGGCCACCAACGTTGCTCTCCCCTCGCCCGCAATGGTCTCGCCTGCCCCCCCCCCGCGCCCCGCCACAATGGTGCCGCTCGCGCCCCGATTTCGCGCCAAACAGCGCCGGGCCGGCCCTGGGCGGAGCGTCCCGGCCAATCAGCGGCGGCGGCGGCGGCGCGCGCTCCCCACTAGGGGCGGGGCCGGGGCCGCCAGGGCCAATCGGTGCGCGCGGCGGCGGCGCGCGCCTTGCACCCGCCCGGCTTCCGCCGCGCGCCGCTTTTGCCGCGAAAAAGTTGTTGGCGGGTTCCGGCGGGGAGCGAGGTGCGGGACCGAACCGGACCGGGGGCTGCGGTGGGGACCAGGACAGCGGGGGCTGCGGTGGGGACCCGGGCAGCGGGGGCAGTGCGTGGGTGTGGTGCGGCCAGCGAGGGGGGATCCTGCGGGACACTTTGCGCGGGAGGCGGGGAGGAGGCGGTAGGGACTGACCGGGCGCTCTCGCCCCCGCAGCGGAGCCGCCTTCGCGATGTCCGGCTTCGATGACCCCGGCATTTACTACAGCGACAGCTTTGGGGGAGATGCGTCCGTGGACGAGGGGCAGGTTCGGAAGTCGCAGCTGCAGAAGCGGTTCAAGGAGTTCCTGCGACAGTACCGGGTGGGCACGGACCGGACCGGCTTCACCTTCAAATACAGGTGCTGCAGTGGTCCCTTTTCTGCTTCTGAGCCTTACCCACCCCTCTTTGCACATCCAGTCAGCTCTTAACCCCCCTCCTGCAGTGCACACATCATATGCACGATAGCACGGATCAGCTTGTCCTTTTTTGTAGGCCCTAAAGAGATCTTGGTCAGTATAAGAAATGTTGTTCCTATTTAACCTTGCAGAACAAGGATGGTGTGGTGTTCTCACAAATTTTTAGGCAGCCAGCCAGTGGCAGAAGTAGCAATAGAGGGATCTGCACTGCCTGGTGTGCACTTAGTTCTGAAGTTTAAGGTCTGTCTTCAAGTGTTAGTGGTTTCTGATCTGGAGTTTTTCCTGTATCCATTAAAATCAGTGTAGCACTGTCCATGTGTGCCTTCCAAGTCTATGAAATTCCCTTGGCCATCCCTCTGTGCACCTTGGAGGCACAACTGAGAGAGAATGTGGAGATACATCATAATCTAGGACAAGAATAGTCTCACCTCTGAATGTCATGGACCGTGGCTTTTTTAATGAGAATGTTGTCCTCCCTGGTATTACTTCCTTTGTTCTAAATCACATCTTATCCTATGTAGAAGTTTTCTAATTGCTTATCTGGTCACGTGACTCTAGTAAATACATTGTCACTGCAAGCACTGGTGTCTCTGGTCTTATGTCACATTTCAGAATGGGTTTGGGTGAAAGATTTGTCCAGGTCCCTCTGCACTTCTCTCAGCACTCCTAATTTTCCCTGTTTTCTTTCAAAACCAAGGACTCCCTGCAGAACCTGACTTCTCTGATCCTTGCTACAGGGTCTCTGTGGGGGGACTGGTGCTTTCTGCAGTCCAGACATTTACTGCTGCTTCCTGCCTTCCAGGGATGAGCTCAAACGGCACTATAACCTGAATCAGTACTGGGTGGAGGTGGAGATGGAAGACTTGGCCAGCTTTGATGAAGATCTTGCTGACTACCTGTACAAGCAACCAGCAGAGCACCTGCAGCTGGTAAGGATGGAGGTCGGCAGCTTGGTACACTGACACTGTCACATATTGGGAGCAGCCATGACATTATACTGTAATGTACCCATTAACAGTCCCATTGTTCACTTTCTAGTTGGAAGAAGCAGCAAAAGAAGTTGCAGATGAGGTCACTCGTCCTCGTCCTTCAGGGGAGGAAAATCTCCAAGACATCCAGGTGATGCTGAGATCGGATGCCAATGCAGCCACCATCCGTAGCCTGAAGGTGAGGGGAATCAGCTGCTGTGCAGAGCAGTGAGTGGCAGGGCTTGCATCTGTGTGGGTGATTGCAGAGAAGTTTTTGGTGCTTCATCACACAGTTCAGGATACCAGTTGCACACAAATTTAAAGCAACAGTACTCTTCAACTTAAATCTGACTGCCAGAGGACTGTTATTGCTGATTCTTTCTGCAGGGGCATTATTGCTGTTAGTGACATTTTGTCCTTTGCTCTCATACTTTGAAATCAAGATGGCATAAGTCATGCTACATTGCTACTAAAGAGTGAAGGAGTCACTCTGTGCAGGCTTTTTAGTTCTGGTTCCTTAGTCCCATGAATATGGAAAGTGTAGCTAAGAAAGAACTTGTGTTTCTTTGTTTCATTTCCCATCCATCCTCCATTGATAGCTTTCTCATCTTCCCTTCACCTTTTCCCTTTTAGTCTGACCAGATGTCACACCTTGTGAAGATCCCTGGTATTGTCATTGCAGCGACCCCTGTGAGAGCCAAAGCCACCAAAATCACCATCCAGTGCCGCAGCTGCCGCAACACCATCAACAACATTGCAGTGCGCCCGGGCCTGGAGGGTTATGCTCTTCCCAGGAAATGCAACACGTAAGGCATGGCAAGGAGATGCATGTGGCAAGACTGATAGGGGGGAAAAAGGGCTGCATTCATTCCTGCTCCCTCTCCATCCCATGCTTTGCAGAGTCAGCTCCCTACTGTATGAGGCAGGAGCACCTTCACTGCTCTCTGCCACCACCCTTGTGCCCACACAGAGTTGTGGCTGGCAAGTTTTAGCTCTGTCTTGCTGGTTGTGACACTGTTGACCAGTCCTGCATGCAGTGTAAAGTGACTGTGTCCAGGAAGTTCCTTTTACACACAGGGTGTTTTACCTGTTGTACCTAAGGGTTCATTCCTGCCTCCAGCTCTCCCATGCTGCTGTGTCAAGCTGCTGTCCTGACTTCCTATTAAGTTCTTACTATGTTCTTTCAGACAAACTTCTTGCTTCCACATTCCCCCTCCTGAGGGGGCCTGTTTTGTGTTACCTTCCTTAGGGATGCTTATCCTTCTTATCCTGCTTTACAGCTCTTGGTGCTTGTGCAAACCATGAGCATTAGGCTGCCCCTGTGCTGCAGCTCTTGAGCCATCCAAGTCCTGGTGGGTTGTGTCTTGGGGCTCATATTTGTTTTCTGCACCTTAACTTTACTGCAGTTGTGAGGTGTTCGTGTGAGGGATTGTTGTGTATGGTCTGTGCAGCTCTTCAATCCTGATCCCTGACTACACCCTCATGTTACCCTTCTCAAAAGCCCTGCGTGGAGTTAGGCATCAGTAGTGCCACTCTGAGATGGCAGCAGACATGGAGGTGCTCTGTGTCTTGGAGAGCTTGCAGTCTACAAGGCAGATGCGTCTCGAGAGACTGGGAGGTGGATGTCAGCCTTGTCACATTACTAATTGCTTTCTCACCAGAAACCACTTAACATTTGCTTCGTGTATGAGGTTATAAAGCAAAATGTCCTCCCATGTCACTGAGTCTGTACCGTTACCTCCTGTGTAATTAATGAATTACCTTCCTGCTTCTAGCTAGCGGAGGAGAGGGGGGAAGGCAGGGAGAGTGCTCAGACACACAGCACCCTGCCTTTGGCTTGTTCTCATGCACACTTTTGGCAGCTGATAAAGACAAGGCAGAGGGCTTGGTGAACCTTTGCTCTATGTCTGCCCTTACCTGTTGGTGTGGCACTGCATGGAGGGGCAGCTACTCTGGGCTCTGTCACTGCTGTCCCCTTCACAGCTGGGCTCCAAGGGGTGGCTCTTGAGTGCTGACAGCCTTCCCTAATTGTTTTCTCTGCACAGAGAACAAGCCGGCCGCCCAAGGTGCCCACTGGACCCATATTTCATTATGCCAGATAAGTGCAAGTGTGTGGACTTCCAGATCCTGAAGCTGCAGGAATCCCCAGATGCTGTGCCACACGGAGAGATGCCCCGGCACTTGCAGCTGTACTGTGACAGGTACTGACACAGCCTCCTCCCCCTGATCCCACAGGATGTTGCTGGTCCCATCCTTTCACCTGCCACCATCCTCTGCTTCCCTCTTCTCCTAGGTACCTGTGTGACAAAGTTGTCCCAGGGAACAGAGTCACTATCATGGGGATCTACTCCATCAAGAAATCTACCCAGAGCAAGAACAAAAGACGTGACAATGTCGGGGTGGGCATTAGAAGTGCTTACATCCGTGTGGTGGGCATCCAGGTGGACATGGAGGGCTCAGGTGAGGGCTGCTATTGGTGTGCAATTCATCGGTTTTGGTAGCCTGGTGTTAGGAGACATCCTCCTTCCTGAACAAGGTGATCCCTCAGCAAGGACTATGAAACTGCTGCCTTGATCCTTCTCTACTGATTATATATCAGAGCATTTGGGCCATTCCAGGCATCTGACTTGCCCTGAATCTTTTTAGTTGTGTCCTGTAGGACTTTTTCTCGGTGATATTAAACGAGGAGGCTTCAGCTTGAGTCCCTCAGGGTATTTAAGTGCTTTTATCTTATTGATCTTTGTGGAAATCTGCTAAGCCGTCCCTGAGGATCCAGCCAGGAGTCTGTCATTAAAATTGAGCTATGTATTTAAAACATAGTCCTGACTGTAATTCTCCCTCTGGTTCCTTCAGAGCTGCTTTGCCCAAGATCCTGGCTTTTTTTTACCAGCCTCCAAGGACAGAGCCTGCCCTTTCCACCTAGTGCCATTTGGCATGATCTTCAAGAAGGGATTTTGGCAGTGTGGGGTATGGGGAGGAGTGGTCTAATTTACTTTAAAAGATCAGTTTGTTCACTGTTGCATCATTCTCATCCTTGTATAGGGCATAGCTTTGCTGGCTCTGTGACCCCTCAAGAAGAGGAGGAACTTCGTCGCCTTGCTGCCATGCCCAACATCTACGAGACCATTGCCAAGAGCATCGCGCCCTCCATCTACGGCAGCACTGACATCAAGAAGGCCATAGCTTGCCTCTTACTTGGAGGCTCTCGCAAGAGGTGGGGAAAAGTCAGTCTGGTGAGGAGAGAGTGCTGGCAGGGATGTCATTGATGGCACAAGGATCTCTCAGAGTCTTCTGGGGGTGCTGCCAGCTGCCTACTACTTGCCAGCAGTGCTTGGTTATGAGTAAAGACTCATCATCTCTCCTCTCTCTCTTCCCACCCTGTCACTCCAGGCTTCCAGATGGGTTGACCCGCAGAGGGGACATCAACTTGCTGATGCTTGGTGACCCTGGCACAGCCAAATCCCAACTGCTGAAGTTCGTTGAGAAGTGTTCACCTATTGGGGTAGGTGGTTTGAGGTGCCTGCTTGTAGCACGCTTATTTTCTCCCTTCTGCTCCTTGTGTAGCACCAAAGACCAGACTGTGGTCGCAGAAGACACCTGCCTGTGCATTCACAGGTAGCCTTGCTGGCAAATGTGTGAACTGCCATTTCTGATGCTTGCCTGGAAGGGACAGGGGATGAGGGAGGGAAGGGGAAGCAGCTAATGCTTTTCATTATATTCCATGAGCCAGGCTGTTTGCAGATGTCCAAAGACGTGACTGCTGCTGCTGTTTATTGTTGAGACTTAATCAGCAGAGGGGCTGGCTGGTCAGGACAAATTAAGTTGACTGCATCTCAGGCACAGACCTCCAGCCTTAACCCTGGCATAGATTTATATTTTCAGCTGTGTTTTTTTGTAGTCTCTATTAAACACAGCCTCTGACTGCATTGTTCCCTCCAGGGGAAAACAAAGCTAATGCAGCAGCCCACCAAACAATGAATCACTCCCTGTTCTGTACTTAATATCTGTATTTGTGTGTCTGCACACCCTCTAGTATGTCACAGCTTCTTAGTCCAAGGGTTGGGATGAGGCAGTAGTCTTGCTCTTCACCCAGCACATCTGCTTTTCACATGTGCTAAGCGTTTTTCAGTCATATTCTTGTGTTTCTCCAGCAGCTCCAGATCTTGCACTACAGGAGTGCTTTGGCTTTTGGCTGAAGCAGTGAGTTCCTGGGTGCTGTGGCAGCTGATGTGCTGTCCCTTTCCTTGTCCTGCATGTCACTAGGTGTACACCTCGGGAAAAGGCAGCAGTGCTGCCGGCTTGACGGCCTCAGTGATCCGCGACCCTTCCACTAGGAATTTCTTCATGGAGGGAGGAGCCATGGTGCTGGCAGATGGAGGAGTGGTGTGCATCGATGAGTTCGACAAGGTACCTGTAGGGTTGCCTGTGCAGCAGTGGCAAAGGCAGTCCTTGGGGATGCCAGCTTCTCTCTCCCAGAGCTCAGAGCTGCAGTAGAAAGGGCAACTCTCCTAAGACAGCCTCCCTTTCTTTTGGGGGAGATCGGGAGGATGGGGCTGCAGGGAAATTTGGTTACATCCTGCACTCTTGGGTAGAGGTTCTCACAAAGCTTTATCTTGGGGGTCACATCGATGGATGGGTAGCTGAGGTCTGGCGGAGATGACTGATGGTGACTTTTTCTCCTTGTCTGATTTCTCCCACCTTGGATGAGAAGATGCGGGAGGATGACCGTGTGGCCATCCATGAGGCAATGGAACAACAGACCATCTCCATTGCAAAGGTGAGCTGTGGATGCATGTTGCCCTGGGGTGTGAGCCTGAGAGCCCAGCAACCAACGGTCACACATCTCTTGCCAGAATTGCCCATTTTAGAGTCCAGGCAGTACTGATGTTGATGATGCTCTGAAACCAAGCAGTCCCACTTGTCAGCTTTGTAAGCTGTCTTCTCCTGGGCAACCTGAACTTCAGCAGGACTGAAGCAAGCTCTCTCTGCTCTGCCTGTCTGTCCTCTTCTCCTCTAGATTTATTTTTTCTGCTGATGTCCCTGTGTCACAGCACTACTTTTTCTTCCTTCCCACCGCTCTTCACCGCCTCAGAAGATCTGCATAAACTGCCTGACATCCTGGTGCCAGAACCTTTCTCAAGTCTGAGTTTCTCTTTATTTCCACTGCTTAACCTTCTTCTGTAGCACATCTACTCCCTCCTGATTGCTGTGGCTCACCCCTTAACTGTTTAGTCCCTGAAAAGAGCATCCACCATGGCTTTTACTTGCTGGTTGCTGTCATGCTGCTACCTGCCAACCTGTGCTTTGTGCCAGAGCTGTCCAGGAGGACTCAGCCCTTGCTGCCCAGCTTCTGCCTCAGATCACAAACTTGGGGTGGGGTCTTGTTTGTCTGTGCCCTTGATACGGGGTTTTAAATGAAGTTACTCAGTGCTGAAGTCTCAGCTGGAGCCAGTACTCCAGAAGGATGTGTGTGTCCAGCCCCACGTAGCTCCTGTGCTGATGCCTTTCCAATATGGAACCATTACAGAGCAATTGGGCACTACTTTATTTAAATGCAAGTGATTGAGGATGAGTCCTTGCAAAGCACTTTGGACCTTTGACTATGACTTTGACATGCTGGGCACAGATATGGTCTTGACACCATCTGGTTTGCTTTCTCCCCACAGGCAGGAATCACAACCACACTCAATTCCCGCTGCTCAGTGCTGGCAGCTGCCAACTCTGTCTTTGGGCGCTGGGACGAGACCAAGGGCGAGGAGAACATTGATTTTATGCCCACCATCCTGTCCCGATTTGACATGATCTTCATCGTCAAGGATGAGCACAATGAGGAGCGAGACATGGTGGGTTCAGGCATGTGGGTGCAACTGGGTTTCATGGTGCCCTGTTTTTTGGGAGAAGGAGGCAGAGAGGTTTCTGCTGCCTGACTGTCTTCTGTTTTCCTAGACCCTTGCCAAACATGTGATGTCCTTACACGTGAGTGCCTTGACGCAGACCCAGGCTGTGGAGGGTGAGATTGAGCTGAACAAGCTGAAGAAGCTCATCTCCTTCTGTCGGATGTAAGTGAGAAGCAGTGGTGAGAAGTGAACCATGCCATGCTCTGAGTGACCCTTTTTTTAAGCCCTGCTTTGATAAAAGGGATGCCAGAGGAGCCCGCAGTGCTGCCGCAGCACAGCCCAAGAAAATGAGGGGTGCCCAGGGACCACCCCCTGTCCAAGGCACTCTCCCTGGTGGCACTGCCTCCAGCTCCTGTCCCCCCTTACAGGAGGTGTGGCCCTCGGCTGTCGGCAGCAGCGGCAGAGAAGCTGAAGAACCGCTACATCCTGATGCGGAGTGGCACTCGCCAGCACGAGCAGGAGAGCGACCGCCGCTCCAGCATCCCCATCACTGTCCGGTGAGCAACACCCCCTCCTTGCCCCACCACAGCCTTTGGGATTGGGGTTTGCATTACTGGGGTAGCCCAGGAAGGGATGTTAGTGAGGTGCTGGGGTTTGGAGAGAGCCCTCTATGAACAGGATAACAGTGAAGGTGCTGCAGGGGAAAACAGGAGGTGCCTGGAGTGGGATAGGTGGGGATGGAAGGAGTTGGGGGGACAGCAAAAGACCCCCCTGCTGCTTGAAGCTGCAATAGAAACCAGGGAATATCTCCGTTGCAGGCAACTGGAGGCCATTGTGCGCATTGCTGAGTCTTTGGCGAAGATGAAGCTTCAACCCTTTGCCACTGAGGTGGATGTTGAGGAGGCCTTACGGCTTTTCCACGTGTCCACGCTTGATGCAGCCATGTCAGGCAACCTGTCAGGTGAGGCAGAGGTGCTCTGTGCTGAGGGTTGGAGTGACATGCTGGGCCTGGTTGCTCAGGGCAAGGAGAGACCAGCTCCCTTCACAGGACCTGGCTGTCAGGGACAGGTGCTGAATCTCCTTCCTCAGCAGAGGGGATGCTTGTGGCAGCAAGGGGTCATCGTGGCTGTGGGGCTGTGCTTCACAGGGAGGGCAATGGTAAATGACACTGAGGGTCTCCACACATGCTGGTCAAGGGGGTGCTTGTCTAGACCCTTGCGGTCCCAAGAGTAGTCTGGTACTGGAGGTGATACCCCAACCTATTAGCCCTCTAGCATCTTTTCCTGTGGGGGTGAAGGCAGTCTTTCCTTGGGTACCAGCAGGGCATTAAGGTTTGAAAAAATCTCCAACAGTCAGTTCTATGTTCAGCTGTGTATTTGGAGCTCGACAGCCTTTAATGGTGGAGTCGCTTTTGTGTTCCCTAAAGTCTCTGAGATGTGCAGGTGTGGTGGGAGACAAAGGAGGTGGCACTCTAATTTTGAGAATGACATGTGAGTGACATGAGAGCTCATACAGCATCTCCCTCCAGGGGCAGAAGGCTTCACGACACAGGAGGACCAAGAGATGCTGTCCCGCATTGAGAAGCAGCTCAAGCGCCGCTTTGCCATTGGCTCTCAGGTGTCAGAGCACAGCATCATCCAGGATTTCATGCGGCAGGTGGGTCAGGGACCCCATGGCAGGGTTGAGCTGTGACATCAGGGACCCCAGGCTGTTGCTGGGACCTGAAACCCATTCTTCAAAGAGGTGACTAGAGAGCCTTGAGGCGAGTTTCTGCTAAAGCTCTGAGGTTTGGGGCTGGTTTGGGTAGTTTGGGGTCCTACCCTTGAAACCAGCATAATTTGATTTGTGAGACTGGCTGCAGTCAGACCTGAAATAGTGAAAGGGGAAGGGAGCATCAGCATGTGGTACTAATGGTGTCCCTCCCTCTGGAGAAGCATAGTCAGGCTTTAGCAGAGGTTGCAGGTTCCTGCTGGGCTCCACTCAGCTATTCCATGGTGACTTATCTCCCCCTGCTCTTCCCGTTTGCAGAAATACCCAGAACATGCCATCTACAAGGTGCTGCAGCTGATGATGCGGCGGGGGGAGATCCAGCACCGTATGCAACGCAAAGTCCTCTACCGCATCAAGTGACCTCCCTGTGCCACACTCCAGGAGGGAACTGCTGCTTCTTGACACCTGCCCATGTACAGGCAGAGTGCCCAAGAGGGTCATAGGCTCCTCCTAGAGGAAGCTTTTGCCTGCCGATCTAAACAGCCCCAGACCTGCTCTTGAGGGTTTGGGGTGGTCAAGGTTTCCCTTGTGTGCTCTGTCACTTTGTCATGCCAGTGTTTCGTTGAACTCTGAAAGCTTTTAGTTTGTATTAAAATAAAAACTGATATTGGTAGCTCCAGGATCTTTGGCCTTGAGGAGCAGAGGGTGGTATGTATGCCCTTCCTCCTTTGGAGGTGGTGCAGGATTTTGGTTGAAAAGGTGTCCCTTGTGCTTGCTCTATATTATGGACTTGTCCAGTCAGGATGAAGCCCCATGGGCAACACAAGTAGCCCTGAAGGCAGAAATTTGTTTCTCACTCAGGGTTTAATCGTCTATTAAGGCATAAATCCTGTTGGCACAGTCTGTCCTGTTGGGCTTTCAGCACTGCAAGAGGCGCTTTACCCAGTCCCTGAGTGCAGTCTGTTGCTTTCTTCTACATCTGCCAGCAGCAGCAAAGGAAACTACCTGCTGTTCCCTGCTTCAGAGTTGCTCTTTGCTTATCCCTCTTTGCCCTTTCCCAGGGCTGCAGCAGGCAAACACATTACCCTGGAAGCAAGGCTGTGTGAAAGTCCTGCTCGGCAGCATGGTCAGAACTCCCTGCTTGCTCCAGTGAGGCTGGGGATGTGGGGTGATGCCCATGAGCTACATGCCCTACTCTAAGTAAGTTCTGCTGCTTCCTTGATGTGTGAAATGGTGTTGGGGAGGACTGTCCTCACCAGGAGCCTGTCCTGGGCACTCTGGGGTGCCCTTGTGCGGCCACTCATCTTTCTTCATTTGCTGCACAATCTTGTGCTTACAAACTTAGGTTTTTATTGTTTCTAGCAAAGTAGAATTGATTCTCTTAAGCATCATCCCAAAGATGTGAGGTGCAGGTAGCTCCCTGCCCTTGGCAGCTTGGGGCCAGCTGGGTTGTGAGCACTGGTGGGCGTCTTTGAAGACAGCACAGTGTTCAAAGAGCAAAGCTGATGCAGGGGCTGGAGAGGCTCATGCCATGTCTGGGAGTGATCCTGAGGCTGAAAAAACACACCCTAGAAGAGTTTTTATTAGCAAAATAAATGTTCAGGGCCAGCAGAGGGTACCAGAGCCTAGAGGATGCTGAGCTATGGAGCTGCATGTGGTACTGCCTTGTCCTCCGGGAGGGGAAACAAGTCTCAAGAGGCTGGGGTGTGGGGTGCACCTAGTCTGGCAGCTGGCATACAGGGGCTGGGCCCCACTGCAACCCTTGGGAGCTCAGCATCATCCGTCTGTCCTGTGGAGACATTTTGAAGTGTGCACAGTGCACCACTTACATGGTTATGGGTTTGGAAGTCTGGAGGGTCTGGGGTAATGGTGAACTGGGAGAAACTTCATGCACATATGAGAAACAGCTATCTGCTCTTCACTCTCCTTTATTCTGGGTGGGGACTACCTTTGTGGAGGGCTGGAAGAGAGAGGAGGCTGGTCCCAAGGCTCTCAAAGGATAGGAGGGATAGATCTCTAGAAAACTCACTCTACTGGTTTTATTGCCCTGTATTTTTGCATGTGCCAGACACCTCAAGGTACTCCTTGAAGCAAGAAATACTGGGGCAAAAGTCAGCCCTTTTTTCTTTTTTTGAAAAAAGAGACAGGCACCTTCTGTCCCCACAGTGCTCCCTGGCAGGAAAAAAAATAGGAAAAGCGTGTTGCTGCTCCACAGAGAGATCATCTCCACAGAGGAGGAAAGTGAATGTGGGAATAACAGGGTCACATCCTCACCTAGCTCCCAAAACTGCCAGTGTCTGAAAGCATCCTGCCCAGCACACAGACTCCTGTGCCCCCAAACAAGCACTTGGTATTGCAGCAATCAGGAGGTGGCTTGTTAGAGCAGGGTCAACACTGGTGTGAAGCAGCAATGGTGTCTGGCTTTTTTTTTGCTACACGTCATAGCCCATGCAGTGCTGTAGTAACAGGTCCTGAAGGTCTCAGTCCCTGCCACCTTTCCACAAGTATCTGTCCTTGCTTCAGTGGTGAAGACAGTACCTGTCTTTCTGTGGTCCTTCTTTCAGAGGTGCAACAAGAGCAAAGTAAACAGGGAAGGGAGTATGGGTTCTGTACCCACAGCCTGTTGTTAATCCTATTTTTGGAGGATGCTGTGAGACTGTTCCGAAGCTTGGAAAGAACACCCAGTGGTGGGGCTGAGTGGGAAAAGAATGTCCTGGGAAGGGGACTGGGGAGTGGAACACAGTGCAAGAGGCTCTATTTCCATCACCTGTTCCTTGTCTCCTTCCCCTCCTTTCCTCCCTTCAGCATTTCCCCATCCCCATAATCTGTGTTCTGTGCCAGAGCAGTGGGACACGGCTGGATTTCAGCTGCTGACTGCGAGTGGTGGTCATGGGGTGTTCACAGGCTTTAAATGAGCCACCATCTCAAGGTACATCAAGATATGCTGGGCGTTGGCAGGTGCGGAGGTTGGAAATTCTTTCTTTTTTTCATGTTGTTTTCATGACATGATAGGGAGCAGAGGTATATTTCTGTGTTAGTGATCAGAATGATTGATCTCTTCGTGCTATGAAATGTGTTGATTATATGGTATGAGGTTATATAAGTGTACGACTTGAAACAACATTGTTTAGCAACTAATGTATGCAGTGTTATCACATGAAGCGGAGCAAGAATGTGCGCAACTGGTATTATTTGGAACTTGAGATCATTGATTACTAATGACTTGTTTTGAACATAGAGCTGCAGATGGAAATTTTGTGAGGAGCAGCAGTTCTCAGTTGGGTAGATGCTCAGCGATATCTACATGATAATGGAATGGTGGTCCTCCTGGTGAAGATGATCAGATTTTTCATCAAATGATAGCTACTTGATAAAGGACTGTCATCCTCCTGAAGGTGTCTCTTTTAGGTCATCCCTGAGGTTCTGGCATGCTGAGATTTGGGATAGAGCTCCTGTCGAGGTGTCTTTAGATGACCAAAAATGCTCTTGTCAAATCCAGTGCTGACAGAGAGAGTAAACCCATTCTTACATCTGCACAGCACAGCATTTCCTTACCTAGCCTACCAACCCAACCTTGTCCCTTCCTCACCTCAGTGCTATGTCACTAGCATAGGAAGCCTCTTCCCCACCTTTGGCTTGTCCCCTTAGGAAGCACAATTGGATGAATGTAACCACCCCAAACCAGGCAGCCACCAGGGATGCTCAGGTGCCTTTAATTCTGAACTGGGGTTGTTGCAGAAGACACCGACCTTGTGTCACAATGAATTAGTACCCAAAGAACTTACAGATTCCATGTAATTCTGCATGAGATGTGTTAGTGTGAGTGGTGGACAGGAGCTTCTCACTCCGAAGTGATGCAATCCACTGGGCTCTTGCCAACATTTTTGGTGTCCATGGAAGGGCTTGGCTGCGATTCATCTGACCAGGCATCAAAAGTTGTGTCTAAGCAAGATGCTCTCTGACTCAGTGCAAGGGAGTGAGCACTTCCAGAAAGCAAGTTGTTTTATTGAAAGTAAATGTTTAAAAGAAACCAGAGAAGCTGTGCTCTAGTTGCATTTGGTTTCTCTCTGCTGACTACCAAAGGAGATCAAGGCAACTAGATCAAGTAGGTATTTTTGCATCATAGGCATCTCAAAATGGGGAGATGTGCATGTTCTTCCTCCTCATGTGGTGTACTGCTGTATCGGAGAAGGGCTTGGGAGAAGGCTTGCTTTGGGTGTCTAATTTTGGAGCAGTTTCACTAGGTTTGATTTTCCTCTTACATCAGGCTCATCAGGATATTTGTGGAATGTCAGTGGAGCCACACTACTGTTAAATCCAGCAAAGCTGAATCATCACATCTACACCACTCAGGTCTCTTCCATCTCTGTGTAGAATGAGAGCTGTTGCAATGCAGCAGCATAACCTCTGAGCATGTCGTGAGTGTCACTTCCTCCACAAAACAAAACAAAACTGAACTGCAGAGTCCTGAGGGCTATTGCTCAAGGACATGAGATAAACACTGGTGGGAGGAATAGGCTGATGTGGGCAATGTGAGAAATAATCTGCTCTGGTCCACCAAGCACCAAACTCAGACAAAGGAAGCTAGGACTCCTTCCCCCTTTCTGCTGCTGACGTGTTTGACTAGCTGAGCAAGTGACTTCAACTCCTTGCCTGTTCTGGATAATAACCTTTTCGGAGCACAGATCACTTCTCATCACAATTTTCTGTAGTGCCTGGCACAATGGTAGCCCAATCTCAGTGACAAAGTTTACCTGCTGACATAACTAACATTAATAGGGTCTCTTCATCCCTTACCAGGCTGACATATCATCTTCTGGAGGCAAAGAAATTCCTGTGCTTTGCTCTGGCCAGTGCCAGAAAAGATCAAGAAACAAAGGAAGACCGTGGTGCAGCAATGTTGTGCTGCCATGCCATCACCCTGTGGAACAGCACGTGTCATGGGTCTGGGTGCCTGTGTAGTGCTCTGCTGGATGAGGTTACCTCATGCTGAATCTCAAGTCCTCTGGGAAGTTTGACTAACAGCCTGTATGCCCCAATTCTGGACTAGGTTCCTTCAAAATCCCAAACCACTCATTCTTCTACAGCAGTGACACACTGCTGTTTTTTGTCCTGTTTTCCCCATTTTGCAACACCCTTTTCTCCTTCCTGCACACCTCTGCTCCAGGTCTTCCCTAGCAGTGCCAGTCATTCCCTTTACTCTTCCTCCCCTCCACTGTATGCCTCGTGCCTGCTGTCTCTTCCCATCTGCGTGGTCACCTCCTCTTATTCCCCATCCTGGCCATCATGGTCTGTCCCTAGCCACTGTACTGAGCGCCTACCAAAACCTTCCATTTCTGTTTTCAAGCCTGCTGGCTTCACAGGCAGGCAGGCCATCAGGGTATAACATACTGGATCAACTCTCAGCGCTGTCTGCTAGGAACAGGACACCAAGAGGCATGCATCAGAGAACATTCCCTGGACCATCTGCTGCTTCTTGGCTGTTCCTCTCCTCCCTGCCCTTCAGCTTTCATCCAGCCAAGATGCTCCACCTCCTCTGCCCATTATTTATCTTCACCTTATCTCACCTCTCTGATTTTTATCTAATGATTTTTTTCTAACGATTTTTTTCTTTTCCTCACACTTGTGTATGGGTAATTTGGCCAGAAATTCCACAGACCTCTGACCAGGAAAGCCAGACAACATTTGCCCTTTGCACCACATACTTTTAGACCCACAGAGCAAAAGCAGGAGCACTATCCTCCTTGCTTTGACCACAGTACCCCTGAACTGCTTGCTGAGTGGAAAGCAGGTCTATCCACAGCTGGCCACACGCTGTGTGCTTGTCTGCATCCAGAACCTCTGTGGTATAAATAGGCATCTATAAATAGACAAATAGGCATCTTTCTTTTCTGGAAATCTTTCACTTGATGGAATCTGTGAGATTTCAAACTGCACCTGGTACTCTGTGGATGCTGTCACAAGCGATCATGAAGAGGACCTTCAGTATTTTACTCGAACTCTGGAACTAAATGCAAAATGTTCAAGGTATTTATAAGACTTTTAGAGTGATAGCTGACAAACCATCTAGCATACAGGTAATATCACTGTCCTAGATCCCTGCACCGGAGTAAGATACACAATCAACATTTTCAGTTTTCTTCTGTGTTTTGTAATGAGGAGATGTTTGGTGGTCTGACCAGGAGTCCAGAGGCTGTCACCCATCTGCAAGGCTTTCCATTCATGTGGGTCCATCAGAGGAAGGGTGAGGGCATGAATTTGGAAGAACCAAAGGACACAAAAAGGAAAACAGCTTTCCCAGCATCACATTACTCTCACAAATTGGGGAGTGCCAGACCCTTCTGTACCTGATGCTCATTCCAGATCTTTTGGCAGCACAGTTGCTGCAATGGGAGAACTACAATGACTGATTTACCTGGCTTCTCCTGTGTAGACGATTAAAATATCATGGTTTCCACAGTAACATCACTACTGCCACACTGCACCAACCTCACTTTGCTATACCCTATTCAATCCGTGATGTCACTTTCAGCAATAGATACATCACGTGGGAAGAGGATGGAAGCTTCCCCAATCTTGAGTTAAACTGAAACTTGAGTTGCTGAGGTCAGAAGGCCCCTTTTGGCCCAGATTACCTGACTTTCTGCATGACATAAGTCCTAGTGGTCTGGCCAAGGAGCCCAGCAATTAAATGGCTGCTTTCATCTGATGTAAAAGTGTTGTGCTTTCCAAGGGACTGGAAAAGTAAGGACTCTAAAATGGCCAAGAAAAGTTAAACCCAAAGGGGGCAAAGTTTTCCTCAGTGAACATCACCAGCTGGTAGGAAGGCAAAATGCAGAAGCACAGGTATCCATAGCCAGGACCGTACTAAACAACCGTGAGTGGTCATGCAGAATCTGACAAGACCTGTATTTCACGTGATCTGTCAGGTGTATTTCTGCAGGGCCTCCACATGCCATGCTACTGGACTGCTTTTCAAAACCTCAGAGAAAAAACCAGGACTTCTGCTGTTATGACTCTTGCACTGGAGAAAATGGTAGTATTAGGGCAGAGAACCATGTCAGATGGCAAAGCCCAGCGTTCAAGTCCCTTCTCTATGAGAAAAAGCAGAAGACCTATTTGTTTGTGGCTCATGCTGCGTGCCCCAACTCCAGAGACACACAATTTATAGTCATGACCCCTTCACCTTTCTTGCTCCTCAGAGGATAAAATGGTTTCCTGTTTATTCCAATGGGCAGCTGTTGTATCCACAGGGGAGAGCAGCACTCATGGATAATATGGCCGATGTCCAGACACGTTTTGCAGAAGTTGCTTGTTTGTTTGCTGGGCCATCCAGCAGCTGCTGAACATCCTGCCTTTGGGAATAGGAGACTCCCAGACAATTCTCAAATGCTAGAGCATGGGAGAGGACTTGTTCCCCCCACACTAGGATCAGCAGGAAGAAAAGAGGTCCTGAGGGCTTCTTCAACCTCTGACATGTGCTGAAGTTTATCAGGAGCTATAGGGCCTCCTTCAGCTTTTCCACCTGGTTCCTGTGTGCCCCAGGGACATTCTGTATTACCCACAGGAGAGTAGAATCTCATAACCTCAGCATATGCTGCTAGACATGGGTTAGGGTTGCCAAAGCTATGAAACATTCAAGACTAGTCAGGAAAAATCCCTGAGTCAGTGCCCAGGCCAGAAAAGTCTAGGGATGTGGACAATCCCTGAAATTCACCAGAGAAATATTATCACCATGGGAGTCACTCCTCAGGCTGCTTTTGCAGTGACTTGGACAGAAGAAAATATCCCAGGGTGTGGAGGATGCAGCTCCTGGGCGGTCCTCTGCCAAACATGCCATAACCATAGGCCATTTTTGGTGTCCTCCATCAACAAGGAAGAAGAAGTTAAAACTGAATGCTCTGGGAAGGAAGCATTAATGACAATTAAATGCAGGAGAAAGACAAAGTCTGCTGCCCTCTGTTTCTGTATATTTCTCTTTTGACACCAAGAGCACTTTTTATGTTCACTTCCCTTCTTTCCATCTGCTTGGCAGGGCTGTGTTGGCTGTTTATGTTTTTAAATGCTAGATTGACCCAGATTTGGAACAGGCAGGTGGTGATCTAGGCAGTGGGTTTGTATCTGACTGCTTATGCAGTCAGCTATGAATTGCTGAAATGGAAAGAAATCAAAGCCTAATCTCCAGTGACCCATACATGGGCGTCAGAGTCACCATCAGTTGGGAACTAGGGCACTGAGATCCAGACTGAAAAGTGGAGACATGGCAAGACCTACCCTAATGAATCAGTCGTGCCTTCTGGTTAAGCAATATCTGGTACCATCCCAAGATATTTGCTCATTGGCTTTGCTTTTCAGCATCATCTCCTGTGTGCACCTCCAGGCTGGAAAAGATGCTGCCTCACAGGCATTGCAATAGTCAAGGGCTTTGGAGAACTTGTATTGAAGTGATAATTTGTTTTAAGCGTATAATCCACATGCTTATTAAATAAAAAAGTATGTGAATGGTTATACTCTGGGTCCCACAGTGAGCAGCAAGTGGTAGGTGAAATCTGTACGGCCCAAATGGCTCTGAAATAGCTACCTTCTCCAATTTTTATGGCTGCTTTTGTGGGCTCCCTTGTGTGAAGGTGACTGCACAGCAAAGAGCTGTTGGTGCAGTTGGAGGCTGTCCAGGCAGGGCATGTGAGAAGATCACTAAGTGCTGGTGGAGGCGAAGGAAGTACAAGGCTCACGGGAGCTGAGGTGAGAGGGGAGAGCTTGTGCAAAGCATTCCTATGCAATCTCACTCCTCAGTCCTAAACTGGTTTCTAGTCCCAGCATTGACTTGGCACCTTTCAATCAGTAACACATCTGTTCTTTCAAACCCTTTGATGATAGAGAAATCTGGTCATCCCTCCTGCAGAGGAGGGAGTGGAGTCACAGAAAAACAGCATGTCTTAGCCCAGTATGTACAAGAGTTAACAGCAGAGAAGAATGGAACAAATCCAGCTTTTTCAATCACAGGCTCTGCTCATGGGGATTTCCTTCATCCTACATATGACACATTCATAGTATTTTCCACTCATCCTGAGCTCTCCCCTCTTCTTTAAGAAGCAGAAAAGTATGTGTCATGGCTTTCACCTCCCTAATGTCCCCCTCCTTTTGTTGTTAGCCCTTTTTTGCTTTCCCATCCTTCTTCCATCTCAAGTCATCCTCCCCTTGTGGGCTGAATCACAGCCCTCAGTGTGGAGCACCACTGTTCCACAAGAGGCCACTGACACGTTAAACAAATCCCCTCTAAAGGGAGTTTTGCCTGGCTGATCAATCTTTGCTGCTGCTTCTATTATATCTGCTCAACAACTTTAATGAAATAAAAGCTAATTTTCTTGTTCATGTCATTTATACTGATTTGTGGCAGGATAGTTTTCTCAGGTTCCCCAGGTTCCACCCTCAATCCTCATGTCAGCAGCAGCAGTGTGCCATGCTCACCTCCATGCTATCATGCTCTTGCCACCCCTTGCCTGTTCTCATCAGGTCTTGTGCTCCTCGCCTGGTGCTCCATCCTGATGTGATGTATGACCTCATTCTGGGCATTTCCTTAGAGCCACCGGTGGCCACCTCGCCATCCTTCTCGGGCCTCCTCCACAAACCAGTCGCTCTTTCTGCTGGATGCAGTGCCCTGCTGCCTCCTGGAGTTGCTCACTGTCTTCTGGAGGCGAGTCAGCCAGAGCCTGTAGGCAGCTAGGCAATGGTGGTGCCATGTCCCTTATAGAAAGAGGAAGGTGAGAATGACCCCAGTTAAAACAGCCCAGAGCTGTTTTGATAGTTGGTGGTGATCACGTTTATTGCAGTCCAGATCTGGGCCTCACTATCTGGAAAGAAAGGAGTCTCTACTTTGGTGCATTTTCAGCCAAATACATTGACAAATAGCAGAGGTGAGGACTGTAATATGTTAGTGAGAGGAAAAGTCATTGCAGAGTTTCTCTGCAGAAGGTAAATGGTTTTCTGTTTAAACTTAAGTTAAATATCAGAGGAATGATGATCTTACAAATGAAACAACACCCCCAGGGACTTATTTCTACATCAGCGACTAATTTACTGTGTGACCTTCAGTAGTTCATTCAAACTCTCTCTGCCTCGATCGCTTTTTTTCATCAAACAAGCCTAGCAACAAATTCCTTTCTTGCAGAGGTCTTGTGAGGACTATACATCTCCACAAGATCCTGACACGATACATCAAAGGCAAACTGTTTTTTCACTGAGACCACATTTAATATCCTCGATGATGTCATGTGGTACATAAACTCGCTGGTGCTAAGCCTCGAGCCTCCCACTCAAAGCCCATCCCACCTGCCTCACACGAAGGCGTGTGTTGCCCTTCCGCAGCCACTTCTCAACACAGTTCCTTCCTCTCCCCCTGCTTCCTTGGATACCTTTTTAGCCTCTCTAACACCTCCTCCCTTGCTGTAGCATGCTGGTCTTCAAAGAAGAGCCCTTGCCTTGGCACAGATAGGCAGAGCCAGTCACTTCCCTTGGAAGGGACATGTTGCCTCAGCAACCAAAGTTTTGAACTCAGGCAAAGTTCTGAAAAAAAAAAACAATTGTGATGGGAAATGACACTCAGGAACAAATGTACCACGTTGCCATGGCAGCCTGAATATTTCCATGGAACTTAGTGTTTTGAAAATCTAAAAAGGCTGTGCTTCAAGTGAGTCCAACTAACTTAATGCCTTTGTCAGGTAGCTGCACAACGCCAAGTGTCTGGTGTTTGTGTTTTATACCTGGTGTGTGAATGACTCCATCACTTCTGAAATGGACATACCTTCTGCTCTCAAACCAGTGGAGGAGTATTTGAGACTGCAGGTTTTTCTAGGTTGCTTGGTCTGGTATTGATCTGTTAGGGTTATTTCTGTCATTTGAAGTCCATCAGTTCTTGGTTGTCTTGGTTTCCACATCTGTGTTACATCTGTTATTTCATTTGATGCACTCCAATGTCTCGGTGTCTGGGCTAAAAACAGCAGGTGATTTATTCAAAACCATGGGTCCTCTTGCTAGTCCTACAATAATCCATGTCTTTCCTTTGATCCATGGGGTGCATGAGTGGCTTTCAGGGGCCTCAGTCTGCTTCATTCAGCTCTGTGAGCTGAAATAAATGTGATTTTTTTTCTCCATCAGCTAGGAACCTTCTCCTAACTGCAGTGAGGAAGAGGAATAACTGGCCTAAGGGTATTCCTGTGCCCATTGAACTGACTCACTTTGCAAACCCAAAGGCAAATGGAACTCCTGTGAGCATCTGTAAGACCATCTAGACCTGGAGTTCATTGCCATTTCCCCCAGAAAGGCTTGATTCTCATCTGGTGTCTTCTTGGCTTCCTGTGACCTATGAAGTGAGAAGATCAGAAGAGAAAGAAACTGGGTTATGGTGATCTGTTGTTGTTGTTCTTCAGTGTCTCAGTCAGTCAAGCCCCCTGGTAAAAGCAGTGTGAGTACGAAAACATCTGTGAGATGCAGAAGGAAAACAACTATTGGTGTAGTCCTGAGAAAATTGAATCCCAGATGGTCCATGGAAGGAGGCAGATTCTCATTATTTAGCTGAGAAATAACCCAGCATCCTGACACCTTGCTGGTGAAACCTTTCTGAAAGCTAAGTATGGGGTCAGCTTTTTAAACTGTGCAGAGACAATCAATGTCTGTGGCAAAGTCAGCTCTCTGCTGTTGGCAGAGGAACACCCCATCTGAGAACGCACAGTGCTATGGGTGCAGTGAGGCCAGTGATGGACTCCCACCTGCCTGCTTGGGCTGGGTACATGTGCTAAGCACTATGACATGAGGACTTTCTACCCTAGGCTGGGCCACAGCTCAGAGATCGCATTCCACCCTCTTCTGTGAAGGTCTTTTGTTTCCCCTCATCCACTGGAACGTATGTTTCTAATTGGCCAACCCATCCTTGCATCATCTCATCTATGGTTCTGCTTCATCGTTGTTAGCCTCCTCCCCTTTGCTCTGGGTGGTCCAGTGCTGGCTGCTCTTGTAGGCTGTGTGGGAGTGACCTAATTTGGAGAAACTGTAGGAGCATTGGGAAGCCCACAGGGGAGCGGGGATTTCTATGCTCCTTGGCAGAACCTCAAGCCACGTACACATCCCCTGCAGCTTCCAGGCTCTCATCCCTGGGTCATCTACTCCCCTGGTCAGTGTGTGCATTGCAGCCCGAATGCTCCTCTCCAATTAGAGTATTAAGGAGATGGTTTATCTTGAGTGCTTTGGAGAGGGCATCACTGTTCTTAATTACTTGGCGGTACAAAGGTTTCTAGTCTCTCATTTCCCCTTGACAGTTTTATTAAGGAAATATTTTTTACTTTAGACACTCTCTTTTGTGTTTTTGTGTGGTGTTTACAACAGGGGCTCCTCAGTGCTTGTTCTCAAGCAACTCCAGTGAGAGATTGGCTTCAGACAAAACATGCAGCTGCCTCTGAGGAGGGAAGCAGAGAAATACCGACTGTTTCATAAGGACACATTCTGCTCTGTCCCAGCTCCCCAGCCTCTGCTATCCACATCTGCCTTTTCTTCTCTTGGCCTCAATGGCTGCAGCAGACTTGAGGGACAGGACTGGTGTCATGCCCAATGACAGCGCCCTCTTTGCAGCAGACCTTCCCCATGACATTTGGGGCTGCAGAGCTATGAGCTTCACTGCCCTCTGCCACTCCACCTAATTACTTCTTCTTATCTAGTGTTTGTACAGAGCCATGCCAATTGATGGAAGGGTATGGTATGTACTGGGCAGATGAAGATGGGATCTGGAAAAGAACTGGAAGGAACGTGCAGTCACTTTAAATATTCCCTTGGATTGGAGCCCTTGATCTGAGCCTGTTGATGTCCATGACAGTTTTGCTGGAGACTAATTCCACAACTACTCAATAAAGAAACTGTATAAAATCTATAACCATCAGTTCATTTGGGATTATTCCTGTTTACCAGACTTACTTAAGCCTACAGCAATCCCATGCCATGAGGGATAAATATTTTTCTGAGCTCCATATATTATAGACCTAGAGGGACAGAAGCCTCTCAATTTACAGAAGAAAAAAGAAAAAACCTATTTCAGACAAATATCATTTACCAAAATGGAAGTATTTCCCTACCCACCACAGTACACAATCCTGTCCACCAGATTTTGGTTTTTTACATGTAATGGGTCTGTCTTCTGTCTGCATACATGGTATAAGCATGTGGCAGTCACCATGTGAGAAACAGGGGATTGTGTACCCCAGGCATTGTGTACCCCAGCCCGAGTCACTCACACTGCCCCAGCAGCGGAGGCTTTCAGGGAGTGAGAGCCTTATAGTGTGTTCAGATTAGGAGTGAAGGTCTGCTTCATATTATGCTAGTATTTTTCCCCAGTGTTGTAGTTTGTATTAGTAGGCATGAGTAAAGTTGATTCGGTGGGAATCAAGCAGAAGTGGTTTCCTAGAGAAGTCCCAGTGGATCCGTGGTGGTTGCATTGCTAATACTTTATTGCTCAGAGTTGACTCACTCTGTCCAGAGGGGACCTGATCAGCAGTGGCAGAGTCTGCCTTGCAGGACAGAGCCTGGTGACGTGGATTTTTCCAGGATGGTGAAGATGGCCACATGCCATTACCTCTGGCAGCTCCTCACAGGACCTGTCAGGAAGGTTTCTTCAAGGTGACTCTGAGTCTGCAGTTTTGGTACACTGTTTGGGCTTTGGTATATGCACGAATTTGAGTGTGTGTGTACTCATCTGTAAATTGTAAATTACCATGCCCCTCAGCCAAAAGATGTTGTAGCTCCTTGTTCCCAAAGACCCCTGAGAACTGCCAGCTGAAAACACTATGAGCATAAATAACCAAGGAGACCTGCAATTTCCCACATCCCAAAATAGGAAAATGGCTGCAATTTATCACCATACTGGTTCCTTTTTTTTTTTTTTTAAAAAGGGCTCTTGTGACTGAATGAATCCCTGCTTTCTGGTCTCAGCAACTGGAAGAAGTTCTTGTTTATAGTGGGTGTATAGATGTGTAAAACCAGACCCAGTCCCAGGGCCCTGCCACCTCCAGACTGCTGAACTCCAACTGCAGGAATTTGTTATAAAGTCAGGAAGGGAGGAGAGAGAGGAGGGAGCTGAAGGTCACACAGGATTTTGGTACCTGTGGGACACAGGAGAGAAGGTGGCATCCCTGACAGATGAGGGTAGATGAGGAAGGAGAGATTAGCTGTTTGATGCTAGTGGGTGTCACAGATTATGCAGAAGGAACTACGAGAAACGTCATGGGGAACCTACATTAAGGAGAACGATCAGGAAAATGGCATTGAAGAGATGACAGAGGAAAAGACAGTAGCTAAAGGGACAAGAGTGGGGTGGCTGTGGTGGGGAGCAGAGGAGACTCCGGTGAGGCTGGAAAAAGAATACCAGAAAGGAGGTGCTTAGTGAGAGACTGGGGACTCTTCAGCAAGTGAGGGATTCAGGTGGGGGCTGAGGCAGGTCCATCAGACCAAGGCAGGGATCATTAGTGTGTGCCAGTAGGCTACCTACACCCATGCTGGTGCTGGGTTGTCCCAGCAGTGGACAGTCCAGCAGCCCTAGGAGTGATAGCAGGAGGCAGGGCCAGTGCTGGTATCTGCTTTGGAACTATGGGCCACAAACCACCTTGACACAGCAGGAGGTGGCTGATGGGGCTTGATGCCCTGGCTGGGGAGGAAAACCAGGAGGTAGGAGCAGTGACAAAGCAGCAGTGAGCAGGGTTGGGTTGGGCCAAACACAGCTTGCAACCACTACAAAGAGTATTGCTGCAGGCTCAGAGAAAAGAGATGCCAGCTGTTGGCCAGCCACACACTTGGCCAAGTTGGAAAAAGCACCAGCATGCACTGAGATAAGCACACCCTGCCATGGAAAAATGTGCTGTCTCCACAGCCTTTTCTACATCAGAGGGACCTCTAGTCCTTAAACACAAGGATGTTGGCTAGCAGAAGCCTCTCCTGGAAGTTTGGTCTCCACCTAAAAGCTAATTGCCCTCTGACAAGGCATGTTGTGATATCCCTGAGGCAGTAGGACTAGATACAGCCCAGCTCCTTGCAACCAGAGCAGAGTCATTCTTGTGCCCCAGAAGAGGCAGGGCTGCACTCCTCCTTCCTGTGTGTATCTCTGGGGGCCTTTACTTTGGCCTTGCACTGAGCTGAGCTTCACCTGTGACCTTTTGCTTACACCCAATGAGATCCAATGGTAAAATGGGGTTTCCAGCAACTCTTTCCTCAACAGAGCTCAAGACAGGAGGGCTAGCATTTCCTCTTGAGACCAGTCCCAAATCCTGCAGGCATTGTTGCTGTGCAGACAGTGACAGCACGGCACCCACGCCCAGGGGAATGTGCAGAAGGCAGCAGAAAGAGATGAGAGCATGCTGATTAACACTCAGGAACACCTGAAATCAGAAGGGAGGTGGGAAGCATTGTCTCTAAGTACTGAGGCCATCAGGATGGAGCTGGAGTACCGCTGAGTGGAACAAGCAATGACAGGTATACAGAAATAAATGACTCACTCAGAAAAAGGTCAGTCACACTTGATTTGCCAGAGCCAATTTGTGGTGAGTGTGCAAGCTGTGACATGCAGCAGTGACCACTTTCAGATGATTCGTTTTGAGGCCACTGTGAATCTATGGTCTTAGGAACCATTGCCCTGAGAGCCCTCAGGAAGTAATGTCTAACCCCAAGGAAGGTGGGTTTCAGCAGAAATGAGATGGAGGGGGGTACAAGCAGGGTCTTTGCGTTGTTGGCAGGTAAACCTGGTCAGCAAATGGGAAATTTTAGTGAAATAAAAAAAAAAAAAAAAAGGTTTTTATCAAAACTTCGTATTTGTAATGTTTACTTTGTCATGGAGAGGAGAAAAATCCTGGGATTTCAGAAGAAAAAAATCTTATTTTAATTTTCAATACTACATTTTCCACAAAAACCAGGAATGGAAATTGGTGAAGATGGTGTTCACAGAATCAGAGAATATTCTGAGTTGGAAGGGACCTCCAACAATCATCAAATCCAGCTCTTAAGAGAATGGCCCATACAGGGATCACACCATGCTCTAACCAACATTCACCTGAGAAGGAAGAAAATAGGTAATTTCTAAACACATTAAAATAAAAGATCACATTCCACAACAGTGTTTTGCCATGCTGTGCTCCACGTTCCATGAGTACCCACTTAGGACATCCTTTGGTAACAACATCCTCTCAGCAGGATTGTCCTGGGACAGCTCAGATAGCAGATCAAAACATTTCTTCTTCTAAAAACAGCTCCCAGGCAGTCTCTGGGCATTTTGAATCTGATTATTTAAGTGTTTTTTTGAGTACAAGATGTGATTTGGTGGTTACAAACTCCCATCTGTAAATAAATTAACATTGGCATTTCACAAGAATATTTACTCCTGTTTCCCTGAGTTCCAAACATTAAGCAAATGGATTTTGCTTAATTAAAAGCACTCTGCAGGGGTGATCCCTTAGCTGGGAGATGAGAGATGAGGAAAGGAAACAAATAGGGAAAAATGAGATGTATTTCTTCTCTTGGACTTGCAGATATGTGTTAGGATTGCCTATTCCACAGTTTTTAAATGCATGGGGTTGTTTGGCTTCAGAGTTAAAAATCCATAAAACAAAACAATTCATTTGAAATTTCCCACATGGATCTCAAAAAGAACAAGATATTGCTTTGTACTGCAGCACAGTTGGGAGTCTTTCACTGGGGTTTTCTTTTTCCTTTCCCTTCTCTGACAGTGTGGGGTGTGTTTCTGAAGGGTACTATCCCTTTTTCTTGCCTGAACAGGACTCCCTTTTCATGGCAGGGAACAAGTTCAGCTGAGAAGGGTCAGAATCTTTACAGAAAAGTATTGTCTTACTGCTTTACAGAAAACCTGGATTTAGCAGGGGGATGATTACCACCACAACTGATCCTGTAAATGAATGTCCTCAAATATCCAATATTTAAAAATATGCTGGTGTTGATTATGAAATAGACTCAAACTGTTTAAAATACAGTAAGAGGATTGTTGTAGCAGCCTCCAGGCAGTCCTTCTCAGTCCTTTACACTGGTATGTTGTGTTTGCTCCAGCTCTAGGAACAGTGCTGCTCCTAGACTCAGCATAGCCAGGGTGATCTCTGGCATCCTGGATCTTCAAGGGATGGCAGCACTTACAACTGCAGAATTTTCAAAGTAGGTTCATGTGATTCATGTCAGTGGAGCTGAGGTGAACATAAGGTAAAAATAACTGTGGTTGTGCAAATCCAAGACACAACTTTTGTTTGCCTCTTCCAGCAGGCTGTTTTGCATGTATAAGAGCACAGCATGCAGAATAGATCTGAAGTGGTCTTGTCTCAGGAGAACCCTTCTGAAAATCAATAGTTACAGGAATTCCTGAGCCAGGAGATGCTTCTGGGTGATTATGTTCAATAATCACCAGAGAAGTCAGTTACAGCTACCACAACACCTCATCAAGAAATTCCATTGAGCAATAACGAGCATTTTTTGCCAAGATCTAGAGGGTTCTTACTGCTGTTATTTTAACTGCATTTTTACACTTGACAGTTTTCAAAACACTCTAAAATTATGGAAGAGGGATCTTAGTGCAGTGCCGCCTGTGTTGGACTGTGAACTGGAGCTGAATTTGGTGTTTCAGCTTAGACTAGGGAGATAATACTCCCAGCAACCTCGTGATGACCAAGAAAAGCCTCCCAACAGTAAAGGAAACTGAGAAAACAACTCTCAACTTTGTTATTACTGTTTATGAGATGAGAATATTTCCTATTCTTATGAAATAATGTGTAAAGCTATTTTCATAGAAAATGTCTGCAGAGCATCATAGTGCTGAATTCTATGACCAAAAAAGGGTTTCTTGGTGTTTCTGAAATGTTTTCCCCAAATCCAGGTAACATATAGGATTTTCTAGTGATCTTAGACACCTATTTGGCCAGTGAACACATGGGACGTCACAACCAAATTGTGTTCCAAGAGTTTTGCCTCGTGCTGAGCTTAGCCCTTTATCCAAGCAAAGGTTGCTGTCGAGCATTCACCTTATGAAAATTTTCCTAGAGCAATGAAAGAGGAAAAGGTTTAAACAGCTGTTGAGAAGAGAGGGTTATGCCAGAGTGAAATATTTTACATAACAAGCAAAGTTTAAGAAGTAAAGAAAACATTAGAAAATAACAAAACAAGAGGAAGAAAACCAGAAATATTTTTAAATACATGAGTGCATTCTCATGGAGATGCTCTTTATGAAACCTAGTGCCATTGCGTTTGCTCTCTCCACACCATTTAAGGAGCTCCTTGCATTTTCTGTGCATCATTGCAACATTGATCCTAGCGTGCAACGAGTAATTGTGTTTTCTTTTAGTGAAAATCTCCAGCCCCCAGCTGGGTTTCTATAGCCATGTTCTTGTAACCATTCTTGAGAGGGTGCCTAGTACTGTTCCACTTATTCATTTATAACATGTGTTATGATTTTTTTCTGATGTAAACATTAGCCAGGCTTTCATGAAGTTTTTAATAAACTTGTCCACCACCACTTACATTAAAATGAAAAATTAGCAATGACCCCTTTTGGAATTCGTTAATGATGGCACACAATTTGGCTGATGAATCACAAGTTTGTTGTAGATTTAGGCTATGCCTGTGTCCATCTCAGCGGAGTTTGTCCCCTTCTTCTCCATGGTAACTGCTCTGCTTCTGACATCACTAGTCAAAATAGAGCATGGAGGTTAGAAAATCCTGAGGGGGTGTGGGATTGGGAACAGTAGAGGCAGACAGAATGAAAATATAATTCAACAAGGAAACTTCCTTAACACTTCAGTCACCAGACAGTGTCCAGTGCACTGATCAGGCAAAGGATTTCTGAAATCTGACAAATGGGCACATCAGCATTTCAGAGCTGGAAATTTTGGTAAGGTTAGTGAAACAACTTGGAAAGTAAAACAAGCTGTGACTTCTTGGACTGAGTCACAAAGCACTCACTCCATATGATTTTCTTTCTCGGCATCAGAAACTGTCTTCATCACAAGAAGGGTAAAGAACCCCATGCTGGGGATTCAAAAAGCCCTTTGACAACCAGGGAAAGGGAACCCACAAGAGCAGATATCTCAGACTGAGTGTTGTTGGCTGGACTTCGCGAACAAAGATCTTGGGATAAGCCTGCGCAATGGATTTTTTAAGTGAGGCACAGTGTGCGCGGAACTGGCCCCACTCCCTTTACTCCTGAGGCTCATCTTGCCACGGCCGAGCAGCTCGGACGGCGACAGCGAGTTCCTCCAGGATTCGAACCGGCGTCCTCAGAGGAGGAGCCGGCTCCACAGGCGGGGGCCTACGCCACTCGGCCAACGCCCGCCGCCTCTCAAGTGTAACATACAAACAGAAAAGCAATAATGTCAGACTGTTGAGCAATCCTGGGAGCCCACGTGGGTCAGAGCACCAGGGGAAGACCTTGCCTTGTCCTCTCTGCCACCGAATGACACAAACGTGGCACTGCAGCCACGCCTGTAACACGAGCTGGGGCAACAGACTGAGTGTACTAAAGCAGATACCAGCACCACTCAATCTTTATCACGACACAATCTTTATCTGTGATCTAGGGTGCTCCTTTCCTAAAGCCCAGACTCCAGAAACCATGAAAAATAAAACCACCTTAACTTCAATTAAAAAAAAAAAAAGGCAGCAGACTTTTTCTGTTAAAAGAGACAAATTTGACAAAGAAATGACAACATAACTTGAAAGTCCAGAAGCAGAAGGGAAGGACAATTAACCCAAGGTTTTTCAGCGATTCATATTTCAGAATTCAAAGTAGAATTGGAAATTTCCTAGACCCCAGTCCACCACTCTGGAACCATCAGTACTGAAGTTTGAAAGCCACTGGAAGACAGGATTGCTTAGAAATTGTATTGTAGGGTGGGAGAAGACATCAAGATTGGGGAAAGGTCAAGAGAATGGGAGGATGTTTAGGTTCATCGCTGTTCATTTGAACAGGGCTGTTAGTCCTGGGAGAGTTAAGTGTTTCCAGGGGAATGGAATCTCAGCTCGAGCCTTGTCAGAGCTCTGACGTGACAACACATATAAAATAAACAGCAGAGGACCTTTAAGATAACACACACACACACCAGGTCTGTGCAATGTCGGGATCATTTTAGCTCACTTCACAAAGCTATTGCCCCTTTTTGACTTACAAGGTTAGCCAGTTTGAGATGTCTTGAGTACAGTTTCATTTAGGAGAAAAAAGCTAATGAAGGAGCCCTGCGTTTTCTTATTGAAGTCTGCTTTATTTTTGCAGAAGGTACATGAAACCCTATTTACTTAGACAAAACAGGAACGAAACAGCAGCAAACAGTTTTTTCCTTCGCAACTCTGAGGCAGCATTTAGTCCCAAAATCTTTTTCTCTATGTTTTTTCATTCCTGTGTTTTGCCTTTTGCAGCGCCAGCTTTCTCTCCCCCCCCTAAACCAGATGTAGTAGAGGTTTTGTTTATTTTTACTGTAATAAAATGTCTTCTAGGAAATTTAGAAAGCAAGTTGTCCAACGAACAGCAGAAAGAATGCAATGTGAGTTCCTAAAACTTTGTACCCACTGTCCCTGACGCTGCTTCCACTCAGACAACACAGACCGTGATCATGTGGCTGATACCCATTTGCAGGTTGACTTGACTCCATACCAAACTGGAAAAATAACTGTTCAATGTGTGCTGTGGCCTTTCCCTCAGCAAGTTCCTAGCTTAAATATCTTCACTTGGTCACTGATTGTCATGCAGCTTGTAAGAATAGGTTATGTTTGAGGTTTTTACTGTAGAAACTAGGGAGACTGATGGCCAGACAGAATTGCCTTATTTGCTCAGGACAGCCAGATGAAAAACAATAAATCCACTTTTTTATTATCATTATTTCAATGAACTAAAGAAAGAAGCAAAAAAAAAAAGAAGGAAGGAAGTGAGGGAGAGAGAAGCATGGGGAATAAAGGAAAAACTACATTTTAATGTGAGAGGAGAAAGGAAGAAGAGAACAAGCAACTGAAGAGGAAGAGAAACAGAAACAAAGAATCAATATTAATTGGCACAAAATTTAGGTAAAGGAATTTTACACTGCTTATTTTATAAAATTAATTTAAGCTGCCTTGCAAATACAGGTACAATTAAATCACATTTCTCTATTAAAGTCAAATATTAGAGGATAACATTTAGTTACACCATCTGCAGAAACAGCTATCAAATGTCTTCTGAGAATGAGTTTGGACCTTTGCATGTATGCACAGCATATCTATAATTATATTAAAAGGACAGGTGGCATGACGTGGTCCTTTCTCAAGATGGTTTTAGTCAGGTGCTTAAAGATGCATGTTCCAAAATGCTCTTGTCTGAAAGATTGGATTCATCGCTGTTCAACCCAGTGTTGAGGTTTGGAGTGCTGTACAACAGGACCAAGGGCAGTGGAAGGGAGATGTTGAAGAGAAGCAGGAGGTCCCAGCCTGGGTCCATGGCTCAGCCCCAGCTCCATGGGCTGCAAGGCAAAGGGTCCTCCAACTACCTCCTTGGCCCCTTCTGCCTCTTTTAGATGAGGCTCTCCCAGATCATGCAGAGTATCTGCTGCCACATCACTTCAAACTTGAAACCTGAGAGAGAGAGGTATGGCCAAACCACCTTCCGAGCCTCCTGCCCTAAACCATGCAGGGAGGAGCGCCCCTTCCTGCCTCTGCCACTCACGGTCACCTCTCCTCCCTCTGACATGGTGGCTGCTCCTGGTGAGCAGAGAGATCGTGCAACCCTCCGAAGCCACCCCTCTGCCTCCAGCCTTCACACTCATGAACATGCAAGACAAAGGATGCCCCAGCATTAGAAAGGATGTGCAGAGGTGTCATAGGTCACTGGCGTGCAACCACGCAGGATGACATATTCACTTGCTCCACAGTCCGGGGGAGAATGTGGCACAGAGCAGGAGGGAGGAATGCAAGAACTCATCATGGGGTGATTCAGATGTGAGCAAGGTAAGCCCAGAGGCACAGACATTAGCTCAGGGGTGATGAAGAAATGTCACCATCCCTTTCCAGGTCGCTGTGCTCCATGAGTGGACACCTGCAAATACCGAATACTCTCACCTCATCTTCTCCTCTATCTTGCACTTTCACCACACCGTGATGTGTGCCCTGAGCTGTGCGATTCATCACCGTGCTGTAACCACTCCTTGGGGTCACACCTAACACACCTAACAAAGTGTAATGGAGCATATGAATAACTTTTAAATTGTTGAGGAGGCAAGGTAAGGCACAGATGACAGAATCAGTCCGAAAGACTAACCGGGGGTAACGCCACAGCTGGGATCCAGTTATAGGAGCAGAGAAAATTTAGGGGTACACCTCCAGGGGTGAGAAGGCATGCTGGCTACCCTTTTAGGGTAGAGATGAAGTTCTTTTTTCTAGATGGATCAGATACTGTTGCTGCCCATCACTAAGTTGGCAGAAAATATTTCACTCTTTGGGTTCAACTGTGCTGTTACTCTTTTGTGTTTCAGATAAAGGTTTTCACAGGGCACTCAATTTTGTGCTGACATGACTGGTGCATTCATAGGTGTAGAGTTGTCTGGAGATCTGAGCACCTCCATCAAGTCCATATGTCCCACGAAAGCTTCAGGAGAGGAAGCTTCCAACTGCTGACTAACATGTTGGTCTCTCCGTCATCCTGGATTAAGCAGTAGATATCTCAAGTGACAAGTGTGGGTTTGCTCCAGCCATGTGACAATGAATAAACCCCAACTGCATGATTCAGATCATGCAGATGCTGTGCAATCTGAGCAAGGATGAAGGGGCTGATGCGTAGGTTGGAAGAAAGTGGAAAAACCCGTAAGCTGGTGTCCTTAGCAGGCAGGGAGGCAGGTGTTGATTAAAACATAATCCTTGTTGTCTCCAGCAGTGGCTTTCCTCTATCATACTTCCCATGCCCTCAAGTTTGTTTCAGGAGACATGCAGTGAAACAGGTTTCACCGTGTTCGTGTTTGATTTCAGCACTGTGTGTTAGGCAAAAAGATGAGGTGGGTCCTGGCTAAGTCCTACAAGATCAGCAGGCTTAGATCTAAAGAGGAGATTACAGGAAAGGCAGTGAAATTATCTTAACTGAGGAGTTTCTAGATTCCCTGGTGATTTTTGACAGCTACACTCAATAGTTCCCTGTAGCAATAAACACACTTCTGCACACGGTATGGAAATGGTGCTGCTGCCTGATTGGGATGAGCACTCCCATGAAGGGCCCAGTGCTACAGCTTGGTTGAGGGGAAGGTGCTTTGGGAGGCAGAGTATGTCTGCCTGCTCATAAGCAGAGGATGTGACATGATATCATTGCGTGGCTCACTGCCATTGGACCCAAGTTGCAGCTATTACTGTCGATAATTACAGGTGTTTCAAGTTTGTCAGTGTGCTTTTTCCAGAACTGTGTCTTAGCACATTTCAAAAGAAGCAAGCAACCCACAATAAGCATGCTAATTAGCAAGTGGCAGTGATGAGAGGCACTAAAAAGATGCTGGAGGAAAAAAATGCTGCAACTGGTTCATAGGATGGGGTGCTGGGGCTCTCAGTCAAACTCAGGCCACATCTCCTGGCTTGATGGGGTGACATTTCTAGGCTTTGAAGTCACATTTTCTGTAGACACCTTTGTGTGCTGAAGATGAGCCCAGGCTGCAGTCCCTGTTGTGCAGAATTGGATGCAGATGGGCTAGGTCAAATCATTCCTGTGGAGGAAGAGAGCAGCACACAGCCTGCAAACCCTGTGGCAGGCAGGCGCCGGCTGGGGACATGGTTAGCCCGGCTGTGCCGCTGTGCCAGCTGCTGGCTGGCCTCTGTCAGGCTCCTTTGGAGCAAGGACGTCCTTGGTCCAGCCAGGCCAGACACATGACCTGCACAGCAGGTCCTGGTTGGAAACCTGACTCCTGGGAATGCCAGGAGGCTGCTAGGGCTGCTCCTGGCTCAAGGAGGTGGCACATCATTTCAGAAATAAATCAGAGTCTTCTCTTTCACATTCCTATAAACCACATAAAATCCTTCCTTCTTTTCCTTCTTGTTTTTCTGGGCTCTCTCCCAAGTGTTCTCTCAGAATTTCCACGAATATTAACTCACATCATAACAGAAACAGAATTAAAAAACACATCCCATTTTTTTCTTGATAACCTCAGCTATTTTAAGGTGAGGGTGTCATGATGGATGAGTAGGGAAGTTCATTTCTATTTTAATTTTAAACTTCAATGGAATGGGTCACCAGTTTCATTCTCTGAATGAGGCATCGTGCTGAAAGCTGTTGTGTATATAAGAAGCACATTACCTGCACTTCAGATCTCTTCACATTATATTTAAACTCTAGGTGTGCCTGCCAAGTGGATTTGCAAAGGCTACCCTTAACCTACCAAACCCAACCTCTCTTGAGGAGCTGCCCCTGTTGCCAAAGGTGAAAGAAGCTGTTCAAGATTCTATTTAAAATAGTGGAAATGAAGGTCCTGGCAGGGTTTGCGTGAAAGAGAGTCCTTCTTAATGTGTCTTTCCACAGAGGTAAACACTGGAGAGGTAGATAGGATTGTGTCACACTGAAGAAGAAAACTTTACATATATTTTTCTCACTCTAATTAACTTCAATTAATGGGAAAAAAAAAACAACAAACAAAAACAAACAAAAACAAAAACAAAACATATTTCAGGTCATCCTGAGACCTTTTTGCTCAGGCCAAAAGAAAACACTTCACTACTGTCTCGTGAATCTTCTGTGAATCTTTTTTTTTTTTAAACAAAATTACTAGTCAACTATCAAAATCCACTCTTCTGAAATTCAGTGTCTGTAAAGCTGTTTGAAAGCCTGAAGTCACTACAAAAATCTTTGATGCTATTTAGGATTTTCCAAAACGGAACATCTCATTTTGCACATGTCTAAGTGACATTGCATGGCATTTTCAAAATTCCTCTTTCTCCTCACACCTTTTTTCCCCAGCCAAAATTATTTGCTGATTTTGACCCAGTTTTATAATTATTTCCATTTATTGCTTGTCAAAAAGTTTTCTAGGTGATTTAGTCATGTTAGGGTGAGAGGCCAGGAGATGTCACAGGCTGCAGAAAGGTCTATGTGAGGAAGCATCGGAGGGGTAGGTGTGTGAATGCTTGAGCAGGGGTACAGCTGCTAAGTGTCTTGGCCACTATCCTCATTGTGGATGCTTAAATTCATCAAATGGGGTGTCACAACAAGGGCAACACCTAGGGAACAAAAAGTAGGCAGAAAAGCTGGAGTGCAGGAGGTGCCAGAAGAACTGAGGGGAGACAGAGAAAGAGTTAACTGGAACAACCAAAATAAACCATGAGTGTATTCTGTGCTCACAGTAAAGCCACAGTTACTCATCACAGCTCAGTAAGGAACTGAACACACCAGAAGTGATTTAAAGCAGACTCAGAGTTTATGAAGACAGGTGAGCAGCAGGTTAAGCTCAGCCAGTTGAGCAACGTATCTTTAAGCTGGCCCAAACAGGAGTGGGGAGAGGGTGAAGTCCCAGTTGCAGTCTCAAATCTTTTGCCCATTAGACTACTAGTATTAAGAGTGTGAGCTCTCAATCTCACTTGCAATAAGCCTGGCTCTCTTTACATCCCTATGGTGGCTATAGAAGCAAAGCCCCTCATTGCTGAGACGTCCTGGAGTAGGCGATGCAAAGTACTGTGCACTCTGTATAGGTCCAGGTGAACAACGCACTGAAAGCATAGATGATACCACCCAAATCCACTCCTGCCCTTGGATAACACTATGCTTCTTGAAGATAAAACCTCTGGGTTCAGACACTGGCTGGGTTTCTTCGTACTGAAGGGTCTGAGCCAGCCCCCTGTGACCAGGTGACAATGCCAGGCCCATGGCACACAGCAGAACTGAACAGAGGACAACGAGGGCTGCCTCTGTAGGCAGAAAAGGAAAACAAAGACAGGAGCACACTAAAACACAAAGGTCAGGGAATCTAAGAAAGAGTTTCAGGAAACAGCATCTCAAAACCTTGCAGTCAGTCTTCCCCTCTTCCCTTTTTCAATGGCTGTCTGTCCCTCTATGCTGGTTGGGAACAGAAGCATCTGGTGGAATTACACAACACTGAGATGTCACAGCAGTTCCTCTGGGCCCATGGGGACCTGTCCTCCCTCTTATTATTTATGTGCTGGGCTGGCTTCCATGGTAAACTACTGTAGATCTGTTTCTCTTCATGTCTGTGTTTTTCTGTGATATTTAAGGAGAAATACATCCATGGGAAAGAATATTCACTGACAGGGCTGGGGGAAACCCACATATATTAGGTATTCCTCAAGGATACAGAAGATAAAGGAAGATGCAGGGATAAAGGAAGCCTGGCAGCTTCGGACTTGTGCAAGCAGTAGTGGAGGGGGGCACAAAAATAGAGACTGGTGACTAAAATGTGAAACTCATAATTGCCTCACTCTCCCTTTCTGCAGACCTGGTATATTATACCTTGTGTATGTGACATAATACTCTGGCTATTTCCTTCTCCAGAACCCTCCTGGGCCAGATGGAACTGCATGGCTTGAGTGTCTTTTGGGTCACAGTGCCTGTGTGGGAGAGGCACTGCAGTACCACACTGCCACAAGGAGTACACCAGCCTCCACAGCTGCTGCTTCCCACTGCAGCCTCTTCCCCAACCCCCTGATAAGCTGGATGTCTGTCAACACATAACCTGATCCCTCAAGCATTACACAGGAGGATGCTTTGGAGATCTGGGCAAGGAATATAGGGCTTTTTACAGAGAGGAGGGGGAACAAATGGTACTTATCTCTTCAGGTTAATTAGAGAGTAATTGCAAGCTCTAGTTTCTTCTCTGCATAGAGGAATGATTGTGTAGATCCTCACCTAGAGTAAAATACCATTGCTGCACAGCCAAAAGAGCATCCCTCAGCACACACAGCAAGTTGTTCTCAAGCAGCTTTCTCTGCCCTTCTCAATTCAACATGAGATCAAACTCTTTAAATCCCTGATGACACCATTGCTCCAGTAGCTCTCTTTGGCTTTGTCTATGTAGTCTGCCTTCAGCTCCTTGTTTCTCATGGGTCCCCTTTCATTTTGTAATTGTTTTTCCAGTGAAAACAACAAAATAGGTAAAGAGCTATTGGGTATGCTCAGAAAGAAAGAGTGACTCCACAGTGAGGGACATAGCTTGGCCAAACATGGTCAGGTCTTTGCTTTAGGCTTCCCAAGCTTCTAAGCCATGAAAATGAGGGTTAATAAAATAAGCATCTAAGCTTCCCTGGCTTTTAACCCATGAAAATTATTTTCTGTAAAAATATCAACTGGAAGCAGAAAAATCCAATGCTGGGGATTGTTGGAGAGTTTCAACACCTTCATGAAGTTTCCACCTCATCCTACAACTATTTAAGTTTTGGTCTGCCCTTCCTGAATGAGGAAGGTAGAAGAAGGAGGCTCCCTCCAGCACCAGCTGGAAGAAGGAGTCAAGCTGTGCAGAGGTTGGTGTCGTACAAGGCTGGTCCCTTAAGGAGGTGGAAGCAGCACTTGACCAGCTGTTGGCTTAGGGTGGTCACAGAACACCACCACCTCAGTAGAAGAAGGGGACAGTATAGGCCTTGATCAATGACTGCTTGGAAATGTAGAACTGAAGAAGGATTAAATAGCTCTGCATTCTGTACTTACAAGAAGGGAAATATAAATGGAAAAAACCAAAAAGGCTGACAGAGACATGTCAAAGTTAAAAGGAAATATCCAAGCAATGCATCGTTTTTATATAAAGTATAAAGATATGGTGAAAAAGATAGAAAAGTTTTAACTTAAAAAAAATATGCTGCATGCTAGGTTAGCTGATTCCCTGTTTAAACTTTTAGTTTAAATTCAAAAAGCACTGTGCATCGTGGCAGCAGCTGCAGGCACACAAATCCAGCACTGCTATGCCATGGATCCAGGGTATTCTTTTCACTGAAAGAGAAGAGTCACATCCCCCAGTAGCCTCTCATGAGTACTTTCAGTATGCATTGGACTCCTTGGTCTGCTGATTAAATCACTATGTTGGAGGAAAATCAGTTCAACCACAAAATAAAAATATTCATTCTGCACTAAAGTATGGTGGTGATCTGAGCTCTAGCGTGGGAAGGACAAGGGCTTGTGAGTGGCATGGTTTGGTACAGAAGAGGATGGGACAAGGGCACTGAAGAGCACAGGGATCTATGGAACTTAAGGTTTAGGGGGAGGATGAGTGATCAGAGGTTGCACTGTACAAGGGATTTGATTCTGCTCAACACCTCTATCCAGAACTTTCATCTGTATGAAGGGCAAACATTTAGGGTCCCTTTCCTATCTTTACACAAGGTTTTTGCTGTCCTTCACATGCCTTCCTCCTCTGGCTACAGTACATGGCTTTGAGATATTCTGCCTGACTTGGATGTATGCCCTCCAGGTATACCCTCTGCCATCTTGGGATATTTCTGCTGTTATCAGTAAGGATTAAGCCCTATTTCCAATGTCAGACTGAAGGGAGTTTTCTGTCAGACACAGGCTTATTGCTTTTTGTTGACCTGGTGATTTTGCCCAGGCAGCTCCTTGACAGTCACGCTTTCCTCAGAGTAACAAAGGAATGGTTCTCCCTGACTTACTGTGTAAGAGCCACTAGAGCTGCTCTTCTCAAACAGAATTGCCCTTAGAGCAGTATCACAAGCTTTTAAAATCCAAGAGCCACCTTTCCTTTCTGAGAGGGCTCCAAGGACATGCTATGCTGTGTCTCCATGGAGGTTTTCATTCACAATCCAGTTACAATGAATCCATTAAAAACATCTATTAATTTTGTTTATTCTATCTGTTTATGTATTTTCCATCTCCTACATCAGAAGAATGCTGAGTGGGAACAGGCTAGGAAAGAAGGGGTTTTGTAGTCATTGTCCTGGTCACAATCTGATATATCCCAAGTACGAACAGATGACACCATTCATTAAGAGATGTTTCTATCTTTTGCTCTGCAGAGCTCTGGTCCAGCACATGAGGAACACTACCCAAGGACCTTGAAGCTTTCCTAGATGCTGAACTACTAGTATCTTCCATTTGCCAAACCTGCTGAGCCTCCCTAACATACTTCTTCCCTTGCTATAGATACTCACTAAAAATAGTCATATTAAAACTGAAGTTTTGTCTTTAGAGAAGTGTAGTAATCAAACCCTGAACAATGGAAGAGATTACAGGTTTAAGAGAGTCCTTACAAAAATGACGGAAATGACAGAGTGCTAATACTTTCTCCTGCCAACCACTCATTCAAACACAGCCTTGGTCATTAGTAACTGGAAGTGTTTCCTGCCTGCTAGATTTTCCATTGAGCTACACAAATAGAGGTGAAATGGAGAGACTCAGTAACACAATGGCCAGATGCCAATATCACAACCCCCCAGTATAATTTTCAATGGAATTGAATGGTTCAAACAGATTATGAACAGCACCTTTTTCACTTGGTCTAAGTATTTTCCTCCATAGTCCTCTCCTAGTGGTGAGTAGCTTGACTTACAGCTATCACAGCTGTAGCTTTTTTTGTGAGTAAGTGGAAGATTTCACTCTTACGGGCTGCCAATTAGGTGGCTTTCACTACCAGCTAGAGCCAGAGGGATGATTAAAATAAAGTGCAGTCTTTTGTCATGCACTTTGCAAAATGAGCTATCAGCCATTTCAGAGAAGAATAAAGACTTCTCCCACCTCCTGAAGTCCAAAAGATGGAATAAAGTAACTTTCAAAATGTTAGAAATATGTATTGATTTACCACAATTCTTGTTTCCCATTTAAAGAGACAGTTTGCCTTTTTTGTATGATCCCTGGTATTTTTTTAAGTGTTTTGACTTTTCCTGGACCTCCCCTTACAGTGTTAGTGCAAGCTAGTGACCAGTTTTAGCCTAGCTCTTACTCATGGGGTAGACATTTCTTTTCCTTTTACTTAGCATTCCTTAGTTACTTACATTCCTTTCTCAGGAATGTAATACTGTCGTTAATAGGAGGCTGACATTCAGGTATCAAAAGATCCTCTAAATTCTGATCAGACAAAATTCAGGCTATTCATCGCTTACGTTCATTTGCAAGTATCTTCTTGAAGAGCAGCAGTCAGACTACACATGTCCTGGTCTTGTCCTAGCCTGGTAAACTTAAATTACAGTTGAGGCTGGAACATTTTTTTTTGACTGTCAGCCTGAAAGCTCTCTTCAGACTGTTAAACAGATCCCACATTTCATACCAGAAGTGAATTTCCTAAAGTAATCCCTGCTGTACATAGAGAGTACTAATATAAAGCCTTTGAAATAAGTAACAAAACCTGCCATTGACTCTGGATCGTATATCTATGGACTGTAGGGATATTTGAAAGTTCTTTGGGATAAGAAGACTGAATAGATGAGGAACATCACTTCAGGACAATAGAAGAATCTGCGATTCATTTAAGATGGGAATCAGCCTGCTATCTTTAATGGGAGATACATTTCAGAGAAATATGCATAGTAAATGTATTTTTCCATCCTTAGAAGATTTTGGAATGACAAATATTCTTTTATTCCTGCATTGATATGAATCTACTGGGGGAAGGACTGCTCTTTTCAGTGTCAACATTGGCGAAAAATGACCAACCTCCCTCAGGGACAAGTTGCATCCCAGGTGGTGTATCCCTGAAAAAAATCCCCACTTTCAGTGGACAGGCATGACAACTTAAAAAGAAAAACTTCTTTGGAAAGTTTCAGACTGGGAATTTTCTTACAGACAGTTCTAAGCACAGGCTGCTACTGAGAAGGAGACTGGAAGGTATCTTGCTCCTGCCAGGCATTGTTTCTTACTTTGATTAAACTCTTAATCTTGTGTTTCCTCTGTGAGTATCAAGCTCAGAAAACTGTCTTATTCAGATGCCTAAAGGGAAATAAGACTCAACTTCAAACAAACAACAATCACTGCTCCATTTTTGATCATAATCTAGGGGGAAATGTATCATGAAGCATCATGGCTCGATACCTCCAAAAATCAAGTTTGGGAGTCAAAATTTAAGAATCTGTCAGAGCTAATCACTTCAAATAATGCTGCAGTAGAAGATTGGACTCACCACAAGAAGCAATTGCAACAGAAGATAAAGAGATTACATGCTGAATGATCTGATGTGAATAGGAAAGATGCTATTCTTAAAGCCCTAAGCACCCATGATGCAGTATTTCAGCTTTGGACTGAAATGGTAAAACTAAACTAGAATTGTGCACTGATAACGTCAGAGCAATCAGCCTCTGGGATGAGAGCAGAATTCCTACTTCAAAAACAACTTTTTTTGTTGGATTGTGATTATTAGTATTTAAAATAGCAGCAATTAGAGTCACTGAATCCAAGACACACTGTGCTAGACTTTGTTCTGTGCATTATAATACACAGCCATTGCCCCAAGGACCAGAAATGTGTAAATAAACAATTCAGAAATATGATTGCAGAGGATACAGTGAAGAAATTAGCCGTGTAATGCTTAATATCGAATCAGCATCACAGCCAAAACTACAGTACAATGTCCTAGTCTGCTGCCTGCTTCAGCCAGGCACCCCCAAAGCTGTCTTCCATGAGAATTTATTTTGTATTAAAGCAATCTATCCTGATGGGAATGCAGAGGCAAATGACAGCAGCTATGATAAGGTAAATCCCATAGGTTAATCACCTGTTCTGCTTTCACCTCTGAATTGAAAAGCCTTTGAAATGACACCTTTGGAAAAAGGCATTTCTAAGGGAACAGGAAGTGTGTTCAGTTCTTCCTGGGATACATGTGGGCACCTTTTCAGGGAATTAAAAAAAAAGTTCTCTACAGATGGTCAGACACCTGAAGAACAGTGGGTACCAGATGCAATGGAACTTGGGCTGGCAGGTTGTATTCAGCCCTAGTCAAGCAGTGTTCAGGAAAGGTGAACCCAACAGATGGAGGAAGTTGTTTCTCGGGGAGATTAAAGAGATGCTGTCATACCAGGAGAGACCACAAGAGCCTACCTCTTGAGTCTGTCTTTAGCTAAGCACAGCAGGAGGAAAATATCAGGTTGGGAGAACAGCTGTTCAAGCTATAGGATGACGTCAAAAAGTGGCAAACGAGCAAGAGTTTTCCACAAATACGTTTAACCTTTGAACAACCCCTGGTGATAGGACTAGTGAGGCAAGAACTAGTGATGCTTTTGAAGTGGAGCTTTTGAGCAGCTATTGTGATGTGCTTTGCTATGGAAAAGAGAATAAGTTAGTTGGTCCTCCAAGGCCTTTGTTCTAAGAAGATACAGCTGTCAAAAGATACTTCCCTGGAAAAAAAAAAAAGACAATGGATTATTTTAAAAACTCTGTATTCCATAGAAGTCCTGTAAAGTTTTTTCCTATTGCTACACCATGAAATATTTTATCAATATGGGAATATCTAATAGCATCTTGAAGAGTCACTTGTGATCATTGAGTCATTTAGTCTTTACTATTCTTCATCTGGACATTTCACATTTTTTAAAATTATGCATCTAAACCATGAATCCTTTTGGCCAAAAATCCCACAAAAGTTCCCCCATATATTTATAGTGATATTATGACGCTTCCCCACGTACCCAAAATGATTAATCTTTGAGCAAGTTTGAAGCATGCCTTCTAAGGATGTCTTCACTACCACATACACCCATATCTGTTGCCTCTGTGGAAAGAAAATAAATTATAATACATTGTGTTGGTATATAAATCACACCTATGTGATGATTATTCTTCAAAATGCAGCATAACAATATAATACAGCATTAAGGTAGAGGTCTGATTACATGTCATTCAGCAAGGGTTGAGCTACTATATTTAGATGCTGACTAATTTGAAGGAGTGCTTATCCATTTTCCTGAGGAATTTCTGCAGGAATTTCTCCTTCCTGTGGGATCTGAGGGTTTCACACCAGCTGGGCATTTCACTCCTAGTGCTCCTCCAAGACAGGAACATGATGACTTCCCCGTTCCACACCTGCCTCCCAGGGCTCGTGGCCTCTTCTTGCCACAATGGTACCAACCCTTCTATTTGCTCTCCCAAGGGTGGCAAAGACCTGGTGTCACCTAGACAGGGCTGAAGTGAAGGATATGTCCCAAGAAAACTGCATCTGTGGTGATGGAGGTCTGGTGTCTCTTGTACAGCATCATCCAGATATGTACTTTCACTGTATGTCCTAAAATATTGATTTGACTTAACTGAGTCTAATTCTTAGTTAAAATATGGACTTTTTTTTATTCCATATACTGTGTGTAGGAGGGCAGGATTAGAGAGTTCTTGAATAAGTGTAAATGCTCCCTCTCAAATTCCCCTTAACAATGCCTCTGTGTATTTCCAGTCCAGGGCACTGTGTTCATCTGCAAGGTAGCTCTAAGGAAGCATCCTTACCTAGAAGACATGGAGCCCCCACATTCCCACTTCTCCTGAGACACATTTGCTTGGAGCAAACGCTGCTCAGATCTAAGAGGAGGAGCCACAGCTACAAAGCCCTCAGGGACAGCAGAAAGTCAGCAGTGACTTTCCCAGATTGAAAGATTCATGTCCTGGACAGAACCAGGGACTTGCAGCCAAAGTCTTTTTAGGAGCTTGTGAACTGACCATGCAGGCAGACCCATCAATGACAAAAGCTGAAGGAGGGCTCAAAGGGCTGGCAGAGAGGTTGGCAAAGAGAAGCTGTGAGAGTGGAGCTAGCCTAAGAGAGCCAGGAATTGCCCATCATTTAGCCCAGAGCTGTAGCAACATGAAAAGACAAGGCAATCAATCTTTCTAACTTACTTGGCTACATGATCAAGGAACATTAAGCACTGCATCATAAGGTTGCTGTACTTGGAAAGGTATTTCAAGTCCACAGCGTACTGAACCAGAGCATACTGAGCGAGGCTGGATGGGAGGTTGTTGATTGATTCTTACAGAGAGAACTAACTCCTCAGCACAGCAAGAAAGGACCACACATAAAGATCATACACATAAGCTATACAGTTCTTCTACTCCTTTAATCAGACCCCAGGATCCAGGCAAATGAAGCACATCTGAATGTCTCTGGCAAGAACATGATCCCACAGAGCACAAAGACAGCGGGATACACACAAGGTTAGAGATAGCTGAGCCAGAGGACACGGGAACTCAATCTCACTTAGGCACAGGGACCTGTCTATCCCTGCTTTGTAACAGGTGGACAAACAAATAACAGGATCATGTCTGATTGCCCCCTTCAGAAATGTCAGGTCATCACTGCAAGGGCAGCTGACTGAAGTGAACATGTTTTTGAAATCACCACACTGAGCTGTGACTGAAGCTAGCAACCAAGAAAGTATAATTTATTATTGTTATTTATACTGTTGTGGGATTTTTTGCATTTTTGGTTTTAAATTGCTTTTCTGGAAGAAAAGAAATGGCTTTCCTCTTGCCCCACTCCCCTACTCCCCCCAGCTACTTGACAGTCAGATTAGCAATTACTTACAACCTCAAGAATAAATAAGGTATTTCTTTTTGCTAATCCAGAGAATAACCTGTGCAAATGCTTAAACATCTTAGTGTAGCAGAACAATCATTCACAATTTTCTAAATAGTTACTTTTTTAAAATTCCTAATCTACGTATATATCATTTTGGACAAAGATTAGGAAACAGCTGAGAATCTAGAAAACTGGCATTTAAACTGATATTGTTAGCTAAGTCAAACAACACTATATATGCCAGACAGAAGTCACTTATGAAAGTATTTTACATTACAACATACAGTTTGTTCTCCAAAGAAAATATATTAATGGAAATTATTTTCCTTTTGGAGTTCACCAGGCCTGTAGAACTAGTAGATTTCAGCCTAATTTTAAGTCCTGGCATTGAAGAGGAAAACAGATTTCTCTTTCTCGTTATCTGTTCTGCTTCATAGCTTTGAGTGGGTTAGATGCTGGACTGATGTAAACTAGAAACAAACATAGAGATAATGTTATTTAGCTGCAAAAGGGATCTCAGTTGTCAAAGCAATCCACCATTTTGGTAAACTTTCACTCCTGGCAATTAGCCAGTTCAGCCAGTTTTTAAAATTTATAGCAGTTCATCTCTCCAGACAACTGTTATTTTTAAACCTTGGTCCTTCACCTTTCTTATTCCCCAGAGGAAACTGCCCAGATCCTAAAGCCTAACAGCAACCTCTGCAGCCTGTCCCATCTGTGTCCCCCAGCTGGCTTGGCTAGGGTACAGCCAAGTATAGTTGACACCACTTGCATGGGGAGAGGGAAGGGAGAAGAAGCAAAAGGTGCTGCAGGCAGATGCTATAGGAGGGGAGGAGATAGCTGCCCAGGAGGCCCACCCTGAGTTAGACACCTAAACAATACTCTGGGAGAACTAGGGTTTGCAACTGGTTTCCTTGTAAATGAAGACAGTGCCTAAACTAATCAACACACATCTGATAAGAGAGTTATGGCTACATCACATCCTTCTCAGGTGTTTTGATGACTGAGTTGCTAGGTATATACTGCAAAAGATCAAGGTGCTTGAATACCACTGCAAGAGCAGAAGGAGACTGTCTGCCTTTTCAAGTATGTACATAACTATGACTTATTTTTGTTCTGAAAGCAACTTATGTTCTTCCCATATGGATGTTTTTGAATGCGGCCCCAAAATAACAACCTCCACTTGCTTGGGAGTGAGAGTACAGAAGAAAGAGCAAAGCTGTAAACACACCAATTCTACAGGGAAATAAGTAGCAGTTGGGATTTCCTAATCAAAAGCCATTTCATGTCTTTACGGGTATTGTTAGACTCCTAAAAGAGCAAGTTAAACTTGAAAACTCCTCATCTATGAAATCTGCTCTGGAAAGTCTTGGATGGAAGTTACATGCTGTCTCATCACCAAGTATCAGATCCAGGGGGAGCACTGATTAGCAGTTGCTGAGGACATAATCTCAAAAGCAGTTCCCACAGGTTTGGAAGGTGCATAAAACTCCTATGGTTGATGGGGAGAATGACCAGGGATTGCCCCAAGGTTCACAGCAGACAGTGCTCTGGGCCAGAGAAAGAAACAGAAAAGTGCCCTTGGCAGAAGACCTGTAAGCAGTCAGTGCCTGGGGGCACAGTACGGAGGGGCCCTGTAGGGCTGAGGAAGCCAAGCCTGATGAGGATTCCAACTCAGGCTGCCTAAAGGGTAGAGCTAAATGTCCTTAGAAGAACACACAGTTTTTGCGCCAGTAGCAGCTGCTTTATCCATTCCAACAAAGGCTAGGAGTGAGATAACATACATGTAGTGTGGATGACCCCACTACCAGGACTCAAGAGAAAAGTTGGGATCTAAGTTATTTGCAGTACAGACATGCTCTGTTATGAGAGAGCTAACCCAGAATCATCCCAGCCCTGTTTTACTGCTGGGGTGTAGGACATCAGCACTACATCAGCACTGCACAGATATACTCCATTCATCAGCTCCTCATATTTACTTTCATCTGCCAAACACCAAATCCCAGCCTGAAGGCTTGCAGGAAGATCCAGGAGTCCAGATCCAGGTTCCAAAAAGGAGTAAAAGTCACAGGTATTTGTATTAACATGTACAGTTTTGTGTGTGCAGAAAATGTTTTTTAAAAGCCAGAATTATCAACAATAGAGCAGGTATTTTACTGTATCTTTAGTGTTTAACTCGGCATCTGTGTTCATGTTCAAGCTGGCTAGTATGTTTTGCAACCATATGGAGATGTCATATTTTGGACCTGCTGTAAAAAATATGGCATCAATAAAATGACATATTTCAGTTAAAAAAATGTCTTGAAAGAATAATCTGGTCTACTAGTAATAAATGCAGATGGGGGAATTTGCACCAAATTGGCTTTATCAGCAAGAAAGAGATGGAAACTGGAGAGAACTGGCAGAACCCCATGTCCCATTTAGGACTGGGCTTTTTGTGGCAGGTTTGAACCATCTGCAAATTCTCCCCAAGCACGTGGAAAAGGCACTTTTCAAAACTGACTCTTCCCTCAAGATTTTTCTTAAAACCTCCCTTTGAAAGAATAGGGAATTGTATTTTTGCTGGTTTGCTGACTGTACCAGTGCCCAGACCACTCATGAGCCAGAGTTTGACACTGGTGCCAGGATGCCATTTAATGCTTAGACTGTGGATGTGGTTTATCCCAATGAAAACCACTGTGGTCTTTCACAACTGAGCAGCTACTCACCCACGATGTGCTAAGAAGCTCTGCAGATAGAGATGGGGGCAGAACTGACTTCTACAAGCCAGCTGCATTAGTCTGCCTGTAAGTTCTACATCCTGACTCTATCAGTAGAGACAACTTCTTAGTCTCTTGTGGTTAAGGTCTAGTATAAACTGTGATTTACAAGATTGAATATCTCTTCCAGAGTGGATTAACAGGCTCTGACTCTACCCTCTTCTTTTAACTCAGATGGGGATTTGCAGCTGTGTAAATGAAATGAGAATTGCATCTATGTCTGTGCCAAGAAAATGTGCTAAATATACAAATAGGCTGAAATGAATATGATTTAATGTTCAAAGCAGATACGTTTTGATTTCCTTGCCTTTCTAAAAGTCATGCACTTGTTGTGAGCTTGTATCTACAGAAAGATACTGTTTGAGGAGACCCACCAGCTCTTCCTTTGGCTTAAGGAACACCATGACCCAAACCAGCTAAGGATAGGAGCACCCTCTGTCTCAACGCCCTTATAAATAGTGGGGGAAGCTCAGAGTATCTTGTTGGGCAATTTTATCTCCTGTCTCTAAACATGTACCCAGGCTAGCTGCAGAGTCATAATCCAGATTCACTTCCAGGTAAGGAAAGACACTTACCAACAGGTTGTGATGAGGTTCCCTGATGTTGGTCACTATGGAAAAAAATGGAAGAGGCATAAGCCACCATGGTGTTCATGAGAAATTGCATACCCAATGGGCAACTGATAGCTGCCTGATATCAAACATTTATCTGTAGCTTGCTAGCAAAATGAAAATCCACCTGGGCGGGATGAGAGGAGGAAATCCCTTCAGTGGGTGGCAGAGTGTGAAGGGATGTTTCCATTTTGGAAGCAGACTCATAATCAAAATCTTTTCAAGCCAGTATTTCTCAGAAGAATCACGCAGAGGGAGGTTTAGGACAAGGTGTCACTTGCCCAGCTTGTATTAGTTCTGTGACAAGGATTTCTGTTTCTCTGCACTACGGCACTTTGCTTTCAAGAAGCCAGAGAGGCCACGTCTCAGTCAGCCATGCGTTGGTGGCCTTTGCAGAGTCACGTTGGAGATGGGCTTGGGGCCACTCTGGCAGCACTGTTGGCTTCGGAAAAATCTGCCTATTTATTGAGGTAATGTCCCCTTAATTCCCAGTGTGCTGAGAGTGTCCTTTAAGTGTGCAGGGAGATGTGTGTGTACGTACAGCATGGTAAGACCATAAGGGGAGAAGCAAAGAAGGTTTTATCTGTATGTGGCAGTAACTCGGTGGGATAAGCAGGCAGGAGAGGGCACTCCTACCAAAACAAATGGAAGTCCCAGCCCACCCAAGACATGGCATTTAGGGGAGTTTCTGCCACATCTGTGTTTGCACAGGGACTGTTTCACATCAGGTGTGTGGTTTAATGAGAGGGATCTACCTTGCCTTACAATAGGCTGGGGCACTCACTAGCTGAGCTGGGAGGATTGGGCTGCAAAGCTGTTGGGGGCATGGTCATTTATCATGAGCTGCCTGCCTAGACTCTGGCATGAGCACTGGGTCCAACTAGAGACAGCAAATCTCTAGTTGGGAAAAAAAAGAAGAAAAAGAAGAGACTAATGCTGCTTACTCTTGATAAAGCTTTTAGCTGCAAAATGTCACATTCTTCAAAACCCAATCAGCCAATCATGCCCCAGGCATTAACAGCTGTAAACTCTAATTGGACTAAGCAAATTAGCTGACTGCAGCATGAAAACACAAAACACAGCAAAAAAACCACAAAACACATGCTAATTGACTTAACATGGCGAGATGGTCATGACTGTTGACTTCATTGCCACTGGGGCCTCTACAGCCTCCCCCGGACAATAGAGCCCACTGAACTCTACCTCCAAATTGCTTGAGGTCCTAAGACACTGCTACCGCACCAAGATGTCCCATAAGGAAATGAAGTTTTAATTACTGCTATCAGTCAGCCTTCAAGCAGCAGAACAACCAGCTCATCCAGATGATTAGCATTCCTGCTGCTGGAAGAACATGAATCCAGCTTCGTGGAGGGAGGCAAATGTTGATTGACAACTTCCCACAGTCATTATGCCATTGTCTCCTTCCCTGGAAGAAGGGCATGCTCCCCTTTGTCCACATCTGACAGCACCATAGATCACCTCTCAATGTCCTGCAATATTAATCCAGTGGCACCACCAGGAATAGCTCCAGACCCCAGGAAAAGGAGGGAACTGCCCAGGGTCAAATTTTAGAAGCAAAGAAAATTATTCCAAGAGACAGTCAGATGGACAGCTTCCCATTTTAAGCTGTATATTCCTTTTTAATTTATCTGCACTGCCTCCCAGCCCTCTTTGTAATGGCAGACTAGACCTGGTTTTCTGTTTGTGTGTTGTGTCTAAAGGCTGAGATGTGCTGCAGCCTACCCTGGAGGACTCCTGGAATTCTTGTCACAGGGATGTTCATGAAAAACTGGGCTGTGCATCTACCTGGGTTATTTAGGGGTAAGAAAGGCTGGTGTTCATTGCAATAGTGTGTTCTTGCAGAGTTCTAGAAACGGAAATGGATCTGAGATGGTAACTCCTTGTCAGAAGTGGACTGCTCCCTGGGGGGCACTTCCCAACATCTGAGTCTGTTGAGCTTTATACAAGCAACAAAAAGCAAAGTTGCTTTCACCATTTCCCCTGGAGATTAATCCAAAACCAGTCAGATCCCATCATTCAGAGACTTTCCTGGCATCAGACAGAATGTTCTGTTCCTCAAATTGTGCCAAACAGTTTTCTCTTTTCCTTGATGTCTGCATCCTTGGCATGTTTGTGGACTACAGTGATACTTCCTATTAGTTTCCCTGTTTAAGGTGCCTCCCATATGCAAAAGCCTTTTCACCTATGGAGGGATGGATCTACAGATGCTATCTCTTTCAAACAAAAGGTAGTTTTCATTAGGCAAAGAAATTGTTAATGCAGCTGGAGATTTTTTTACATGGTGCTGTATGTTTACCAAGTAGGTATGAAATCCTGGTCCATGCAGCTTTTTTCCTCTTGGGCCACAAAATCTTTTAAAGATCATACAGCACAGGGGCCATTCTCATACGCATTTCCCTTTCCAAATGTTGCTGTCTGGTTCTTAGGGGAACAGTAATAGGCAAAAGCCTTTAATTTGGGCAGAAAAACCTATCTGTAGCTGAGGTAGCAGATGCACTTATTTTAGTTGTTCACAAATGAGTTTATAGAATATCTTATAGGAAAGGTTTTATAGTTATCTCCTACATTAAGTTGCATAATCCCTTGCCTTGCTGAGGTATCATTGAAACAACATAAGTGATCTCAAGACACCAAAGGAAAGAAGTGTTCCAGGGTCCATGGGAGATTGTCACAGTCATACTCACTTTCATAAAGGAGTAGTCCCAGCAATTATGTGGAGTCCTCATCTCTTGAATCATCAGAGATATGATGGTCAGGTCCCATTTCCAGTGGTTTGGGTTTAGCCCCTGCTCTGAACAGGGTGAAATAGGGATGTGAAAAGCAGGTTTCTTCCTTTACAGATTGACACAGTGGATTCTGGCAGGGTATGACTGAGAGGAGAGGAAGATGTGACCATCTGGGACACGAGAGTGAACTAAGCCTGACTCCAAACAAGGAGTCAAAGGACGCTCCAGCATTTTCCATTGCATTTCTGGTAAGTTCCCACACTCATGCCCATTATTCCAAGAGATGGCTGGCCAGAGTCACCTAAATAGTAGGTATTGCCTTTCAAGGCTCTGACAGACACCAGTGCAGGCCAAACTGCTTGTGTTTAGTTTCCTGGCTGACATACATGGTGTGTGTAGCCAAGCTCAATTTGCTGCCCGCTATTTCTCTCATATGTCTCTTCCGACACTTGCTATGTGTTTCTCCCTCCCAGGGAGCATCTGTGCCTTTTGCTGTTTTCAACTGTTAGCATTTAACACAACTTGATTTTACTGTCTTCTCTACATATCCCTTCTCTCTTCGAACCTGGATTGTTGTTCATATCTCAGGGTTACATGTGACTGTATACTGGCCTTCAAAAAGTAAGTGTTTTGTTGGGGTCCTGTCTGAGAACTGGAGAAGGACCAAGTGTGTCCACCTCACCATGCGGCCATCCATCTCCCTGGAGTTTCATAATATTATCCATCTGTTCTTTTGCTTCCTTACAAGAAAGGATCTTGGGGTTACAGAGGTATCAATTATCACATCTTGTGGAGACTGTGTTTAAAAATATTCACTGTCCATCTGTGTGGAGAGAAAAATCCATTTCTGTTAATGTGGTTGTTTTCATTCTGACACTTTCTATCTGCCATACTCAACTTGGAAAAATGAGTGTTGGGGAAAAGGGAGAGCTTTACAGCCAGTGGGACTGGCAAGACTCAACATTGGAGAGTGAGAGGGAAGTTTTGGATGCAGGAACGTGGCAGAGAAATGGGAAGTATTTATAATGTTCCCCCCTCCCCACCACAAACACCACTGGAGACCAAGCCTACAATGATATGGTGCCATGCTTTGTTTGCGCTATCTATCAGGCCTCTGTTAAGTACATGCTCACTTTTGTCTTTCTGGACAAAGAGGGACTGCAAAGGGTGGTTTTGCAGAGTACAAGCACTGCCTTGACCACAAATTGGGATCTGTTTGTCTTACTGAGGTCCTTAAAGGTCTCATGGCAAGAGTGCCAGCCATTCCCCACAGCCACTGACTTCAACTCCATTGTGCTTGGACGCTGTATCCATGATCTTCTTCCCTGACAATGGCAGACAACAGAAAGCAGAAGAGATGTGAAAGAATCTGTCCTCTCAACTGAACGTGGCTTTGGTCATCAGGCCAAATTCAAGAAAATGGCTGGCATGGAGTGCTTGTAAAGGTCTTTGTAAGCAGAAGGATTGAGGGGTGTAGGGACTAGAGAGGAGAACAATGAGCAGCTCTGTGCCATCCCTCACTATCCCCTGCAAGGAACCAAAAGCCACTCAGCCCATTTTTAAATTTATGACCTGTTGTCTTCCTTTGTTGAGCTGGCACTTTCCTCCAGCAGCAATGAAGCACTGTGCAAGGCACCTACCATGACTCCTATTCCCCTGAACAGCTGGGATTCGACTTCCAGTGTCTGTGCACTGGGTTAGTCTTGCTGGCAGTGCCATGGTAGGGAAAAGAACAAAGGAGCCATGGCTACAGAGACACTTGAGAGAAACATGCTGGGCTGTGCAGTCCATGTACGCTGGAAAAGCCTGCTAGGGGTGATTTCTATATAGAAAAGAGCTTGTCCAGCCACTGAGCAGGTAGTGGCTGGCTAAGCCCCCCAGCCACTTTGATGATCTTAAAGAAACTTGGCCAGGTTCACTGAGAAACATATCAGGGTATGCTTGGCAAGTCAAGGCACCAAGGGAAAACAAAACAGTTAATACCTGGGCTGCCAAGGCTTTTTTCTTCTGTGATGGCTATGCAGTAAGTCCTGGCACCTCTGACTAGGTGCTAATGGGACACTGAAGGTGTTTGTAGCAATGTCGGTGCTGCCTTGCCAAGCATTTTGAAGCATGAGTCACCTCTTCCTGAATCATGAGACTGGTTTACAAGTTATTAATATTTATTTTCTGACTGAAAGTAGGAATGACCTGCCTTTACTTTCAAACCTTTGAATGCGTAGGGTTAATTCCAATGGTGCTTACCGAATTTTCTCAGCATGCAAGAAAACTTTGGTTTGCTGTCTTTGTGTTGCTTTTCTTGTTTTAAAATAAAAATAAAACTGAGGGTTTTTTCCTTTCATCACACATCCCAATCTGGAAGGACTCATCAGCTATTGGGAGATTTACTGTAAAACCACAAGGATTTGCAGTGGTTATTGAGCAACCATATGCTCAACTCAGTGTAGTGACCTTTTGCACCTCTGACCAACCTGCCTATCTGTCCACTTTAAAGCTCTCCCTGCTGGCAAGAGTTTACATTAGCTCAGCTAGAACGAGGACATTGGATTTATTCCCTTTTGCCCTTTTCAGTATTCACAAATAAAATTTGTCTAGCATGATACAGTTGCTAGGGGTGTCTAAAAACCTCATAACTGAGGATGCAATAAGCCAAGATGAAACCAGATCTCAAATCAACCTCATGAACTACTATACACTGGAAGAGCATCTTGGAGATTCATTCTGCTAAAAAAAAAAAATAAAAATAAAAAAAAAAATACAACAACCAAACCCTGGCTTTTCTTCACCTTTGCCTTCACTTATGGGGGGAGGAGGACAGAAGAGCTGCGTAGCTGTTCACCTCAAAACACTGCCTAAAACCTCCATACTTCCTATAAGCAACGAGAGTGAAAAGCATTCATACACCCTCTTCATCTTCTTTCTCCCTGGAGTTGCAGGATTGTGTCTGGAGTACATGGTTTTGTAAGACTGGGTGTGTAAGGGCTAAAGCATAGCAGTCAGGTGGTCAGACATCCTATTTTTAGTAGTGGTCCGTGTACCTAAAGTACCCTTGGCTGGTTGCTGGTGGTGGGAAAAGACACTGAGTCAGTAATCTTTCTCAGGGCACACTCTGATGGGTGATGGATGGAATGAAGGGCACTTTGGAGGCTCCCTCTGTTGCCCAAAAGCTTGCAAAGACTCCAGAAGGAAATGCAAGGCAAGAGAGAGGCTTTGCAGGATAGCTCTGGTAGATCATTGATTTCTGCTTAACTGCCAAGGACATGAAGTGCTGGTTGACAAGGCTTTGCATGTGGAGAGAAAGGAAGTGCCCCTTCACACCTTCTCAACCTGTTTGTGGTTGCATAAGCCTGAAAGCACAGAGCCTGAGGTTGCTATGCCAACTTCCTTAGTTTCTTCCATCCACCTCCCTTATCTGAACAATGTGATGAGCCTGAAGGAGTGGAAGTCCAGCCTGAAATGGTCCATCAACAGCAGAGGCTTTGCTCCATCAGTGGAACGGACTGAAGGACTTTGAGAAATGTGTGTACCCGTGGTATAATGAGGGACTGCAATTGGTTTGCCCTTCTCCTTCTTTATCTGAAGTACTTTGCCTTTGCTGCTGAATTCGGTTTCAAGTCCTCATTGGCAGCACAGAGCCTATGCTGTTACCCATCAAAGGAATCACAAGTGTAGCATGAGTCTGTGTGCCTGATTTCCTTTCGGTAGCATTAAAATAGAGCAAAGTGCCATTCGAAGACACTCAGAAGGAGGAATTGCTATTTCCAGGTACTTACATAAAATTTTTTCAAGTACAAAAGTGGAAAAACCTGAGCTCTAGGTTTTTCTTCTACCCCTCCTACTCCTCTCCTTAAGAAGGGCACCATGTAGAATTAGGTCGTATGGAAAGGGGTCCTTGAGACAGAACAAAAAGGCAGTGTGGCTTAGGTCTGTAGCACATGGAAGAGGATGGCAAATGAAGCAGAATGTTTTTGCATTGTATATAATCAGCAGTGATTTCCAGCACAAATTCTTGTGGTTATCCCCTTCCCCTTCTTTGTTTGACGTGTCACATAAATCACAAACCCTTTTCTCCACACTCCAGCACTATCAGAAATAGAAATCCTGATTAGTTAGTTTGTCAGTAATTAAATTTGTCCCTTCTGGTTGTTTCACGGATGGAGTTGCCCTCTGCTTCGAAGCAAAGTACAGGTCAGTGCCAGCGGGAGCTTTTAATAATCTGGTAGTCTTATCCAGTGTTGAAGATGGAAAGTTTTCTTGCTAATTGGATTATTGCAAAATTATCTAAGAGGAACAAGCTCCTCTGGACAGAGGGAGGCTGGAAGCATGCGGAGTGATATAGAAGGTAATGAGTTAATTTCTACTCCTGTACACATCCTGCAAGCCTTCAGCCAGCACAAACACACATAAGAAAATGCCTTAGATCTGATTTCCTTTGACTCAGAAGCTTGCTTTGTCATTTACACCAGAGTAAAAGCTGCTTTGATTGGCTTTCATGTCAGCTTTTCACATTACTAAAACTGGGGTGCCAGATTTAGTACAGCCTGCAGCCTGAGCAGAGGAAATTGGCTGGTGGCAAGGAAAGGCTGATGTTGCCCTATTGATTCTGCTGGGCAGGACTCAAGGTGGATTGTTAGCCTTGAAATCTGGCCCCTGAGAAGGCAGGCAACAGCACTGCAGGCCCCATGCAAACAAGAACTGCTTGTAGCTGTTGCTAAGAACCCTGAATTTTTCTTATTGCAGATCAGCAGAGAGATTTGCAGGCAGAGGAGCCACGCTGGTTCAGGAAAATTTTCCATTTTCACATCAGCTAAAGGGATTCATTCAAATTTGAACCCTGTCATTAAATATGTGCAAATATAGAACCTTAATCAGAGATCTGATTTTTTTAGTTAAATATTTAAATGTTAGTCCTTTCTACTGCACAGAAAAAACTGACCCTGCAGCACACTGAGGGTCTCTTTCCTCATCTAGTTGGTTTTAATCATAATTTTGAGGACCTGACATATATGTGTGGAGAGATTGTGACAGGCAGCACTGCCTTTTAAAAACTGGGCCAAAGCACTTTTGTGCTCTCGTTCCTTTCAAGGTATTGACCTGTCCATTAACTGTACTTCCCAGGAAGGTTTTGGTACTCTGCAACGTTTGTTATGTGTGCTGTGTCTCCTCCTGGCCATACAGCTGATGCCTGGGACTGGGGACTGAGAACTATTTCCAGCTGTGCAGCCTGAAGGTTGTTATTTGTGTGGCCCTTGGCAGACAGATGACACTCATTCTGCTCATGCTCTGAACTAGCCAAAAGCTATATAATCTCCTAACAAGACCAATTAACTCATGCTCAACAGCTAGCTCATTAGTGATGGCAGTTCTGCTTTCAGTTTGTTTGGAGTGTGGACAGGAGGACCTTAAGCTGGAAAATGTTTACCCCAAGTAACCTGGGAGTAATGCTTAAAATCTGCGTGCACATTCAGGTTTTCCTTCTGTAAACTGATAAAATATTGATGTTCCTGCTCTGTATGGGAGATTGAACTTAGGGAAGCAGCTTCCTAGATGTTTGCAGAATGTGTGGAGATATTAGTAAAAAAGTTACACCCAGAGTACATAGTATTGCCCTAATTATTACAATGGATTTTACACTGGTTCTTGAGTACATGATTGCAGTCCTCTGAGAGAGGGAAACAGAACAAGAACAAAAAAGAAATATAAAAGAACAATCTGTCATTCTCACATGTTCTTCCCTCAGAGTGATTCCCATTCACTGACTTCCTTTCATGATAAATGAACGTGTATAATATCTCCCAAATCAAAGGAACGAGGCATTTTTCAAACCCTAAAATGTTCTTATTTTCTTAATGAAAGGAACTGTAAAAGGCCATGTTCTAACATAGGACTGGTCCTTCAGATGGAGAAGGGCACAGAAACAATTAACCCTGTGTGAAGACACTGCGCTAATTCACAGGTTCTTCCTAATAACCACAGCAAAACCAAGTGCCACATAAAACTTGTGCAGAATCATGCAGATGTGGATCCAGAGCCACTATGAAGCTTCAGGGTGGCACCCAAAAAGATAACTTAGTACTATATGGCTTTGGTGCTCCGGCTGTGGCTTCAAGAAGACAACCCAGGGAATTGTCTGAGTTTGTTGGCCAGGCATAAATGGACAACAGTGTGAGCAGAGCTGTGCTAGAAGGATGTATCTGTAAAGATTGACAGATTTTACAGGTTGATTAACCAGGTTTTCTGGATGCACAGGTGTAGATTGAAGGTGTTGGTGTAGTTAGGAAGGAATGTGAGAAATCAGATCCTAGAGAAGAAATGTTTTACCCTTGACAACTTGCAAGGTAAAAAGGGTTTCTGAATGGGAATGTTTATAAAGAATCAGCTCAAAAACAATATAGTTGCTAGGCCTAGACTTGTAATTGCCACTTCTTAATGCAGACCAAAATAGAAGAGCTGGTTACAGGCAGAATCACATGTGCTGCAGAAGGCTCTTACTTGTCAGTCTGTTTCATGAATTTTTCATGCATCTCCTCTTGTTCTACTTGTTTTATCTTTGTTTTCAGCTGCATCCAATGAACCTTAATTGTGCTTTTGATTAGATATTTTCCTGAGAGGACTAAGAAGGCTCTCCTCCACAGTCTTCCATCTTCTCCCAACTCTTCCTTTCCCTCTGCTCTCCTTTAGTTCTCCATATTCCCATTGCAGGTAAAAATCTTCCAGAGGTGATCATCAGCCCTGGTAAGGGGATCAGAATGGATGGTAAAAGAAGACAGGTAAGGGCATATCTTGGGCATCTGAGCACCATCAGTGGGGATACAGCTACAGAAATGGACCAAAAGGAATAATTTTGCTCTCTGTCTTTTAGAAGGTGTCAGTCGGGGAGAGCTTTGGGAGCCTTTTTGAATGAACCCCTTTCTCCTAGCATCATTCAGCTGGAGAGATATGTGTTGGCTCCGCCACAGGTGTTAATCTGTCTGGGCACAGGGCCTGGGAGCAGCTAGTGAAGTGGGATGGCAAATGGAAACTGGAAGCCATGAAGTATACTTACACTCCTTCCTGAAATGTTCTGTTGCCACTGTCAGATGAGTTCATGACTTGTTCCTCTGCTCCAGCAGGATCAAAAGCTACACAGATGGATGTATTGGGCTTTGCTTTTCCTCCATCAGAGCCTGAGAGACTATAAATCAACCCTACCTTGCTATTCACTGAAGGTAAATAATTTAATTGTACACTTTGGTTGTTTTGTCCCCATGTTCTACCCTGAAGTATTTTTGAATAAGTTTATTTTTTTAAGATTTAATTTTGCTTCTGAGTAATTGTTCAAATATGGAGCATTTAAAAAAGTTTCAGTAGTGGAATAAAAATGAAAGGATGTATGCATGTCTGGTGAGGAAATTTTGATATGCTATGTCAGTAGCAAAAGGAAAGGAGAGGGACTAGAAATGCAGTCTTTTCTCGAACATATTTCATTAAAATGTAATGAAAAACTGATTCACACAAATGCTGCAAAGAAGAGGGGACTTGAATTCATTTTTCACGATGAAGTAATGCTTTTCTATTTTGTAGAGGTCTCAGTAAATACTCAACACATTTTACACCCTGGCATGCTGAGAAATTACAGTCGTACACAAATTCTGTGACAGGCCCAAGAATATAAATCAAACCACCACTTTCTAAATGGTTTGCCTTCTCCAGCTGTATTCTCCCAAGTATTCCTGTTCTCACTCATAACTGATGATCACTAGTTATTTTCCCAGTCACTGTAACACCCCTGGAGAGCCCTCCACTGAGTTTAAATGCCAAGAGGGCACACAGATAATGCAGGGGCAGTAACACTTGCAGCTGCCCATTTATTTGCTGTTCAGAATTGGGCACGGTACCTGCAGCTTGCTGACTCCTGAATGCTAGCTTTCCAGCACTGCTCAAAGGAAGGAGCACCAAGCAGGAGAGAGGAATGTGGGAGGAATGGAAGGAAGGTGAGGGGGTGGAAAACCGAGCCTGCTTTACTGAATAATGAGGGGAGTGAAAATGAATGGGAAAAGAGAGAAAAGCTGGTTTAAATATTTAATCTCAGTTGCATTTGCTTTTGAAGCAGAGACAAAAGCCTTGGAACATCTTTTGTCTTGAACTAATTCTGACCAGAGATGAACGGCATGTGATTGTCACTTCTGTCATTTGCCTTAAGGTGGAGAGAAACAGATTGGTCCTGCTGCATCAGCGGGCACATCAGTCTCTGTCTCCAGCCATGGCCAGGACCTGAAGCTGCAGAAGGTACTAAATTACTCATGACAGTGACACTTCATCCTCATGAGCCCACGTTTCCCTGGATCCTGGTGTCAGCATGGTCAGTGTCTCTTCTACCTGAGAGCTGTACATTTCTTCAGAGAGATGGAGGCCTCTTTGAGGGGTTTGAGGAGCAGTTGTGTCTCACCACATCATTTAGCTCTTTACCATTTGAAGTCAGGTGGTTAGTGCAACACACATCAGCTGTATTTTCCCCTTATATCTCTTTATTCTTCTGTACATCTTTCTACCTAGGCTCTTTCTGCAACATTTATCTTCCACTTCCTTTGACTTGCTCCCTCTAGTCCTCCCTCTCTGCTGCCAGGCAGAGCCAAAAAACACACATCTGTCTTGTCTACCAGTCATAGTTGCACCATTTGCAGCCTGATGGATGAGCCAGCAGGACCTGCATGCCAGCATCAGAGACGGCAGCTACATGTGTTGATGAGCCACTGCATCAACAAACCATGGACCTATAGTATGGTTTGTGTTGGAATGGACCTTAAAGATCATCTAGTTCCAACACCCCTGCCACAGGCAGGGACACCTTCCACCAGACCAGGTTGCTCAGAGTCCCATCCAGTCTTGCCTTGAACACTTTCAGGGATGGGACATCCACAACTTCTTTGGAAAACCTGTCCCAGTGCCTCACTACTCTTGTAGTAAGTATTTTTTCCTTAAATCTTACAGTTAAAAAGCCATTACCACTTGTCCTATCCTCTCACTGTCTTTCTCGCAGGCCCTACTTAGGTGCTGGAAGATATTATTAGGTCGCCCTGTAACTTTCTGTTCACCAGGCTGAACACCACCAAATCTCTCACTCTGTCTTCATAGGAGAGGAGCTCCAGCCCTCTCATCATCTTTGTGGCCTTCTAGACCCACTCCAATAGGTCCACATCCCTGTTGGGGTCACTAGAGCTGGATGCAGCACTCCGGATGGAGTCTCATGAGAGTTGAGTAGAGGGGCAGAATCACCTCCCTCAGCCTGCTGATCACACTGTTTTTGACATAGCCCAGGATATGGCAGGATACATTGTGAGTGCACATTTTTAGGTTGTGTTGAGCTTTTCATCCACTGACACCCCAGGTCCTTCTCCCAGGGCTGCTCTCAATCCATTCTTTGCCCTGCCTGCTTTTGTACTTGGGACTGACACAGGTGCAAGACCAGGGACTTGGCCTTACTGAACGTCATGAGGTTTGCATGGGCCAACCTCTGAAGTCTGTCACAGCCCCTCTGGATGGCACCCCTTCCCTCCAGCATGTCAACTGCACCACACAGCTTTATCTATTCAGTGAATCTGCTGAGGATGCACTCAATCTCACTGTCCATGTCATCAGACAAGATGTTAAAGACTGCCAGTCTCAATTTCAATCCCTGAGGAATGCCACCTGTTACTGGTCTCCAGCTGAACATTGAGCCATTGACTGCTATTCTTTGAGTGATATTATTCATCCAATTCCTAATCCACCAAATAGTCCATCCATCAAATCCACATCTCTCCAGTTTAGAGCCAAGGATGTCTTGTGAGACAGTGTTAGATGCTTTGCACAAGTCCAGGCAGATGACACCAATTGCACTTCCCTTAGCCCAGTTGTAGGAGGCCCCCACATTTGTCAGGCACAAGGTGCCTTTAGTGAAGCATGTTGGTTGTCACCAGTCACCTCCTTGAGCTATAAGCTTCGTCTCCCAGGTCTTTTGGCCCACTATAATGTCACTGTCTCTGCCATGCCTCTAGTCCTGACCCATAAGCTCTTAGTCTGCTCCCTATCCATCCCCAGGTGGAGCTCCACAGACTCTAGTAGCTCACTGACGTACAGAATAACATACCCCACGCTTGTCTCCTCTGCCTGTCCTTCCTGAAGAGCCTATATCCTTCCATTCCAATACACCCGTCGTAAGAACCACCACACCATGTTTTTAGGATGTCACAGTCCTGCAGGTGTGCCCGCAACTCTCAGTTCTCTTCTTTATTACCCATGCTACATGCATTTGCAGAGAGGCATTTAAATTGGGCCCTGACTACAAAATAACAGGATGGGTCAGGCTGGAAGGGAACTCAGTATGTCATCCAGTTCAACCTCCCTGCTCAAGCAGGGCCATCCTAGAGCACATGGCACAGGATATTGTCCAGATGGTTCTTGAATATCTCCAGTGAGGGAGACTCCACAACTTCTTGGGGCCACTTTGTTTCAGTGCCTGGTCACCCACACAATAAGGAAGCTCTTCCTCATGTTCAGGTGGAACTTCCTGTGCATCAGTTTCTTCCCATTGCCTCATGTCCTATTGCTTGGCACCAGTGAGAAAAGCCTGATGTCATCCTCTTAACGCCCTTCCTTCAGACTGGTGGTCTTTCTCCAAGCTCTGGGCATCTGTTGCCGGCACTGGTATCAAAGTAGTAGGAGTGAGATGGATTGTGGTTCTCCTCCCCTTTAGTTTAAAACCATCTTCACCAAGGCTTTTGGTCAGTTGCTTTCAGTTAGTTCTATATAAACCATGTTGGTCAATTGATATAACTCATCTGCCACATGCTCTGTTTCTCTTGTCCCTCACACTGGGCACTCAGACTCAAGGACTGTACCAAAAGTCATAAACCAGAGTCACCCAGTGAGGCAGGCACAGCACTTTGTAGCAGTGGTGGTTCTCCACATCCACTGCCTGACATCCAAAGAGACAGCCTTAGACAGATAAAAATGTCATTTAGGCTTTCCTTATAGACTGGAGGAGTGGGAGGGAGAAATGCCTCCAGAGAATAGCATGCTGTAAGCCTGGATTTTAAATTGGTAAATATCTGGAAACTCTAAGAAAGGCTGATGGTCTCTGGTTAACCAGAGGAAACTGTTGAGACTGGGGACTTTTCCTCTTGTTTTGACAGTTACTTTGTCTCTCTGATTCACTTACTCCCATTATAACCCTAAAAACACAGAGGTGTTGCCATCCCTACTCCTCAGATGGGGGAAGATATGACTCCTCCATCAGAGCCCCTCAGGATGTCTTCAAAAGAGTAGGGATTTCTTGAGCTCTGGTCTTCTGAGCCCTGAGGGAAAGCATGAAAGCCCAGATTTTGTCAACTTAAGTGGGAGCACACCAAAGGAAAGGAAGCAAAAAACACCAAACTAAAAAGCTACAACAACATCTTTCAAGACTCTGAAAGCTTATATTTATCAATCATCTTTCAAGAGCTTACTTCAAAAGTAATTTATTTTTTTACTAGCTGTTTGATAAGAGATCAAATAAAGCTAAGGTGCATAGTCAAGTATGTTCCAATTTTATTTTTATATCATTTGAGGAACTTGATTGGCTTCTTGAAATGCTTGAGAGAACAGTTGAGTAGGAGTTGGGACTCCATGAAGCCAGCTAGCCAAGAGTTTTGCATTTGATTTACAAAAGAGCTTGAGTAGGCTGAGATTCCAGACTGATGAGATGGTCCCCACAATGACTTCACTTATTTCTTGGTAGAGAACTCAGTCCACTTAATGTCTGAGCTGTAGGGACGAAAGAGGAGTTTATTTTCTGTGGCATTACATCTTGACTTTGCTGACTTTTGTGGTGATTCCCCCTATGGCAATGATACCTGGATGCTAGTTGATCTGTTTGGATCTAAGCTATACAAATAGCTGACCAGACACCAAAAATGGCAGCTTTTTGTCCAGGCTTGATCTGAACCAATGACTTGGGAATCTTCATATCTTATGCTAAAAATTTGCCTGAGACATAAAAATAATTCTCTACTTTTTGCCAAAGAGAAAAGGCACTGGAACTGGAAAAGGAGACTTGGTACTGTGGTCTACAAAGAGCTCAGTTCAGGTCATGACCAATCACCAGTTCAGTCCTAATGCAGTGTTTTGATGCTGCAATGCCAAACTCTGCTCTTCCTTTCCAGATCTGAAGTTCTTTGCAGGTGCTGCTGCACCCCAAATTTCATCAATGGTGTTTCACCCCTGTGTTAGCCTGGGATCAAATGCACATCAGGATGGCTCAGGACAGCCATGACTCTAACCTTAGTGGGAGCTGCTGCCTCTCACAGACAGTTAAAGCAGGACTCATCCCACATCCAAGTCTGTTGGCACAGAGAGATCCACCAGTGTCACATCATTTGCCTGCAACAGCCACACACAGAGTCCTCCTTGGCAGCTGCTGCTGCTGGCTGCAGACAGCTGTGCAGCACCAGGAGCACGGGCCAAGGAGGGGGGTGTTAGTCCGAGGGTGGCAACAAAAACCTCTTTCTGCTCTAAGGAGAAAAAGCGAAGCACCTCAGAAATTGGTCCAAAGCTGCAGGAATTGTTGCGCAGCAGGCGGTGAGAGGGATGGAGGTGGGGGGATCTGGAGATGAGACACACGTGGTAGTTGGAAGAATCATTGTGTTCAACAAGGAGTAAATTTCCTACGGGAAAAAAAAAAGAAAAAAAAAAAAAAAGAAAAAAGAAAGGTAGAATTGCAGGAGATCTGAAACTATTTTTGCATTCAGAAGACTGTGCTTCCCTTACATTTTCTTATTGTCAAAATACCTTGAAAATCTCAAAGTGTTTTTCTTCCTCCCACGCCACCCCATGATCAGGAGTTTTAAGTGGGAAATCCTGAAATACTTAATTTCTGATCTTTCAAAATCAATCTTTTTGGCACCTTTTAAAATAAACTCATAGATCTAAACTAGTGGTTTAGCTCGAAAAGGAGGAAAAAATATTCGAGTAAATAAACCATGAAATAAATTGCAAACATAGTTTTTCATTTGGAGTTGAACAAACTCCTTGAATTCACCATATTTTTAATTAGTTTGTCTATTTTTTTCTGAGTTTCAGTTTCACACACTTTCAGTTTGTTTGACTTCTTTTTTTTTTTTTAACATTTCTATTACTCATTCGTAGTTTAGTTTTTCATTTATTTAAATATTAATGAGAGAACAGCACTTACACATTATTCTCATTTCTTACCTAACCAACCAGCCATTCTAACATAAATGTCTTTGAGGTTGAGGAAACAGAAGAAAGTATTCCATACAGCGAAAGAATTACAGAAAACATGGACAGAAAGTCCCTACTTGGGGAGTGAGAGTCTGCTGCTGTCTAGCACAAAAGATCAGCATGGAAGTATAAAGCTTTTAGAAACAGCTTATGAATTTACAGCTTGCAAAGTAAATGAATTCTCTGTGCCTCCCACAGCCATACGCTAACTGATTTCCCACACATGCACACATACAGGTCTCTGGTGGAAAGACGGGGAAAGTGCAGTCAGCAATGCATATGAACTTTCAGTTTAGAGGAGGAAAGAAAAGATTTTTCCAATAGGCACAAATCCCACCCCCTCAACACCCCTCCTTCCCCTGTGTCTGACACTGACTTCAAGGGAGGAGTTGAGCCAATTATCTGTGAGTCCTACAGAAGGAAAATCTGCAATTTGCCAGTAGTTTTGACAGTGAGAGGAAGAAAGGCAGCAAGGGAAGAAGAAAGATTTAATTGGAAAATATAATGAAAAGCCTCTTCTGTCCTAGGAAGAGAATATTTTAAAGGAAATCTCAGACCAAAAGAAGAGAAGATCGTGGCGAGGGATGTGCCAGGCAAGACCTGGAGAAGTGTAGGCTCGCCATAGACAAATTCCATGCCCACACTGATCTTTCCCAATAGGGTCTGAGGCAGCATAGAGACAGGCTGGGCCAGTCAGATGCACCAAATACCCTGCACAGCTAGGTGTTGCTCCTGAAATTCTTTCCCCCTAGCAGAGCCTACACAACTTGCAAGAAAAGACAGTGGGGGTGGGAGACACTGACTCTTCTTTTCTCGAACTGAGGCTGTGAAGAAAAGAGCTCATCTCATCATAGGGAAAAGCTCTCACTGGTTCTGAGACTCTCCTTTAGCCCATGTCAGTTGCCTGATCCAGTACTTAACCGTCCATGGGATAACGCCCTCTGGAGCCCTGCAGTCCTTCCCTATCCTGCTAAGTTCTCGGGAAATACTGGAGAAGACCTGAGCCCAGAACAAGCAACGTGGGATCGACAGAACAACAGTCTTTTGCAGCAGCAGCCACCTCTGATTAAAATTATCAGCTTAACAGACTGCACCACGATCCAGGACTGCTCCTCCGAGGAAAGAGAGGTAAGAAATCAGCATGGAGTTTGGGATGAAATCAAGAAATGTGGGAAACAAACATCCCGCAGGAGTGATTTTGGTGTGCTTGAAAATTACAGGGATACTAGTAGTGATTACCAAGTGACAGGTCTGTTATGCATGATACAGTTGTGTCTGTCTGTGTCCTTTTCAGCTGGTTACAGTGATTTACACTGGAGTGGCAAACAGGCAGAAGCAGTAACTGGAGACAGGGAAGTGAAAGAGAGATAGTTCAGAAGTCTGCTCACAGACGGGCAGTGGTAGGGGGCATAAGCCCTGATGGGAGGATGGAAAGCTAAACTGTAATAATTCTAGGCAGGTTGAATGAAGAATATCATCCTTAGATATCTCTCTCTGGGTGCTCAGAATCAAATTTTGCAGCACCTCACCGGAATTCAGACAAGTGCTCTCAGAGCATACAAAGGCAGTTTTGTTGTCATTCACCCAGTGCCTGCCTATGAAAAGAGCTGTGGTGTTTAGCAGGTAGAAGATGATGTGGGGAATCAAGAAAAATGGGGTTTAATGTTGATTTTGGTCTGCTGTTTCAGCTCTCTCTAGGCACATGAACCTTTCCCCTTATTAAGTGGAGAAAACATTAATTGCCTGTGTTTACTATGTAATTTCTAAATCCCTGCGCAGTACAAGTACAAAATACTAATGCAAAGTTTGTAGCATCAACCCAGCACATAAAGCAGAAGGTACCACTGTAAACTAATCTATGCTTAAGAATTTAATAAACTGGAAGGAAAAGATGTAGATTAAAGCCAGCTGGAGGTTGTTTGTCTCCTCATTCTCTTTTGATTGATTTTGCTTTACTTAGTACATGAACATGTGGTCTGTCTCTGCTTCCTTTCCTCTGTCTTTAATCTTTTTCAATGTATGAGTGAGTCTCTGTGCTCCCCCCTCCACCTCTGGGTGTGAAGGCTGAAGTTTCATTCCTTTTCTGAGAAGCAAAGAAGGCAGAATGTGTTGGATTGGAGAAGAATTGGAGTGGGGAGATAAGAAGGCACAAAACATAAACATAAGTTCGCAGTTCAACAGCATGGTCTGAGTCAGATTTGCAGCAGAGGTGATAAGTAGCAACTTCATGAATCAAAGTGCTGAAAAGCATCTTTAAACTTCAAGTGAGATGTAAAGCAGTTAAGAAAGCACAGGAGTTCTCTTGACTGAATGCCTTGACAGGTGGAACAAGGACAGCATAAAGTGATGAGGTCCACCAGCATGCATGTACTGTAGAAAACATATAAGGCATTTGTTTAAAATGCTTAACTGTTCTCTCTCCCAGATGCTTTTGCATCAAACTGTACAAAACTGATCTCTAGCAGGTGTAAACCAACACTGTCCCCTTGCCCTTATGCAGCTACACTGGTCCATTTTGATCTGAAGAGCTGACTCGTTTCTAGGTCCTGATCCTGGTCCGTAAAGAAAGTTGTAGTTTTTCTCATTTATCTATCTTCCTGTTTTTCTCTGCCAAATAAATAAGCTTGAGAGAGTGAAAGGAAGCATTATTTGTCTGCCCGTACTGCAAGACAGTATTGGACAGGCTACATAGGAAAGGGCAGAGACAGTGAACATGGCAGTTTTGTTTCTGCACTACTGAAGATAGGTCCTGCAGTAACTAGAACACAGAGTCCAGTTCAAGTACCAGATGTGTTCCTTGCTTTCATTCCCTCCACAGCAATCCCAACAGTACCATAACTCTGCATGTATGTGTCCTTTCAAAGTTATGTTCTGTCATTACTGTCTGAGTCTAATATCATGCTGTCCTGCCCACTGAACATAATTCAGAGTGCAAGCTACCCCGAGGAGATCTTTGCATTTTCTTTTGTTCTTTAGGTAAGGCTGAACATGTTATTGTCCTGCAGCAAATTATAGTAATAATAATAAATAGTCTGTTTTGCTGTTTCCTTGGGCCACAGCGCAGCACTTGGAAGGATGCTGGATCAGAATTCTAGAGACTTCTTTATTTAGCAGTGACTGTATTTTCACTGCTGGTGCTTAGCACATGTTAAACAAAGTAAAATATTTTAAGCTCTTGACTGAGATAATTGTCAACCACATAAAAGCCTGGGAGATAAAATTCACTCAGGGGAAAGATAGGAATCCAGATCTGGACCCAGAACTGATATTTCAGCGTACATAAAGTACTTGCATTCTAATATTAAATAAACAACACCTAAGTTAAATAAATGGCACAGTGGGAACTTGATTACTCTTTAATAAGATCCTAGTAACCAAAATAAACTCTGTCCAAAATGTGTCTTCTTTGCTCTAACAGTCAGTTTTCCCTATACAGAGGTTGTATTTCTCCTTTGAACTGGTACAAGAAAAATGTCTGAGCAGCACTTTCTCCTTCCTATCGAAGTTTTTTCTACGTCTCAATGCTAGACAAAATGCAATCTCCAAGGTCTTGAGACTCATTTTAGATGTCAGGGCTTGGAAATCTTGTGTAATAGCTATTTAAGATGGCTGTCCTCCTTTTCTCCTGCTCATACTTTGCACCCACAAAGACCGTGACACCCACAAGAGCTGTCTATGTGTAAGGACTGGTGCTCCTATGAAATCTGCATTTCTACAGTTCCACCCATGGCCAGCCATCCTGCTGCAATGCTGATAGTTTTCTTATAGGGAATTCCCACACTACCAGTCCAAACAGCAAGATTAAAATCTGGTTTCTAAAGGTCACTGAAGGCACAGATGTTTGAATTTATCACCATCCAGTACTATTTTGTGGCTCACACTCCCTGCATTTGCAATGAAGGTTGCATGGGACCAGCTATTTAAAGTTACTGAGATGTCTGGCTGCCACTGATGTTAAGCATGATTCTTGTTTGTGTCTGACTTTTGGTTGATCTCAGAAAACAAGTATCATGCACAACTCCTATTTAGGCAACCAAACGAAACGATTTAGGTTCTAATGGCAGCTGCAGTGGGTGTGATATATTGGGGAATCTGACCTCTGTGTTTATGCATCTAAATGAGAACCAAGCTCTACTGAAAAATCTGGTAATGTGTAAGTGACACAGATGGTTGGAAGGAACCTGGTGTCTAAGTTGAAGCACAGCTGATAAATTCAGCCCTTAATATTTAAATCAAACAGCAAATTGCAATTCAAAAGTGTGCTATTTTTCAGTGTAAATGCCTTCATTTTTATATTACTTCTTCGCTAGAAATGAGACTGAAAAAGTTTAAATACTTCCAGTGAAAATGGTCTGTATGGACAATTCATCTACTAATCAGGACTATGCTCCAGAGTGCTTTTTAACAAGCTCATGGTAAGGAGCTCCCCTGGTTTATCTTCCGTTTAGTTTCTGATCTTTCCTCCAACTTTGCTCTTTCCTCTGTCAGGGCCAAGCAATGATGAAGACCATGTCTGGTGGAAACTGCAACCTGAATGTGCCAGCCAAGAACTCATATCGGATGGTCGTGCTGGGAGCCTCCAGGGTGGGGAAAAGCTCCATCGTCTCACGCTTTCTCAATGGCCGGTTTGAGGATCAGTACACTCCTACCATCGAGGACTTTCATCGCAAGGTCTACAACATTCGAGGAGACATGTATCAGCTGGACATCCTGGACACCTCTGGGAATCATCCTTTCCCTGCTATGAGGAGGCTTTCTATCCTGACAGGTGAGGAAGTTGGGGGGAAGCTAACAGATGGGGAACAGTGGGTAAAAGATCACAAGGATAGACATTAGCTTGAAAAGTGCAGCATGGGGATGAACGGTTCTTGGGAGGGAGCTAAAGGGACTGCTTGTCTTTGTTGCAAGATACAGTTCCAGAGAGCAAGATTTCCTGTCTGGGATGCTCCAGCACTGTAGGGAATGCCTTAGCCACAGAGGAGAAGTCCACTAGGTGAAGTTCTGAAATTGAGGTTGCCCTCTAGTCAATTTCCCTTCTACCTTCCCCTCCTGCTCCATATTTTTTATTGTGGTCAAAAATAAATGCCTGAATGCAGTCTTGAGGGCATAAAGAGCAGCAGAGGGAAAAATAAGCATATTGTTATAAGTCACATGCAGGGAAAGGGAATTCTAACCAAGAAAATTCCAAAGAAATTTTTGTTTCTAAAATTTTCAGCATGATTTCTTTGATTAGACGTTCCAGAAAAAGAACAGATCTACTTTTACCCTTCCTTCTTAGTTTGTGGTTAATCAAATATGTTAAAGGAGTGGGAAGAGGGAAATGATGGGCTCATTTTGTATGTTCTCACTGTCAAGTAGTTCCTGTTGTGAGTTAAAATGAGTTTTTTAATTGTAAAATTGATAGTAGAGATATCTTCAGCCACAGATCATAAACACCCTATTTTCTGGATTAACTATCTACCCTTCTAGCTGGCCAGTGAAACATGACTTTCACATCTGACCAGGCTAGAATCTGCATTTACTGAGGTCCTGGGACCAGTCTCTGGGAAGCAAATGTGAGCTTTTGTCCCTGAAAAGTCTCTTAGCATGTTCTACATGAATGTTATTCAACAGGCAATGATTTGCCATATTTTCTACTTGCAAAAGGAATTGTAAGTCAGAAAATGTCAAAAGGAAATGCCAGGGGATCTGTGTCATTTATGTATTTCTTTTTTTCCATGGTCTGTTTCTCTTGAGCAAATGCAATGACAGCAGAGCATTGCACACTGAGAAACCTCTCATTCCCGACTTAGGTACTGGGGACTGACTCACTGAAAATCTTTAGTTCAGGTGTTGTTTTGTGTATTGTGTAATTGAAAGGCCAGGGCTGAGTGGCTACTAGGTCTCCACTCCTTCTGGTGTCAGAACAGGCTGTGTCTTACATGGAGATACAAATGAATGGAAGAAAAAGGAAGAGCAGTGCAGCAGAGCGGAGATAGAAACATGTTCGGAAAAGAGAGCGAAATGTGCAATAACTTACAAGCCCAGTGCAAACTATGACGGCAATCAGGCATCGCTACGTTAACATCATAGCCAAAAGTCTTTTCCAAAGCCCTTCAGAAAGGTGTGGAAAGCTGACTTAGCATAACTAAAGTACAGCTGAGTGAATAGATGCCAAAGGACCAGACAAAAAACATGGGGTAAAGATTGCAAATAAACCTTTTTCTTTTTTAAAAATTTGCTCCTCTGACCCTGGCTGTGACCAACAAATCTTTACAGTATAGTTTTTTTAACTGCAGGAGATGTTTTCATCCTGGTATTCAGCCTGGACAACAGAGAATCCTTTGATGAGGTCAAGCGGCTCCAGAAACAGATCCTTGAGGTAAAATCCTGCCTGAAGAACAAGACCAAGGAATCAGCTGACCTCCCCATGGTGATCTGTGGAAACAAAAATGACCACAGTGAAGTTTTACGCAAGGTACGCACTGATGAAGGCGAGAATCTTGTCTCCAGTGATGAAAACTGTGCTTACTTTGAAGTGTCAGCCAAGAAGAACACTAATGTGGATGAGATGTTCTATGTTCTCTTCAGCATGGCCAAGCTACCTCATGAGATGAGCCCTTCTCTCCACAGGAAAATCTCCATCCAGTATGGTGACACTTTCCAACCAAAATCCTTCCGGATGCGCCGATTCAAGGACATGGATGCCTATGGTATGATTTCTCCCTTTGCTCGCCGGCCAAGTGTCAACAGTGACCTGAAGTATATCAAATCAAAAGTTCTCCGGGAAGGTCAGTCCAGGGAGAGGGAGAAATGCACAATCCAGTGAAGGAGGCTTGCACTTCCATCTGAAGTTGACACCCACATGCAGTGCCTTAAAGAAAATAGGGTCCGTGGAAACAAAGAATGGGTTTATGGGGTTTACTGAGAAAACCCAACACGGAGAAAGGATAACTCTTCCTGTGGATTCTGCTGAGTCACAAATGTAAATAACATCATCCTTGAAAATGACTGGGAAAAAGCATAGCCCTGAGATATGAGCACATTGTTTTGTCTCTGTAATGCAGTTCCTCTTCATCCTCCTTTTTGTTTAAAGAATACAGGCCTGAGAAGTAAAGACATTTCAGCCTTATCCTTACAAACAAAATTGGTCAAAAATGCACAGAAAGCATTGACACCTATCCAGCATGCAGCTCTTGATAAGAGAGAGGAAGTCGTGTATGTGTATGTGTGAGCCTCTGTGTGCCTGTGTGTACGTGTGCATGCATGTGTGGAGATCTCCTTTTAAAATGGGGGACTTGCAATTTCAAAGAGAAGAAAATCTGAGGATTCACAGATTAAGAGTGGACTCTATATATGGATGCATGACTTTCATTCACTTCTGAGGGCACCTGCATTAAGAAGAACTCAATTTTATGTTTGTTGGGACAGTTATTATTTGACTTCAACCTGAATGTTGGTTTGTATTATAGATTTTATTTGGGATTTTTTTTTTTTTAATTGTCTGGGAGTGGATTTTTAGAAAAATCGGATGGAAGGTGCATTTGATATTAAACAGTTTCTACCAGTGAAAGGTGGTTTTCATCTGTAAAACTTCCTAATATGTACATTGATTGAAAGTGAAATTGTTCTGCAAAAAGCCAATGTAACTGACTGCTTTGCAAACCTAGTGTGATATTGTTTCTGAAAGCAGCCACACCAGCTCTGAGTACCATAGTACAAATGCCACCCTTTGCCTTGATGGCAACTTGTGTATTGATTCCTTCCTCCACCTGGACCAGTTGAGAGTCATCAGATCCATGTGCAGACTTAGACCATTTAAGAGGCAGGATTGGGTTTGTCTTCAAAATTAGGAACTGCATGGTTATAGGGCCAGCTTCATCATATTTCTTCTGTTAACATGCCTCTCAACCATTTTGTTCATGGTTTTCCCCCACTGCTTGATAAAGGTATCCTAAATGGAAACCTTTGCACTACAGAAGTCCTTCAGAACAGAAGCTTTGTGCTGGCTCTTCAAACGGGGCTGAACAGACTGGTCAGATAAATCTGGGGCTGTCCATTCACTTCTTTCCTTTCTGAGCCCAGTACAGGCTTCCTTGTCTTCAGCTCTCTCCCTGTTCTGCTTCTGGCTCTGTTGTTCGATGAGCTTCCATAAGCTCTCAAAGCCCAAAATACTCTTTCAAATGAGTTTGCCACTCTCACTGACCGGAATGAGATGTGTGCACACATATCTATATGAGAAAAGCATGGCCCCAAGACTGTACATAACAGTAGAATATATATGTTAGATATACCTCAGAATGACCTTCAGATATATTGTCCCTTTCTCACCCCCAGTCTCTGTTCTTGACTGTGTCTGCCTCGCTGTGTCTTGGGCAGAGCTGTGAGCTAGTTTGTGGTATAATTTGACAGGAAAGCAAGAATGATGATTGTCTGTAAAAATCAGCCTCTGGGACTCAAAATCCCATATTCATTTATCCTCTCCACCCTTCATTGGTACTGTATATTGACTGGTAAAATACACAGTTCTTTTATTCCTGTTGCCAGGGCAGCACCTTTCTGATCACGTCTCCCTCCCTATCTATAAATATGTACATGGTTTATGATTAAACCTGTGTCCTGGTCTTTTATAATTTCTCTAAGAATAATGAGGAAGATCGTATTCTTATGTTGTGCTGGTGCACCCAGGCAAGTGAGGTTTGGGTTGTGAGTCCTGACGAGATCTCCAGTAAGTTCTGGAAGTCTTTTAAATCCTCCAGACACCAAGGTCTGCACATTTGTCTGTTTGGAACAGAACTATACCTACATCTTTCTATCTATCTATCTATCTATCTATCTATCTATCTATCTATCTATCTATCTATCTATCTATCTACCTACCTACCTACCTACCTACCTACCTACCTACCTACCTATTATCTATTTGAACATTAACTTACATATACAGATATCTGCAGAGGCAGTTACTCTTCCTCATGCTGCCTCCAACACAAGAAAACAACAGCTCTGTCATTCATACACAGAGATTACATGCTGACCCATGGTGTGATTTAACATGATCTCTGCAGACACATCACTGTTTATCTCAGCAGTCTCTTCCTCTCACCATCTGCACCTCCCAACTGTTTGAGTTCTGGTCCCCTTGAGCACATGCCCACCTCTCCACAAACTCTGCACTATGAATGTACCAGTGATCAAGCCCTGAGACTCATGTGACACAAGAATAGGGAGGGGTTTTGAAGATGGAGTGAGAGGGGCATGAGCGTGAGCACTGGTTAGGTTAAGGGGCTTTGGGAAGCTAAGTGAGAATTCCTTGCACTAAGACCATGTGCTTCCTTACTGAGCCTATATCTGCTCTCCCTGGCCTGCTGAATAAAGCTGGATTTGAAAAGAGCCTGCATAATCAAGTTTCTGCCTTTGCCTAAAAAACGCTGAGCTTACAATTATTTTCCCTATTGTCCTTCATCTGCACAAAGACACCAGTTTTCCTCACCTTTCCGTGTCCTTCCATTCCTACTTTTTCCACCAGGGATACAAAGACACACATCACGGAAAAACAATGTAGCAGTGACAACAAAGGCACAAGTGTAGGAGAGGCTGAAGACTAAGGGGCAGGTGCTCACAGAGATACACCACATCTCATGGGAAGACCAGTGAGCCCCAGTTTCACAGTCCAGCTTGGCCAGCCAATGCTCAGGGCGAGAGACATCTAAGAAACTGGCTGGGAATGAAGGTGAAACAGTATTACAGTCATCCACAGAAACAAACAGCAATGGCAATAAGCAGATAATCTTATTAAAGTAATCCTGGTCTTCTCACTGCATTTTGTTACTGATGGCAATTGCTTTTGAAGTTAGATTATAATGCTCCTGAGGACATTTTATTTCTTTTATTATATCATTACAGTCACTCTTCTAACATCTATATATATTATTTAGGCTCTAGAAATGCTTACAGCCCCTACACCAGACAGTATGTGTATCAGTTGTTTATTCACAGTTAGCAACCATTAAGTTCTGTGAAAAAGGCTGGGACTGGAAAACAGAGAACAAGGCTACCTTCCTGTACAGGGGTATAAGGTAAGGCAGGAAGAGGAAGGGGGGATTATTTCTTGCCTGCTAACCACTGAACGTGCCTGACTGTAAGATAGAAGAGGGAAGGGCTTTATGGGAAACACTATTATGTGTGTGCAGAAACTGTGAGACCTTGAAAGGAGCAAAGAGCAAAGCTATGGCCAGGTCTCAGAGGCAATGGAAAGAGAAACAAACTTTTTTCCCCCTCATTGGGATTCAAAGCATCTGCATAGAACTTACTGCAACCCAAAAAGTCATGAAAACAGACTAAGGGCAAGTCTAGAGGAAGGATCTGTCTGGAAAAGACGCTGAGCTCTGGTGTACCCTTACTTAGCATTACCTGGTGTAATTAAGTTGCTTTATTCTAACAGCTACCTTGTCCTAAACTGCAGTATATAAACCCAAACATCAGTGACACAAAGATTTGCTGATGTTTTTGTGTACTTACTTTCAGAACAACAAGCAGAGACCTGACTGAGGATCAATCACAGCCCTGGAGCAAGACAGGACTGAAATTTGTTTTGTATACTGCTCAATACAGCAGAAAGTCCTTGTCCTGAGGAAATTGCAAGTCAACACATAGGAGCTACTATAAATATTTGCAAAAATCTAATTAAGTCACTGGGTCAGTACAAATCAGGAAGGAAATAGTGGTTCATGGTGAATTAAATATAAAACAAACTGAGGGTAGAAAGGACAGAGTGAAGGTCTGTTTTGACATCCAAAGGACTAAATTAGGCTTCTGCTCTGAAAGATCCCCAGGAAAACTGATGCCACTAGGCCAGTCTGATGCTAGAGAGGCTTTCATGGTTCATGGTGTAGACTCATGTTGTCTCTTTGAGACCCTGGGGTGCAGTATGTCTGATTGTCTGGGAGGTCAAAGGGCTTCTACAAAGGCAAGTAGGAAATGGTGGGATAATTTTTAGAAGGGGGGTAGAAAAGAGCTTCAAAAAGGGGGCTAACAAACATAGGATAGCAACAGGAGGCTTGGAAGGTCAAGAAACAAAAAGATAGGTTCGAATGTATGCTATAAAATGTAGCTTTCATCTTCATTTCATATTTCTCTACACACAAGTCAAATATGAAGACATTTTATTTAGCTTTTTTTGTCCTTCCTCAAATGTTAGCTACCACTTGCTCCTGTGAAGAACCCACCCCCCACCTCTCATCACACCTTTCACTGCCTTAGATTTACTCTCCTGTCATGCACTTTATTATGGGTTTCTTTACTAGCCCTGTCCCAGTGCCTTGGCTAGGGTAGAAGGTTACAAGCAGAAGTGTTTTTGAAGTAACTGATGGTTATTTGATTTGACTTGAAATCACAATTGCACTCAGGGGTTTTATTAACATTATTGTTTCTGTAAAATTACATAGTGACAGGCTCAGATTAAAGGGTCTCATTGAAAAAGTATGTAAAACATGATATAATGTACATTTCCCCCAATGGTTTCTATGGCAACAACCTATTCTCTGCACTCTGTAAGAGCAGAGATTTTGCAAGGAGGAGATGAGTAGCACTGTCTCTGCCCTAGATCTTTCACCTCTGAGTCCTCATGGGAAGTTTTCCTCCCTTCAGTTTCTGTTCTGTTGAGAAAAAAAGACCACCAGCCAGACCCACTTTGTAGACTACTCAATATATCTTGTAAAGCTCTGGGACAGCTATGTTACTGTAGATAAGAAAGCCATTTCCACGATGTGATTGTAAACTGTGGCACTGCTCCTGGCACAGTACCTGATATGTGGAATACACACCACAAATTGCAGTAAACACAACTTCTGTATTCAGGTTTGGTTAGAGCCAGCTGTGAGCCTTCCCAACTTCTCTCTAACCTATGTCTGGTACAGTCACAGCCTGAGACTTCCCAGACAAACATTTCCTTTTGCTCTTACGATGATATCAGCCAAAGACCTTTCCTTGCTTCTACCACCATTGGTCATCCATAGTGTTCAGAACCACCCTAGGTCCCAGGCATCACGTTCCTAGAAAGTTAGCAGTTTGGAAGGAGGACAAGAACTAGCAAGATAAACATTTTATGAGCTAAAAGAGATTGACTTGAGTAAGCCTAAGAATACTCTGAAAGGAATAATACTGTGTCATTTAGGCAAACAAAGTCTGAGAGCCTGGCTGAAAACCCCCGGATGTGTTTGAAAGGTGGAGATGACAACAGAGACAGCCCTTTATTTAGAGCTGGACAGGGGGATAGCTCAGTGAGAACAGGAGTATTAAGCAGGAAAATGTAGGCAAGACAGCAGGGAAGACTTTAAAGCAGTGGAATCTATGGGAAACTGTCATGAAAGTCCCATTAGGAAAACATTGAGAAAAACTCTGAAACCTACATAGTTAGCAGGGATAACTTGGTGCTTGCAGAGTGTTGGACTGACTAAGCCAGTAGGTTATTCTGATCTCACACACTTGTTTCTGCAGACTCTGATCCCAAGTCTGTTTCAAAGAAATCTCCTCAGACTGCCTGTTCTCACTGCAAGCTCCCAGCCCCACATGTGGAGGGATGGTAGCTCACTGGTCCCTTCCCAGAAGATCACTGACAATAGAGACAAGACTTCTTATGTTAGACCCTGCTTTTCAGAGCACTTCCAGAAAGATCTCTGGATTGTTTGCAACAAAGAACTCCCTTGGTGAATTGTTCGTGAATGGTTTCTTGTGCATTTGTTTATAGTTCAGAAGTATTTTATGACTTATTAATGCAAATGTTTCCTGTGCTTTAGCAAGATTGGATAAGTAAGATTATTAGTACAGATTAAATATGAAGACAGGGAGGAATTAGGTCACCATGTTTCAGGACATCATGTAGCAAAGTAAAATAATATAAATGAAAAAAAAAAATCCATTGGCACATGGAATACATGTCCATACATTACTCTGACCCAGAAGAAAGCAGTTCTCTCTCTCTCTAGTCCATTCCTCCCATCCAGGCTTTTGAAGGAGACATTTCAGATGGACTGTATTTATTCCGGAGTGTCCTCTCACAAGAATTTGGCTTTCAGCATTTAATACAGAACACCAACTCACAAATGAGAGCCCTGAATATTTTACATTGGTTTTAACAGCATGACTTGAGTCAATCTTTTTAGGCCAGAAAACAAAACAAAACAAAACCCTCTATAGTTTCTAGAGTTGTGGTGGATGAGTGTGGCAGGTGGGGTAAGGGTGGACAGTTCTAGCTGAAAGGAATAATTTCTTTAAACACTGAGACCTTATCTGGAAAACTGCACAACTCTTTTAAACTGGGACTCGTGGTCCTTCTGTGTTACACTGGGAACTAAAGCCACACAGAAACACAAGAAACACACTCCCAGCAGTGGAGCTGGATCTTGCATTTCAGAATCCACCAATGTTAGGACTGATAGATTCCAACCAGTTCCTCAGTGTCTTTGCAAAGCTCCCAGGAGCTTCAGAGTTAAAGTTCAAGCTGGTAAAATAACTGGTTGTTAGGTACCATAGATTTCTGTCTTACTCTTCAGGTCAGAGATCTAACAGCCTCTAGGAACAGTTCTACTGGTTTCCAAAGTCTTTACATAAATCAGTATTTTGATTTCTCATCCCTGATGGAAAGCAAATAGCACCCACAGGAGAGCTGAGAGAGGCTAAACGTCATCTAGATTGCGAGGCAATTGGGAATGACAATGATGGATAAACACGTTAAAGATGAAGAGGCAGACCGGAAACAAGTATCACCTTAATCAGGAGCTGAGCCACTGCAGTTCTAGCTACACAGGAAAGCAATTACATTTTGCATAATCCCTGATTTCTACACACTTGTTCTTTCTACAGTCTTGTTCTCCTCATCATCTACTGAGCTGGCAAGTCCCAGGAGTTTCAGGATTAAAATTACACACTGGTAACCCCCTGTTTCTCAACCACTACATATCTATGTGCCAAGCGGTAGTGTGCTGCAGAAAGGATTTTGCTCAGGGACCCTTGGGTGGATTCACAGCACAACCTCTTCTTTCACCCTCTCTCTGATGGAAAAATGAATGCCTTGGGAAAACACAGTCTTGTTAAACACGACCTGCAGGGCTAGAGGATGGCATAGGGAAAGATCAGTAGCACTGTTTTTGGTTGGGCCGGGGCAGAATGTCACATCTTTTCTGTCACAAAACGGTTTGTTCCTTGTTGGGTGGATCATTGCCAAGGTAATAAATAGAGGTTTCTATAAAGAAATAAAATACAAAGGAAAAATAAACACAGAGCAACATGTTCTGCAAATTGACAGGAGACTTGCCTGAGGCAATGGACAAGGGGTGACAGGGATGAACAGCTCTCTTGTGGAGTCTTATTAGAGAGTGGAGCAGAACTCTTCTCAGATACTCTTTATGAGATGCTGCCATCTGGGAGAAATCCAGATTGGCTATTATCAGAGAGAACGTTTCCAGCTAGCCACAACACTGTCAAGGCAGAAATTATCCCCTTGCACAATGGTACTGACTCAGACTGCTTGCAGCTTTTGATGACTTTGGGGCAGTTACACAAGGTCTGTCATTAGTCATGGTGGTATTTATTTGTATTATGGAGCCCTGCCCACAGACCAGGACCCCATTATACCAGACAATATACAAATGCACAACAGGTAGAAAATCCAAGCATACACAAAGGCCAGGGTAGAATCCTACTCATTAACTCCAGTACTCCACAGCATCTGTCTTACATTCTATAATGGCTTCTACCTCTTTTTACCGGCATCCTATTTGTAACCTAGAGTGAGAAGAAGCAATATTAATTCACTGCTTCTCTGATTAATATCTGAGAGTTAATTCTTTCAGTAGAGGCCTTGGAACTACTACATTGTGACAGTAACAGCACCAAGACTTAATGAAAGTAATAATCTCTTCAGTTTGACTTACTGAAATAAAAAAAGCAGATGTAGGGATCAGACACTGCTTCCAAAATGCACATTGGATGGATAAATTATTATTCTTCCAAATGTTTCCTTGCAATGCTTCCTAGCAGTCTTGCCAAGGGGACATCTTTTAGGTAGACAACATCCTTTGTGCCATTTTGGTAGTCCAGGTGCTGTGCAAGCCCCAAGCCAGTTGTGGCTCACAGTCAATCAGACCTAACTCTGAACTACATCCTGAGACAGGTAACAGAGCTGTCTTACATATTGTAAGAAGTTGTTGTGAAATCTGAATCTGGGCAGGACAAGGAAATGAGGCAGCCTTGCTGGTATTACCAGGTCATGGCAAAAGCCTGTTGAATGCCCTTGCCTTCAGAGACAAGGTGATGCCTCAAGGAATGTCTGCAACTCTACTGCCTGTCAGTCAGGACCTCCCATAGCTCTAAGGAGAAAGAAATGGACCATATACTGATAGAAGCAGGGTGTATATTCACTTTTCACAAAATCACAGAATATTCTGAGTTGGAAGGGACCTACAAGCATAATCAAGTACAAATCTTAAGTGAACGGCCTATCAAACCCACAAGTTCAGTGTTATTAGGGCCACACCCTAACCAACTGAGCTAATTTTTGAAATACACGTTGATGGAAGAGAAGATATTTTTAGCCATACACAAAATTTAAAGTTAAAAGCAGTGACAAAGCACAGGGAAGACTGAGATTTTCCTCAGTGGCCCCATTGTCCTGCTGCAGCCCATGTAAGAGATGTTCTTTGATCTTGATCTCCCATAGAGGAATACCTCTGACACAGGTTTTGACAAAACAGTTCACAGCATCCTAAAATTCTGGTTTCTGCCTCTGTAGCAAAACTGTTGGAGAATGGTCTGCCTCAGACATGATACAGAACCCAGTCAATGGAGAGCACCCCAGCAGAGTCAGGACACTTTTCTGTGCTAGACAGTGAGCAGATGCATAAGAAATGAAAACACTTGAGGGAAAGGAGAGCCTTAAGGATGTTTTCTATTCCTCCTTGGGATTTCACATCTTTCTCAATGGATTTTCTCTTTTCAGACAAGAATTCTGCCAAAGAGGAAAATGTCTGAAAGCACCTTATTAATTAAGAAGCCTTGAGTTTTAATGATTTTCCATGAGACTTCAGATTCTCAACTGACTTTTGAAAATGAAGTGAGCTTAGGCTCACTTAACTACTTCTTTCAACTTTATCCAAATTGGTCAAGTGAAGAGGGAGCATTTAAGGACTGAGATTTATGAGGAGGAAATACTGTTCTGAACCAGATTTCCACAGGAAGAAAAAACTGAAAAGATAAGTGATTTTGCCTGAGAGATACTTGAGTAGTGAAGGTTTCCTTAGCAAAACAAGAACAGTCTGAGAGGCCCTTCTGCTTTCCCACTCATTTACATTAGGAGAAAAAGAAAAAAGAAAAAAAAAAAAGAAAAGAAAAAGAAAAAAAAGTCTTCCATTTCTTAAAAGGACTGAGGAAAGGAGTGTATTCCAGAGTGAAATGTTGGGTTTGCAATTTTTCCCATGGTATACTTTTCTCAACCAGGAATTAAAGCAAAAGGGAGGGTGGAGCCCAAGACATAATGTGTCATCTATGCCCCCACCTGGGGTTGCCTGGCTCTGTGTTTCCTACCTCTATCTTTCTCCTCACCAGTTATAGGAGAACCTGAAGCAAGAACAGATAAAAGAGCCACTTTGGCTTTGATTTGAGGTATTTGGGGTGCTCTAGGACTCCAAGCCACTAGGAAGACCATCATTAGCAACTGAGTCAGAAAACTATCTCTAAGTTAGCTCCATGTTTTGTGTTTTCCACAGTTCTTAACTAGAAATGTCCAGTCCTCTTCTGTTCCTCTCCAGGTTTCCACATAAAGTCCATAAGGGAAAGGTAACACCTGATATTTCTAGTTCTCCTAAACTTCAGAGGAAAGCCTCCTATTGTTTTCTGCTTATCCAGAATCAAGAGGCAATCGAATGAGCTGTGTTGATACTGCCAGATGTTTCCCTATTTTGCATGTCAGGTCTTGTGGTTTGACTGTCCTCGTCACCTGCATGTTTTTGCATACTGCAGTGCTATGCCTTCTTGATGGCTTTTAATCCATGATCTTGCTGTATTCTCAAGTCTGCAAGCAGAGTCTCCACAGACACAGTTTCCAGAGCCTATTCCCTTTTGTCATGTCAAGGGAGATGACTGAGAAGAAAGGATGTTTTTGTATACATGGCAAAGTGACTCTTCCCCTGAAATATGTTTTGTGCCATCTCAGGAAGGCATCAGATGGCATTTCATGCCATACAGAGAGAGCCACAATACAAAGAGTGACAAAATACTGCCAGAACTGATGGGTTTCCCCTGGCTTCTCTTTCTTCACACAAATAAACATTGGTGCCAGGTAAAGCATTAGAAACTGTACAGTAAATAGTAAGCCTAGATTACAGGAATCTTTCTGAATTTCCATGCTGCAGTGCTTATCTTGTCTGTGTCCCATACCAGACATGATTGTTTTGGTCTGTAGAGAAAGGAAACCTGGGATAACACCCTAAAAAGGTACTTGCAATATGTTCCAACAGATGCATGGTGTGCTCCAAATAGTCCATTGTGGGGCACAGCCACAGATGATCTCAGAAATAAGTGTACAGGCAGATAAAATTACTTTAACGTCAGAAGTGAGAAGTCAGAAGAGAGCACTGTGAAAGCCTTGCAGTGCTATGCCAAGACAGTTATGTAAGTCTTGCTGGAGAAACAGTGCCACGTTCAAACAGCTTGATTCTGGGGTACCTACAGAAAAGCACAGTTGAGCCCAGAGCTATGGGGCAGTAGCCTCAGAGGGACCAGAGTATGTTGGCACCACACTAACAAGCTAGCAGGGTAAGTGTAAGGACAAACCAGTCTTTGACTCTAAGCCAGCAAGGCAGAAACCTCATAAAGGCATCATAACTGTCCACCAGTTGTCCTCTGTGACAGGAAACGTCAGAGGCTCATGCCTTGATGTGACTCCAGCTGAGTACGGGCATTTAGCCAGAAACTGCTCTGTGGTGGGATGTACTGCCTGCTGGTTTGCCAGGCGGGGCAGAGGGAGCAGCTGAGTATATTGAAAAAGGTCAGGTCAAGGGTGACAAGAGTCAATCTTCAGGTTACTCCAACACAGTTAGAGAAAATTTACTTTCTGAAGCCTGAATGGTGCTGAAAAGAGAAAGAACAAAAGAGTGGTCAGGAACTTGGAAAAATTAAGCAGACAGAGCTGTCATTGGGTGAAGTCTGTCCTGTGGACAGGAAATGTTTCTTTGGGATAATTTTAAAAGTTTTGTTTTCTCCCTCTGTTCCAGGGGCCACAGACAAGAGTCTGACTATTTTTAAAGATAAGTTTGACGCATTATGAAGGACCCTGTGTGACATGATAGGATGCTGCAGTCAGGAAATGGACACCCTGACCCACGAGAGGCATTCCGGAGCTGTTCTCCTGAGCTCGGGTTCCAGCCGTCTGCAGGCTTCACTCTCTTTCTCAGGAGGAGAGAGGAAAACAAAACAAAAACAAAGCCTTTAGTTCCACTCAAGCAGAAGTAAATCGAAGGGAAAAAGGAAACTCTGTGAAACGAACTCAGATGAACCCAAAATGTCTAAGAAGATGTGTATTTCAGATGTTCCCTCTAACCAAGTGAGTAGCAGTGCTATTCCTGAGGTCTGGGGTTTGGCACCAGCCAGCAGTGTAGCTGGATGTCAATGGTCTCTGCCTTGCTGGGTTAACAGAAGAGCACCAGCCCGTGCAAGGTATTCACAAACACCCATGCCTCCAATTTAGCTGTGAGAACATGTTGCCAGGGTGAATCCATACTAGCATGTAATCTAATGCAAACCCAAAAAGCTGGAGGTGTTCATCCTGACTGTTAAACACGTTGGAAACTAATACCCCAAAGATTTGGTCTTTTATATCTCAACATAAAACTTGAGAAGCTGACCAGTGGTTAAAGTGACAACTTGTCTCTTGGAAGTATAGTTCTCATCCTTGGCCAGATGTCTTGATGTCTTTCTCCAGCCTGGGAACCACAGCTTTACAGTTCTTGCCTCCTCACAGAAACAGCAAAAGCACATTCAGGCCAAAGGAGAAAAAACAGAAGCCATCAAGAAATCTGGATTGGTTTCCCACCTGGGCAATTACAGTCTTTAGTGTTCTGCTAGGAGGTGGAGCAACATGAGCCTCTGCCCTGCAGAGAGGAAGATACTGTATGGGACATTCCCACCTAGTGCTGTCTCTGGCTCTTCTGCAGTAGGACTTATGCTGCCTCCATGATCCCTCCTTCCCTGGTCCACTATCACCTCTCACCCTGACACAGAGGAAAGGGCTTTAAGGTAGCACTTGTGTTAGAGGCTTTACAAAATTAAATGTTCAAAGCAAAAGATATATTGGTCATGACTATATTAAAAAATTAAATGGTGCAAGGATGTGTTTCAAGATTCCAGAACTGAATCACCTATTCTTAAATTATTTGTACATTTCCTGTCACATTTCTGACCCAGATCAAGAAGGGGTCCTATCAGACAATGCCTTTAAGTGGTCTGTGATTTAGCCCAGGCCAGGAACAATTTTTCATAAGGACTTTGCAGACAGCAGCCCATTTCTGGAGGGTAATGAGGTTTAATATAAGTGAATGCAGACCTTTCTATTCCAGTTGGTTTCAGTGCCAAAAAAATATCATACATTTACTTTTCTAGTACCAGTGTGGCCTACAGTACCATTCAAGGAGAAGGGTAGAAAAGGCTACAGGGTTTGGAAGCATCCTTGATGTAACCTGCTAACAGTGTGAAACAATATTATCCTTCACATGTCTTTGATAAACAGAGCTGTGGCTGCTTCCTTCAAACTCACGGAAATAAATTAGAATAGGCAAGAAACTCATCCTTTTGGAAGGTAAAGCAGAGAAACAGCAGTGTATTTCTACATCTAGGTCTCCGGAACAATTAAAAATATATGTGGTGGGGAGATAGGAGGGAAAACTTCTCAAAAAGAATAGAAAATGAGGTGTGAGGACAGGTCACACAGGACTAGGTTGCTGATTCTAACCATGAGTCAAGGGTCTCATGCCAGTTTACATTGCTCTGCTGACACTATTCAAAAAGCCTAAATGTACCTGCAAGTCAAGTTGCAAACCTTCATCTCCATTCATCTTTTGCAGCAGAAGTACTTGGAGCACAACAGCAGTAAATTAGTGCCAGTTCTCCTGCTGAGATAATTCAGAGGATCTTTCCCTGCCCAGCAGGGCCTGATTTTTCATGTTGATTCCATATTGTGATTAACATGGAGGCTCTTGCTCATTTAACAGGAGAAATTAAACAAAACAAAACAAACAAAACACTACTCTAAAACCTTCACCAAATAGGGCTTTTGAGTGAAAAACTTGCTTTGTTTCTTCTTCTCCACTCAGCGAACTATGAATTTAAATGAAGAACTGTACCAGAGATGGGCAATGATACAAAGAGATTGATTGATCCACCCTATTTCACCCTCACATACCTCTTAGGGTACATGTACATCCTGAGTGAGGCTTGTCAATCACCTCAGTACTTGATATTGTCCCTACTTCCTACACCACTGATTAATGTCACTCACTGAACAAGCAGAGAGGGCGCGGAGGCAGATTCCGCTAGCAGTAAGAAGCTTACTTCCAATCAAACCTGTGAAATACAGCCTAAGATTCATGCCTTGTAGGTGGAGGAGAGAGGAGAGGAAAACATCTTTGTCTTGAAGGACTCATGGGTGCTTTTATTATTTTATTATTCTTGTAAAAAAAAGAAGCTGTCTAGTTTACTAGAGGGGAAGAGTGGTAGCTAGATTTTTTAGGAGCACTGTGTGACGTCTTGGCAATGAAATGATTCAGAGTTAAGGGGTGAGGGAAATTGTGCTACTTGTGGAGTGTCCTTGTGAAGGCAAGTGATCAATATCCACCTGCCAGGGATAGCTAGATTGTCTTTATGGGAATAGTTCCACACGGTAGGGGCCTAAGAGAATCTGCAGTATGATAGAGAGGTAGGGAAGGAAGAAGGAGGGAAGTGAGAAGCAGGATTGTCTGCATGTTGACAGCCAACATCTTGGAAGCTTGATGCAGAAGTCTTTTGCTAGATGTTGTCCTAAGAAGAGGTGACATGCGGTAGCTAGAAATGATACTGAACTGACAAGAACTGAACTGGAATCTCTCCAAAGCTTGAACATGCCTGGAAAATGGAGCTCTGGTCACCATCCTGCGAATGTGACCAAATTAGTTTGGATGTTATGGAGTTGGGAGGGTGGTTGGAAGGTCCCAAATTATATCTAGTTGAAGATGAAGAACTGGAATTATACCAGAGACTGGGGTGTAACAGAAATATCTTTGTTGTTTAGTGGTTATTCAGTGCATCTGAAGTCAAGACTTGTCTGCAGTGAGACAGATATTTACCTGGTATAAGTTACACCTTTGTGCTGGTTTAGAGTTAAACTGGCAGGAGAAATAAATCCAACTCAGAATGGGATTGCAAGTCAGAATAACAATTTAATAAAAGATCACAAAATACACTGATACAGAAGGAAAAATTCACTTCTGCCACAAAAACAGATGTACAGCCCAGCACAGTGAGGTACAAGAGAATGGAGCTCTCCAACCCCTGTGCTGAGCACCACGTGGCCTCCCTGAATTCAAAGTAAGAAGAAAGGAAGAAACTTTCTGGTGAAAATGATGGTTGCAGTCTAGTGGTAGTCTTAGTCTGGTCGAGGCTCTGGTCCTCCTCTGGATCTGGAGAGACTCCCCAGTCCCAAAACCCCAAGCTTATCTCTGCTTGGGCTCAGATGGTAACACCCAGTCCCTCCCCCAGGGTGGAGAGTTTCACAATGGGTGATTTACTCTGTGAGGTGAATAATGGCATATTTTTGGCATCCCTGATGGCCCATTAGCAGGCATGACCCCTCAGGAGGGTGTGGAGGCAGGAAAACTTCCTTATCCCACAGAAGTTCCTAAACACCCATTTTGTAGCCTGAGGGGTCAGATGTGCCTTGGGCAGCTGCTGCAAATGGGTCATTGTGAGCAGTTCCTGAGAAAAAGGACATAGAGGGTTTAGAATACACACCCACACAGTGACAAACTGATCCTGGCTACTATAACCAAGACAACCTTCTGCAAAACTAGACTGCTAATACTGCTGAGATAGATGCTGTGAGGCTTAAGAACACTTACAAAAGGGTATAGTGGAGCACAAATACCCATACCAAGAGCTACCTGGAAGTCAAACAATTTACACTTACACTGATGGCAGTGAGATTTGAGTGGAGGAAGGGGATGGGGGTAGGCTTGCAATCAGGTCGGACTGGGCCTTTAATAGAATCATATCATTAGATTGTCATGAACTTTGACATCTGCAAGATGAGGAGCCTGGACAGGTCAATTTTTGGTGTGGGAAGGGAAGAGTTAAGAAGGGAGAATGTAAAAAGAAATAGAAGGCTTAAGGGTAGGGGTAGATGCTCCTGCAGTCATTCAGATGAAAAAAAAGTACTGGGAGCAGTGGCTGCTCTTCCCAGCATTAGTCATCAGCAACCCTGCCAGCATCTATCAGGAGCCACAGCAGCCCTGGCAGAGGCGAGGTCAGCTGCAGGAGTGGGGCTGCTGTGTGCCTGCCAAGCAGACTGCTGCTCAGTGCCTGTCCTGCCTATACCCAGATCCACCTCCAATGGCCTGATTGTAAAAGCTGCACCAGCCCTTTGCAGAACCCAGCATACGGGACTTCACCCTCTCCTTGGGGCTCTAACTACAACCCCCAAAGCCATCAGAGCCATTAAAAGGCCATTATATGTTGACATGCAATTAGGGATTACAACACAGCTTGCTTTTGCACCCTCTGACATTGCCAACAAAGTCCTGCTAGGGCAGGAGTCCTTTTCAAGGCAGTGATAGGGCTCTCCACATGATGTTCACACTTTCAGGAACTGATCATTTCACTGTCAAACAAAAACCATACAGCTGGATGCAATGCACAAATGACTCCATCTAGAAATAGATGTCCAATTAAGGGAAAATATGTTTCCAAAAATCAATTTGTTTCCTACAGTTTATAAGTTTTTGCTGGTTTTTGTTTTGTTTTGTTTTTAACTGACTTTTCATTTTAGTCAATTTGGCGTTGGTTTATTTTTAACTGAGTTAGAATTCCTATACACTAAACCCCCTATGTAGAAAGAACAGATTCTGCTATTTATTTTTGGGTTTTTAATCATAGAACAGCTATGACATTTTCCACTCCATCTTTCAGCCAAAAGCCTTTCATGCCATGGTAATTCAATGGACCTAAGATAAATTTTTTTAAGGGAAGCTGCAGATGCTCGAAGACCCAAAACCAGGTAGGTCCTGAGTGCTTTTAAGTGCTCTTAAGGACAATCAAGAGAAAAGTTTTAAGATGAGAAGAGATTGGTGCATTGACCTAGTTTACACCCCTGAGAAAGTACATTCAACAGTCCTGACTTCAAATCAATTTCTTGTAATGAGGAAAAAAGAACGAGCATTCGCAAAATAGATCCTTCTTCCCAGCAAAGATCCTTGAACCCTCACACATAATCATTCCTTGGAGGTGGTGAAGACAAAGGGACATCTAGAGAAAGGAAGGGGAATCTGCTCATAGCAGGTGCACGTTAGGCAGGTCTGGTTGTTTTAGTTGCCACATCTTTCTTCTGGGCTTGTCTGTGTTCAGAGGCCCCTGATTACTGTTCTTCACTGAATGCTGGGGTCAGATGAGGGTGAGAGTCCTCATCCTTCTGCGATTCCTCCAGCGGGAACCAAAAAGCCTCCTGAAGAGGTATGCTTTGCAGGAATGCTGGGCTGGAGTTGTCCAGCTGCTTTGGCACCGAGTTCCACCAGGATTTCAATCCTCTCATCTTTCGTCGCCCCTCACCCACAAACTCCTGAGCCTCTGGTTCAGGGCAATCACAAACGTAGTAGAGGCCAGTGGTCCATGCGGGGGTCCCCCATCCCAGGGGTGTCAGTGGGAAGAAGCAGAGAGCAGATGGAATTCGCCTGCACCATGCTCAGCGTGTGTTTGAGCCGCCCTGTGCATCAGCGTGCGGACCCTCTCCGCGGGCGCATCCCCGGGCCGGGGCGAGCGGGGATGCTGCAGCTGCCCCGGGGCTGTGTGGGCAGCATGGGGGGCCCGGGAGGAGCGGGGATGCTGCAGCTGCCCCGGGATGTGCGGGCAGCTCTGCGGGGGCTCTGCGGGGCGCGCACTCCCGCACATTCCCCCCGCACGGCCCGTAGCCGGGATCCCACAGAGGCGCTGCGCATCCCCCTCCTGCCTCACCCAGGGCCCTCTGCACAGTTCCCCAGATTGTATTCCTTGGAGGGCTGGAAAGGATTAAAAGTGGGGGAAAAAAAGAGGGGAAATAACCGCACGGGTGCCCGCGACGGCAGCGAGGCCGGCTCTGCGGGGCCGCGGGGCGCCATCTCCTGGCGGCTCCCCCGCCGCGTCCCCCCGGGCTATGTCCCATCCTCTTCCCACGGCTGTGCCCGGTCCTGCCCTGGCTGTGCCCCATCCTCCCCCTGGCTGTGCCCCATCCCCGCCCCGGCTGTGCTCGTCCTGACCCCGGATGATCGCCGCGTGGAGCTCCCAAGCTTTCCCAGAGGTCCAGGGAGGGATTTTCTGGCAAAACACGGTTCGAGTTAACAAATGTCAGTTTGTTAAACCTCGTGCTTTTACTTCTGTGAAGCCTGGTGGTAACTGAAAGCCTGAGTAACCACTCCTTGGCTGCATATGCCAGGTGGGAAAATTCTCAGTTGGGAAATTGGATAGTGTTAAGGACTTCGTCCATGGGCAGCTTGCCTTGGTGGTGTTACAGGAAGATGTCTATGACCAATCACGGAAATTCTGGTCCAAGCAAGAGGGAAGGCAAAATAAGAGTCGCAGTGAGCAGGTGTCAGCAGACACTGTCCTCCGTGCTCACCTCAGAATGTTCAGCCAACATTCAGAGAAAAAATAAGGATCCCAAAGCCCAGGAAAAGAAGATCCTGAAAATTAGTTCTCGGGCTTTATTCCAAGCATGGTCCTGAAGTGCAGCAGCAGAACTGAAAGAATGTTCTGGTACCTTTGCTTCTGAATGAATTGTACTCGATCTGCTTAGTCATTGGACTCGATGCAATGAGTCAAGGCCAACAGAGTATGACCACCTGCATTTGGAAATTCGTCTTCCCAGAGAATGGTTTGATGATATTTGGCAATCCAACCCATTTTTTCTACCAAAATGAGAGAAATCTGTCGTGACAGTGTCAACTACAACATCATATATATAACTTAGCAACCCTCAGATGACAGTCACGTTTGCCCCAGCATCTTCAGTGTACCTTACAAGAGCAGTTATCTTCTTTGAACCTTTTTTTTTTTTCTGGTTCTTTTCTTCAAAGACAACAATGTGGTTAAGTCAGATTTGGCAAAGTAATTGATTGTATACTCTGAGATGAACATGAAAGAGGTGAAGATGTACAGAAAATAAACTCTTGTATGCAGTTTCTTTCACCTCATATCCTTAGAAATTTGTTTCAAATTTTTAGGGAAGGCAAATTCTCTCCTGTATAAGTTTCCCAAGTGGTGCTGCAGTTTCTGATAAAGAAAAGGCTACTTTGGACCAGAGAGCAGTTTCCTGTCAAACTAGGGTTATAATCTGAGTTTGAGCTCCTCTGAGAGGCTATAGTTCTCCTTGCCCAATGTTGTAGTATGGGCTGCCATATGGCATGACATCAGGTTTGGTAGTCCAGAGAAAATATCTGTCCTGTTGCCTCTCCTTCCCCATCTCCAATTCACATAAAAATCTTTCTTAAAATCTGAGAATGAAGGGAATTGCAACATTTTCTACATAAGTCCTCACAGAAGAAGCCTTTGAACTTTCTATTTTTGTTCTTTGTGACATCAGCATGACTGTGTTCTGGAGAAGTCCTGATAACATCCTCAGTAAGAACGTTTTGTGCTTTGTGTGCTGCACAGTGGCCGACAGACACACATACGCACTCTGGCAGAGCTAGATATGACCTTCATGTCTTGGAATATCACACTGGTTTGGTTTTGGTACCTTGAAATTATGGCACACATAGGCATACAATCACAGAATCATAGAACTATTAAGGTTAGAAAAGACCTTTAAGATCACCAAGTCCAACCATAAACTTCAAGATGAGCTCATAACTAAACTCATGTCAAGTGTGTCTTTTTTTTTTTTTTTTAATCTAAAACTGAATTCAGTGTTGTTGCAGAATTCATCTCCTTTCCTTGGCTGCTCTATAGTCAAGTCAAGCTCTGTGATCAAGTCAAGCTTCCTCTTATCTTGACACCTCCTACTTGTCTGAATCATTCTCTGAAATCCTTTGTGTCAGGGTGCCTAATCCTACAGATACAGCACATTGTCTTTCACAGCCACTCAAAGGAGTTGTGTGAAGAATGAGTAGATCCATTTAAGTACATCTTGTGTCTGACTGGTGTTTCTTCTGTACAGTTGAAAGCTGCGTTGAGTGTATGAGGTCATATAATGAAATAGTGTCACATTACCTTGTGCAGCAGGATGCAGCATTTGGAAGCAAATGAGCCAAAGTCTACCTTTTTGGTTGAAGTGACCGGCCTTTTCTGAAACAGATTAAGTCTAGAAATAAAACAGAAGGAGTCAACAACTGAGTTTCAAGTAGGTTTTTCTAGAGGAACATTAGATGTTGCTCTACAAAACTGTGTGTGGTCTTCTGTAAGTTACGTCAATGCAAAGGAGGACTTCCAGCAGAAAACAGGCAGGTGATTTAAGGAATTACAGTCATGTTCTTATTTTTTCACATTCATCGGGAGAGAAACAGAATAATTTTACCTTATTGGGAAATGACCTTGGTGTGACCCTCATTGTCAAGAAAAGTCAGCTCAGCAAGTTTGTCTATGGAGCAGAGACTATTTATTGTTGGTCTCTTGTGCTTTGTGCAAACACACAGTCATCCCTCCACCAATTATAATAAAGGTAATGCCTCAAACAGATCTGAAGCTTTTCATTGAGAAAGAATTTTTTTTTCAGATAAATGATGTCTTGTGGAAGGCTGGGAAAGATGCTGTGTAACTAAATTAGAAAGCTAGTCATCTGAATGTAGAACTGACACAGTCCGTTACCATACCTGTAAAAAAAAAGAAGGTGGAAGCTGAGGATGCAAATGTACTTTCCCCCATTCCAGCTCTCATTTCAGTGTCTAATCAGATCACCAACATCTGCCTAGATGCTGCTGTGCGAGCAGCTGTCTCAGCCCTGGGCCATTGGACAGTAACATTATCTGAATGGGAGACAGTCTGAACCAGGAATCCCAGCTTAATAGCTGTCTTGGTTTGAAAGGAACTTTAGGATTTACATGGGGGTTGGGAGGAAGAAGTCCCCTGTACTTGGGCCAAACAATATCCCTTCCAGTAATGCAGGTGACAACATCCCAAGGAAATAAAGACAAGACAGAGGAACTAGAACTAGTCACTTCTAGTTAAAGTGCTTTTATTTCTTTCCCATTTTTTCTTTGCTCAGTTCCCCAGAGTACTGCTTTTTGAGTCAGCTGTGCTGTGGTACCAGGCGTGACTCAAACTACTACTTGACTGATGTCACAATTTATAGTCTTTCTCTGCAACCTGAGTGGGCAAATATGCTTCCCATTTTCTATTACAGGCCAAAATTCAATTGTTTGGAAAAAAAACCCATCCAAAGAAGTGATGTCATGGCAACTAGTTTAGGCTGTACTGGAGATTTGCATTAATTCCTCCATTAAAAAAAAAAATAATTTTCTTAGAAGACAACAGTTTACAGCTCAAGGGTGGAGCAAAACTTGGTATCATGTGATCTCAGCCTTCCCCTTTGAGTCCACCAGGATGTTCACCATTTGTTTGTGAACTGCGTGGTTTCTTCTACCACCACCTACCTGAGCATGATACACACCAGCAATGTGACTGCAAGAGTACAACTGTCTCTGACAGTTGTGACTCTCATGTTGGCTGATCTAGCATCACAAAGCTTGGTAAAACACAGCAGAATCGCTTTTGGACTAGCAAAACCCAGATATCCAACCTAATCAGAGAGAAAAAGTGACTATTCTCTTCCCTGTGGCCCATACCTCTCCTAAACAAGAATACCCAGCTACCGATATGCATAAGCTAAGGGTTTAAAATTTTGATTCTCAGCCAAATCTTTTTTCCTTCATGAGGTGGATGTGCCTTTCAGTTACTTCCCTGAGCAAGCATAAATTGTATTTGTTCTTATAATTTCCATGTCAGTACATGGCTTACAGGAACAAGGCTGCAGACCTGATGGACAGTACTTTATAGCACTGTATACGGTAATTAAATATTTTTTGTTTCACATTTGAGAGTGAGATCATTTCATTCATCCAGGCACTGATAAGATGGACAAAGTGGGAAAGCAGAGTGACAAGCCAGTAGGAAAATAAGACATAGGAAAATAGAATGGTTTCGGGATGGAAGGGATCTTTAAAGATCATCTAGTGTAACTGCTGCCATGGACAGTAACACTTTCCACTAGATCAGTTTGCTCATAGCCTCATTCAACCTGATCTTGAACACTTCCAATGTTGGAACATCTCCAGCTTCTCTGTGAAACCAATTTCAGTGTCTCTCTACCCTCATTGTAAAAAGTATCTTTCTTGTATCTAAATCTACTCTCGGTTTAAAACTGCTTTCCCCTGTCACTATAACCCTGGCAAAAGTCTTTGTCCATCTTTCATATTAGCCTCCCCTTATATACTGAAAAGTTGCTAATAGGTCTCACCAGAGCCTTCTCTTCTCCAGCCTGAACAGTCCCAGTTCTCTCAGCCTGTCTTCATAGAATAAGTGTTCCAGCCCTCTGATTGTCCTCATGGGCCTCTTCTGGAACCACTCCAACAGCGATGGGACATGCTCTGAAGTCTTTCATGGACTGAGGACCCCAGAGCTGGGGACACAACTCCAGGTGGGGTCTCATGAGAGCAGAGTAGAGGGGATCACCTCCTTCAGCCTGCTGGACACACTTTGATGCAGCCCAGGATAGGGTTGGATTTCTGGGCTGTAAGCTGACTTTGTTGGCTCACATCCACTTTTTCATCCACCAGTATGCCCAAGTCCTTCTCTGTAGGGCATCTCTCAATCAGTTCATCACTCAGTCTGTACCAATATTGAGGATTGCCCCAACTCAGGTACAGGCTCTTGTGCTTGGCCTTACTGAACTTCACCATGGGCCCACTACTCAAGCCTGTAAAGATACCTCTGTATGGCATCCCTTCTCACTGGTGTGCCAACTGCACCACTTAGCTTGGTGTCATCTGCAAACTTGCTGAGGATGCACTCTATGACACTATCTATGCTAGTACTATAAAATAATACTAATATTAAATAGTTTTGGTCCCTGTATGGACCCCTAAGGGTCACCACTCATGAGAGGGTGAGAACACACTACAAGGACAGCATTCACGTACCTGGTGCCACTTTTGCTCTCTTCTCCATTCACTCCAGTCTCACTCCAACAAGAACAGCCTATCAGGGAACAACTCAGATGAGTATGAACCTTGGTTTACACAGCAATTTGTAGCCAAATCTTTACTATCCAGAATTCTTAATAGCTGTCCATGGTATCCTCCCAGGCTATCGCTCAAGCAGAGGAGCCCTGCACTTGGCCAGCTCTGACACCAACTGGTGTAGTGCATCTCAAGATCTCCCCAATTAAGAGACCCGGTTGAGCCCCCTGCTTTCCTGCAACACTTACCCACCCATACAGCTTTAAAGTTCATATCAAAGAATCACTTGCTGAGATGAGGATGAGTTTGCTGCTGTTAACAGTGGACAAGGCTAGCAGTCATGTCAAACGGATTTATCCATAACATCTTTGAGGATGCTGAGCAAGGCCACAAGAACAGCAGTGGCTCCTTTGTATGCCTTCTAAGAGAGAGAAATGAAAGAGAGTGAATATGAAGCAGGGAACATAAATGGCAGCAAAACTTGCTCAGGAAACGTGGCCTCCCTTCAAGACCCAAACCATCAAAGAAGGAACCAAAGCCCATGAGGGCAGGAATTGGGTAACTGTTGCTGATCAAGATGAAGTCCAGCCTTTCAGCAGCAACACAAGTTACTTTTGACTGACTTCCTCAGATATCTGCTTCTACTACATCTGCTGCAAGGAATTGCAGTTTGGAGGCTTAGCACTTTAAATAGATCACAGCTATTACCATGAGAAGCATTAATGAAAGGGGCTCATGCTTCAGCTAATGAGTAGTTGCAGATCTGATTTCCAACTTTGTACTGTATCGTGAGTGGAAAGAAATCACTGGTCCCAAGCCGATGGCAAAGAATTTGCTGTATGAATCCAAGTCTTTGAAAGGTCTCACACCCACTGAAATTAATGAGTGTTGAGAGGCTGTGTACCTTTGGGGCTCCAGAACAAAACACTTAGCTCTGTGTACTAACTGTAGGCTTTGTGCTGTACATACATACACACCCACACACATGCACTCTCATCACAGACTTAATTGTAGGTAAGCACTTCCACCAGGAGTGAAATTAAATGCCCAAAGAAAGGTTATTCTTTAAATTTATTTCTAAGATACTGTGCCCTCAAGATACAAGTGATCTGTGTTCAATCTCTCCTCTCTCAATAGGCACTCTCTAGTATGCATTTATCTCTTATCTCGCCAACACCAGTACTTGAAAGGATGATGTACTCTGCAGCACCTACTCTGTTTTGGTCTATTTCTAACTTTGAGAGGCTTTTCTTCGCAGATATCATTAACCCCTTTACTGAGGTGGATACAGTGTTGTCCCTCTCCAACCTGACCATAGATGGAAAGAAAAAGCATTGCTTCCATTTCTATTTTTTTCACACTGTATATAAGTTGCCAGTAGCCTTGGAACTGAAGGCATCCCAGTTACAAGCCACTATATGTATGAACATGGACATGATGAAGTTAGGAGAGGAATTGTTTCTTACCATCATACATGAAATCTGTAAATTCCCTCCAGTCAGGCACAGCTGCAAGCTATCCTCAATACAGGGTAATGAGGAAAGAAAACCCTCTTTCTGCTGTTGCACTCACTCCTGTTGTAAGTAAATCCAGATGTTACTGTCAAGGAGGAGGGAGGGGACATTGCAAGCAGAGCTCCCAGGAAAAACAGCTCCAAACTCTCTGAACAACACATAGCAGGCTGACACACAGCCTGTTTTTCCCAAGAAGATACTTCATGTTTTGCAATATATGATTTAATGCTTGGTGTGAAAATGCTTTCTCCCTCCTCTCCCCATTCTTGAAGAGAATCCCTTTGGGAAGGAGTGGTCCCATTAAGACAGTAACAGCCTCAAAGGTGCATGAAGGTTTTTAAGACAGTCCTGGTTGTTGGAGTAGAATATGAATGCTGAGCCACTTGCCCAGGACTCCAGCACAGCACTAGAGAGTTTGGTAGCTTAAAAGGATACAGCCAGCCACGTGTTGAGTGAGTAGGGCTAGCTAAGTACAGCTAGTATGAAACCCAGATCTGCGGTTGTTTTTTGTTGTTTCTTTTAAAGCCTACCCCTTTAGAACCTAGGCACACAAGTCTCAGGTAAGGTTCCATCACCAAAACCTGGTCTCCTTTCCAAAACAGAGGGCAACACACAGCTCATTTTTAAAAGATCAAAGTATTATGAGTTGACTAATCTGTGTCATAAGAGGCATGCACCTGAGCCTTGTTCACTAACCACAATACTGGATGGAAGATGCTGGAATGGCACTTTTTAGAGGCCAGATGTAGGTAAAATATGACTGGTTTCTGCCAGAGTAGGCAGAGGAAGGTCACGTCCATGGGTTACAAATTAAGTTAGGTAGACGAACACTGGATGGCTTAGACCCACTGAAGCTGGTGGAAAATCAGGACAGCAGAGACAAAATGTTAGAAATCAAGGAGGGGCTTACAGATGAAAATGTAAGCATGCAAAGAGTTACTTGGGAGGATTTGAGACTGATACACTTGGATTTAGGGCCTTCACTTTTGCCAGTGACATGTTTTAGAGGTTCATTTATTATCTCAGTCTGGGAGTCTTTTTCTTTGGAAATGAGAAGATTAGCAATGTCCCAAGTGATACCAAGAGAATACTGATCTCCAGAGAACTTTGTTCCAAGTTCAGCCCAAAAGTCACTATCCTGCTTCTCCATGTACACATCATCTGTAATCTATCTGGGTATTTACACCACACCACTGCTTCAATACAGGATGGCCTTTGACAACTGCTAAAATGCCACTACATCAAAGCAAGAACTGCCTACTGGAAGATGGCACAACTTCACATGTCTTCCTACACAAAAAGATCAGAAACATCCTCTGTCATGCAGTCAGCAGCCTGGCCTAGTGGACAGCTGAATGAGGAAAGCATGGAACAATGTGCTGGTGCCTGGTTCCGCCTCAGTTTACCATCTATAAGATAGGACTAAGTGCACAGGACTGTAAATGAAAAGCACAGATAGGCCTCTAACTGAGATCTAGGCTAAAAACAGTATAGCAAATAACTCAGGCATATTGTAAGAAGGGTTCTGTTTCAGTATTTTATAGACTGAGAGTTCTAAACTGGATTAAACAGAGTTCCTATTTGCCATTAGAAATTGGAACAGAACTTGTTCCAGATGACACTCACAGTCAACAAGTTTCTGATCTAAAACAGACAAGGAAACTACAGCATAGCTGAACTTGAAAAACCATAGTAGGAAATACTTTAAGAATTATTTTCTAATCATTCTTGCTGTTACAAGCTAACAATTTGTGACTGTTACAAAGAACTCCATTTCAGGACAGACTGGAAAGAAAAAAGTTGATGACTTTATGCACTGAGGGATCATTTCAGCTGTACAGGGAACATAGCGAAGACGTAGGGACTGCAACTTAAGCATGAAATGCTAAAATTAGCTGGGGAATTAGTTGGATTAGCAATACATGCTATTATCAAGACAAAACCAAAATGTACAAAAAGTTTCTTTCTCATAGTTTATGGGTCAGCTTTGTTAAAGCATCATGTCCATAGAGCTAGCACCATGAGTAAACTCCATCTTTCTTCCCCTACAAAAGCACACCGACTACCAGCTGGAGTTAAGAAATCCCTCTATCACATTACACCAGAGTGACTGTCAGAATGATACTATTGCTATTCAGAAGGCACTAATAGCAGCAAATAGCCTTTGAGAGGCTGCAGCTGTGTCTCCATTTCCCACCTGCGTTTCATTTTTCATTCTTCCTTACCGACCCCACAGATCCATCTGCCCTCTGAGGTGGGTAGCTGCAAGTATGGCACATGGCACGCCCTGCCTGCTATTCCTGCATCTCTGAACAGCTTGTCCGAGCGTGCCTGCTACAAACCCTTTGCTCAGTGAAGGCTCTTCCACAGACTCTGGCTGGTTTAGACAAAACTGTGGTATTTTTTCTCCTTTTTCTCCAACCATCTCACAGTTAATCCATGGCATCCCTCAAAGGGCACCAGACTATTCATTCAGCTGAGAAGTGAGTGAAAAAACACAGGCTCACTTTGACACTGTATCAGCTAGCTCTCCAGATAACCCAAAAGCTCAGCAAGAGGACAAGTCTGATGTCATGCAAGCCCTGGGCAGTGCAACCTTGGATCCTGCTTGAGGGTATCAGCTCCAGGAATTTTCCAGCCCTTTGGTGAGAGCCTGGACACTGGAATTGAGCTTGCATAAGGAAACAGACAGACACATTAAGGGAGGACAGAAGACAGAAAAACTTAACAAAAACATCATTAATTAAACACACTGGGTAGCAACAGGAGTTCCAAGCTAAGCATGGAGACATAGAGAACTAAGTGCTAATAATCCAGAAGGTCTTCCACCCAAAGCTATTCTGTCTCTTGAACATTTGAACCTGTTTTAAGGACAATCTAAAATAAGATCAGGCACCCAGCAGCTGCATTCATACTAAGCTTTCCTTGGAGAAGGGAAATGGGAAACAGACATAGTTTTCTTTAAGCTGTCCTCCAGACATAAGGCTGAGACTAAGATATATACACCAGTATCAGTTTTAAAGTAGCCTTCTTGGATATCAATAACAGCCCTCTTCTCACCGTTAGGACCTGGGGAAATTCACAAACTCCTAGACATGAATATCTGTGTTGTACTCATTTTTAATACCTGAGGTAGTTAACCAGAAAACTGGTTTGGGGTCATACTGACTGCTGGGTCGTGGAGTAGCCATACCAGTGACAGACTCTTCTCAGCAGCTCTGGGCAAACCCAGTAAGCCAGCCCCACAACCCCCTGACATGTACCCAAGCCATTGCTTAAATGAAGTGAAATAGCATCACATCCAGGCTGTCCTCACTTGCATTTGCATGGGAATAATCCAAGTGACCATTTGGCCTGCTCGGGGCCACTGAACTGCAGTTTCTCCCTGCAGGAGATGCCTTTCTTCAAGCATAGAGGACGAAATGGAAACTCTGATACCCTTCCCATCCCAAATAGACATTGCCTTGTCCACAAAAACTACCAGCTACACTGGTATGCCCCATGCCAGAGCTTGCCTGCCCTTTTCCAAGAGGGCCCCAGACCTGCCTGTCTTACCACAGGTGGTCACTACAGGGCTGGGGAAAAGGTGGGGGCAGCCTGTTCTGTTTATTTATTTACAGGGGATGAAAGCCAAACTGGGAAAGGACATTGGTAGACTGCAGTCAAGTGACTATTAAGTACTGCTTTAAAAAGCCACAAGGTCACCTTTACTGACATTTGGATAAGGATTTTTTAGAAGTCACAAGACTTGGAGATGGGCTTGTTGTGCCTATGATCACAGGAGAGGGAGGGATTTATGTGCTGGTCAGGAATGCTGCATTGTTGTGACTCTTTCATGTTCATAAATGCTCATTTATTAGCCTGTTGGATAAAAGAGGCTGATTGGAGTTTCTCTTTTCAATTACTGTAGTTTTAGGTGGCTTCCTGGACTCTGTTGACACACCTTCATGAAATTTAACAGCCCCCTACCTACCAGTATTCTCCAGGTGTCATGTCTTTGCATGGTCTGTCTTCTCACTTGGTCAGACCTTAGCTATTTCAAGTCTGTACTTCGTTCAGGCACAATGTGAGAACTCATATATATCATCCTCTCAAATGAAGAGCCGACACACAAGAATGCTGGAATCTGAAGGATGTGGACAGATGGGCTATGCTATGATGTATGTTTTGAAGCTGGTGGTTGTATATAGGTGTGTGTGTGTGTGTGCATGTGTGCGTGCTTGGTCTGAGAAGTAAAACAGACCCTGGTTGTTAAACTCTGCACAACCTAAAGGATGCAGCATTGAGTGAACTTGAGAGGAATGAGTCCAGGAAGAAGAAGGACACATTCCAATGCCATACACCTTCTGGAAAAAATATTATGGGCAAGTACCTCTACATCAAAGAAATACCTGACTCCTCAACTTCTTTTCCTCAGTAACATAACATACAGGACAGGTTTTGGGCAGGTGATAGAAAACACAGGAATCGTGGCAAAAACAATCCCCATCTGAAAGCAAGTGGTATAGGTGATCATTTGAGTCTCCTTATCAAATTAATATAATATAGCACTGTCTGGGCTTCAATTCCCAGAAACCAGACTTATCTGTCCAGTGACTATGAAACTTCCCTGCCCTTTCACCATGTTAGCCCTGCAGGGAAGTGCAAACATGAAGAATGTCAGAAGCTAAACATGAAGAATGTCAGAAGCTTCATGCTAATGTGCTAAATAGTTAACATGATCAGTCATTGGAGCTGTATCCCTCTCTCTCACTGAGGTGACCAAGAGATAGAACACAGGATCACAGGATATGGTTCCCAACATGATACCACTTGATATTGGCAAGTGTATTTGAGTCAGGCAGGATCTGCAGGCAGAAGAAAAGGGGGACAGTCAGCACAGCCTGCAGTATTGTTGCACCCTGGCTGGGGCTGAGCGGCTCGCTTGCACAGTGTCTGGGAAGCGAGGACCTGCATCTGAGATCCTGATGAGTGGCCAGTGTCTGACACCAAAGCCTGAGAGAACGCAGACAGGGCACTGGCTCAGTGCCACGGTGAGCTCTGCCATGCAATGGAAACCGTGGCAGTGAGAGCAGCCTGACCTGGCTGCAGTCAGCACGTACGTGCTGGAGCAAGGGGGCTGGAAGCCACACAATCCACATCCCATCGTGTGACCCAGAACGTGTATGTGACACCACATAGTGCTAACGGGATGAGGGCCTGAATACAAGCCCCTGAGACCCATCCACCTTATGTAAAGCTGTTTCTGGAAAGGAGGTGGGAAAATGTCTGGCCTTATGGTGATATAGTTGATCTCCACTGAAGGACTTTGTCCCACATATTAATCAGAAAAGGTCTACGTGCTAGTAGCCAAATGGAAGGGAGGACTCCAACAAAGATTCTGAATCAATACAGCATGGAGCTAAAAAATCCTTTCCCTACCATCCCCTTTGTTCTAGGAAACTTCCCCTTGTCCCTAAAACAGGGGCCATTGCAGGAGCTTTATACTCACTGTGTGGGAATTACTGCCCTTTCACTGCAGTTATGTCAGGACTCAACCAAGGGCATACTCAGTAGCCAGAGCTGCAAAAGTGCAGACATATGGATTTCACCACAAGCACCCCAACCCACTGAGCCTGCAGGAGACAGCTCCACCCTTACTGGTATTTGAACTTGCTGGTTCATCATAGCTTGTACGTCTGCGCTGAGCCATAGACACAACCAGAAAATCTACATCAGATTCCACATCTGACCATCAGGCTTAAGGATGATCCCTAGTGCACTGACAGTGGGGTAAGGCAGGCAGAGAGAAGGGTCAGTGCTCCCAGTGGACTGACATTTAGTCCACGCACCTAATAACTGGTAGCTAGGCACAACACACATGCAAACACTCCCTCCTCCACCACACTGCCCCACATAAAAATATCTAGACAACTCTAGTCCCACTCAGACTGATGGAGGCAGCTGCTATAGCAGAGCTTTTAATCCTACAGCAGAGTTTGTTGCTACTGGCAGGAAATCTTATTGTGTTGGACAGGCAATCCTAGAACTTAATTCAATACATTGCCCTCCCCACAGAATGAGACAGACTAGACTGGAGTCAGATGAAGCACATTGCTTAAGCCAGGGACCACCTGGCTGTAACTTCATCTAGGTGACAGCATATGCTTTTGTGACCCTCTCTGAAAGGTTGAAACCCCAAACAAGCTCCCAGAGGTAAAGTGAGAATTTGTAAACAGCAAGAAATCAGAGATGCACTGTTCTGGGAAGGAATTTATTATTCCTTCTCTTTTTAGAAACTGAATTTTGTCGCCTTTTCACTGTCCAAAGACATGGCAGTTCATGCTGGGTCAGGATTGATTGTTAAGAGAGCTTGTGGATCCTGTATCTCCACTGCACACAGCATAGCAAGGAGTACGTTGATCCAGGTCCTGCTAGGATCCCGTTACTGAGCACCTCATTTTCCTTTTCTATGCTTTCCCTCACATTGCCTCAGTGAGATAAGGTGCATTACCAAAAAAGAGTAGCCGTGTCACCTCCACACATTTCCCTTAGCCACAACCCAGTGGTATCAGGATAAGGAGAGGGCAACAGGCAGAGAGAGACATCTTGCCACTCCGTCTATCCCTCGAGGTCAGGATGTGGTTGCATATCTGCAAACACAATGTAGCATGCACTGCAGAGGCACCTCAGTAAAAATGTAAAAGGCTATAAGGACCAGAATCTGCGTTTTAGGAGCATATGCTGCCATTGCAGCCTTCCTCCTGAGCTAGTCAGTGTCCGCAGGGAACAAGGCTCTGTGCTGCTGCTGCTGGGAGCTGAGGCTGCTTGCACATGCCACCTCCCCATAAATAAGCAAAAGACCTTCCTTTATCCTGTTCCCCCAGCACAGCAGTGGCCACGGCGCTCAGCTAGGGAGCATTTCTCAGCTCTGAGGCACTGAACCTAAGCTGCTGATTTGAGCTGTGAGGTCGGGTAACCAGGTCAGGTCCCCACGGTGACACCTGACTCTCGCGAGCCCCCGGGTGCCACAGACGCCACGTGCTGCTCAGGTCCTGGACTGACAGTGCAGGATGTGGCACAGCCAGATAAATACGCAAAACTCCTTTCCGTTCTTTCCTTCTCCCCCATCTCTCACTGGAGTGTTTGTAAAGCCAGGAGCAAACACACAACAGTGGTGCAGGGATTTTTATTTTCTGAGAAACACATATTTTACTTCCCAGTGCAACAGACCTTCAGATACATAGTGGCAGCTGCCAGAAACCTACAGATCACAGGGAGTACTGCTCCTTATAGTTTTGCTAATGCGAGTTTAACAACTAAACCCTCCAGAGCTGACAGGTCCTGGAGATTGACCGGCTGCATTCACCCCCACAAAGCAAAGTAATACTGTGCTGGAAGCTCTCCATAGTAATCTCCTAACAGTGTCACCTGTGGGAAGAATGGGAGTCTGTATCCTTGCTTCCCATCCTCACACCGCTTTCATTTGGGTCATCCCTTCACTCTCTCATTCTCCACACTCCACACTTCCCTTGTTCCTCCACATCCCTTCATCTCTGGCCTGCCATTTGCCTCTCAGATGAGACTGAGTTTCAGGGAGGGAGAAAGAGAAAGGAGATAGGGTAGGCAGAAGCTCACAGATAACCTCTAACATTAATTTTTCCTAAGAAAGCAGATTATTTATTTTGTATACATGAAGCCAGGAAATGACAGTTTATCATGGATATCACTCTGAGTGCCTCTATGCTGCTTGGAGTGACTCTTGGCCTCTTATCAAAGCTTTCCCACACAATATGGATGGCAATTGTGAGATGTCCAGAACAGTGTTGGGGAAGGTACTCTAAGATGCATGGGCAGGCCTCCATCATGGTGTTCCTTTGTGCATATCTGCTAACCCTGGAAACCGAACTCCTTGTACTTGGCGGCCATATCATTTCGGAACAGCTCCAGAGCTTTCTTCATTGCAGCCTGAGCATCAGCCCCAAAGTCTGCAGCATGTTTTTCAGCAAGGACCTTGATAATGACTTCAGAAATGAACTGTTAGGAAGGAAAGAGAGAGAGAAACTGAAGGGACACTCAAGATTTATTTTCAGAAAAGCCAGACTAAGAAATAGGTTGCAGAACCTGGAAATATCTCTGAGCTAATTCAGTAGCCCTCCATGTAGTCTCTGGAGACACAGTGAGGTTTAGTATGCAAGGAGTCTGGGCTAGGCAGAAAACTGGGCTCTTTTTCAAGCTCTGATGCTGATCTGCTTCATGACCTTGAGAAGACCATGGCCTTCCCACCTTTTTTCTTCCTCATCCATTAAGTCTGAAAATTCATGCCATGTGTTTTCATAACACTTAGTTTTATGGGTCTTGGTCTCCAATGGATCCTCCAGGGTTTACTCTAAAATTGTGTGTCCCATGTGTCCAGCCACTGACAGTTCCTATGTAATATAGTTTCCCAGGCAGGCAGAGGCTGCATGGGTTGGTTCATTGTTGTCAAGGGTTAGTCAGAGTGTGTGTGGTATTTTGAATGGGAAATCTAAACTTGGATATTCACATACCATTCGAATACCATGAGCCCTTTCTGTGCCTCCTGCTGCCTGCACACAGAGCCTGGGACTTGAGAGAGAACTCACAGAAGTCCAGCTAGTCACCAGTAAATAAAAGCACAACTCTCACATAGCTGTCTTGCACACATTCATTACACATCAGATACCAGTATTCCCTGCTCTTTTCCATACCTCCAGATATTTGACAGGGATTTTGTGCTTGGTCGCATGGGTCTGAGCCAGGGGCTTCAACTCTGACTCATGATGACCCTTCTGCTTCAGGATTTTGCCCAGTTGGGTAAGAACAGTAGCTCCATGTTTCTTCAGATCTTCGGACCCTTTCATCTGATCAGGGGTCTTAAGGCCTTTGAATTTTTCAAACTTTTCGATGGTCTCAGGGTGGTCCTGAAAGAGTCTGTGGACAAAAGTAGAGGGACTTGCCTTTGGAAGACCAGAAACTCCTGGCGTACTTCCCTTTTAGTGTTCAATCCTCTTTAATCCCATCCTCTTACACATGATCACCATTGTCTATTTCCATCCCCTCTGGTTGTGACAGAGACACTGCTCTAAACATGTCCAACTAGAGTAACAATGTCCATATTCTTTTTCATATAGCTCTGCTAACTCTGTGGCACCAGTCGCCTGGGTTATGTCAATTGTTTGAAGACAGAGACAAGAGTCAAGGCTGGCTGTGGTAATGAGTGGGGAGTTCTTGCATTTCTCTGAAGAAAAACCAAAACCAAACAAAACCACCTGTCTTCATCGACTTACTATTGCTGAAGACCCAACATGTAGACCCCGGCTCTCACAAGGACTCTATTCCCAGTCCACCATTCATCAACCAGGAAAGAAGAGTTCTAGAAGCTTCTCACTGATAACAAAAAACTCAATGGGAATGGTCTCCAACCACAGGTCCCTTACATCTGGAGCTCAGGTGTTCTTGAACATCAGCTGGATGGGAATGCTTACTGTGCCTCCCAACCCTATGACTGTAGACTCTGAGGAATTTGGTTCCTGACTTTTATTTCCACTCTCTTTTCCTTGCCTCTCTCCTCCCTCAGAAACTCCTTGGAGGAATAAGAAATGACCTGAGTTGGCTGGGGAGCATAAAGCCATGGGGGAAGAGGTGCCATCTATTTATTTAATGCCATGCTCAACCATGCAATAATTGGAAGGAAAAAAATTGTGTTACCTTCCCATTTGGAACTGCTTTTGGTATCATGTGGCAAACTCAGGCCTAAAGTAGCCACCTCAGAGAGACAGATGGGTGAGCAGGGCTCAGGTTCCTGGTATCTTTCCAGCATGCTTACTCTGGACTGTATGAGGGGAAAGCCATCACACTGCCACTCCATTCCTGCTCCATTCCCTTCCCTTCAAATGGCAACTGAATGGAGCCATGATAAAGAAGGTAAATAAAACAACCCTCTGCTTTGACTCATCTTTGAAAACATGTTTCCAAAGCTGGATATCCCTGATGGTGTGGGCTCTTTCTGTTAGCCATGCTTAGGGTAGAAACCCCCGCAAACAGGTGCCATATCCCCGGGAGAAAGGGACAATGAGATCAGCATGGGAAAGGAAAGGCCTTTGGAGTGATGGAGTCAATGCTACTGACTATCCTGGACTTTTCTGTACCCTCCAGCAAAATGTACAGTGCACAGTCTAATGGGAGATCTGAAGAGAATCACCTTGAAGTCTCCATCCCTGCTGGTCTTTAAGGACAAGCCAGGCTCCAACGCTCACCTAATGTTGTTTTCCCCTCTGCAGTATTTGGATGTTCCCCACTCAGGCTGCCAGGATTGCAAGGACAAAACGGAGATTGTTCCCCCTCAGATGAAGATCTCATGAGGGCTCCCACTCTGACACCAGAATCATGGAGGAGGGAAGCAGGGGGAAGGATGTGCTTTGTTTCACACCTAGACCTCAAATCCATCATAAGGTAACATACAAGTGTTACCACATAGATTTTTGGCCAGAAGGCAGGATGGACAGAGCTCTGCCAGGTGACACTAAGGTGGGGAAAAGGAAATACTCAGGTGCTCCTCAGTTAATTTTATTGAAATAATGGAGTCCAAGTAAATTTTCACAGAGGTGATTTACCTTTCATTTCCTTCCCTGCTTCCCCATATCCTTGCTGCAAAGCAACTGATGACCAATGACACACATTGCTCTCTGTTATTTCTCACTATAGCTCTTTGGAAATGGGGATCAAAAGCAGAGCTTAGCCACGAGAGGGAGAGAGACAAAGCACCACCATCTTTTTGAAACAGCACTGGCCTGCTCCTGCACCCACAGAGAGATGGAGAGACAGAAGCACAGCCACTTGGAACAGTAACTTTTAACCCCGAAACCATAGCAATGGAAAACCCACCACCCTACAAGAAAGAAAACAGCTTGTTGAAATAAACACTGACAAACATGTCTCTCATCAAATGCTCTCAGCTTTACTCTTACAACTGAAGCTTCTTGCCTACCTCATTAAAATTATATGCCCATGGCCGGCGAGGTCAGACTCCACCTTTCCCCAGACAGTCAGGACCTGCTGCCATTCCTGGTCACTGAGCCCCATGGTTCACTGAAGAGAGATCCTGAGTGCTCCCTGCAGTCCTTTGCCTTTCCCCAAAGGGTGGTTGGAGAGCTCACCACTGGGATTTATAACCCCTGCTCACAGACCTACACCTGTCAGTCATCAGCTGGACATCTTGGTCTCTTTCAAGCTTGTCTAACCTAATCAGCCTCTCTGTTTTTTTCCTAGGAAGCTATTTTGAGTCAGGTACTATTGTGGGTGCCACTGATGGCATCATTTCTGCTTTTCGTATTGGACTGGCACATGTCCCAATCCAGACAGAAAGGGCACTGCCGAAACACAGTGCCAGGAGCTTGTCCCAGGTTCCCAAGGGCCCAGAGACAGTGTCAAAGTCTATGCCAGGAGATTCCTGAAGAGCACTGTCATCTGCAAGGCCATGCTACCTCCCTCTCCCCATGTCTGTCAAGGGCAGGCAGGAGAAAAGGCCAGGACGTCAGTAACATTGGCTCCATCACTCCAAAGGCCTTTCCTTTCCCATGCTGATCTCATCATCCCTTTCTCCTGGGGCAACACATCATTTATTATTAGAGAAGAGCATGGTGTTAGAGGAGACATGTCCTTAACCATATTCAAAGCAGCCCAGTCATTTCTCCAGCTCTGCAGGACGAAGGAAGGGGGTAAGAGCTGTATGGTGCACAGTTATGCCACACCTGCTTGCTGGGGTCCTGCTGCCTGCCCTTCTGGGATACACCTTGGATTAGCTGATGGCTGAGCCTGGATATTGAAGCCAACACATGTACAGCTGAGCCAGGAGAGTAATTAGCAGCAGACCAGAGACACAAGGACACAGCAAGGCTTCGCTCAGCACCCACCCAGCCAGCAGTTCTGGTCTCTGGCTACTTTTGTCAAGCCAAACAAATATCAGTGTCAGAAGAAAAGCCACTGGGCTGAAAAAACACCTGGAAATGCTTAGGGACACCTTCCATACTTTCTCCTCCCTCCCTGTCAGGACCAGTAACTACCTGGTACACCACTGGGATGACTAGTCCCTTCCAGGGGCTGGCTGAAGTCAGAGCACAGCCTGATAACAAAGCCCAACTAGGACTGCTGTCCCAAACCACGCGAAACGTGTGTCCCAAACCTACCTCTGGATGTTTCCAAGAGGCAAGAAATGTCAATGAAGGGTTAAAGACACCTGCCTTGGGATTCAGGAGAAGGGCATGCAACCTCATGGCCTCTACCATGAGGTTGCACAAGCTGGGGTGCATTGCTGCCTCTGCAAACTTCCACTCTCTATAGCACAGGAACAGGTTCACTGTTCCAGTCTTGCAAGGGGAGAGAAGTGCCCACATACAAGGGTAGTCAGGCAGCAAGGATGATGGAGGCACAGAGCCTCCCATCTCTCAGAAACAAACGGGTTTAAAGAGAATAATTTGATTAAGAAGGGTGGCAAAGGCCAAAAGGAGGTGTCAGCTGGTATCCAAGCTCAGAGGTAAAGAAATTTTGGCCATTACATGTTGCAAGCTTCTGTCAGTCATGTCAACCTGTAACCTGAAAATTCACCCCTTCCCTCTCCAGTTTGCACCAGTTTGTTTCACATCCAAAAATCCACATCCTAAACACTTCAATTCCAAGATTTCATCCTGGTTTATCTGTGCAAACACCAGGTCACTAGCAATTACCCAAACTGAGCTTAACTGCTGGAATAACACCTAGGACTCCTCCAACTTGTTCCTCACTCGGTTCTCCAAAGCACAGGACTGAGACAGGAGAGGTCACATACCTGAGACCTCACTGCCCATGTACTCCTAGCAGTAAACAAGCACTTGTACCCTCCCAGGCTCGGCCTTGGGTAGGATCCTGGATACTGACCTTACTGATTTACATGCCTTTCAAACACAGCAGAAATGTGCTCCTGCTACACAAGTGGCTCTTGCTTATGCACTGAGCTCTGCCATATTCCCTGAGCTGAAACTACTCAGTTTTGTGTTAAACTAAAGCTGCAACAGCTCCATTTGAAATTGCTTGACTCTTCTCTCTCTGTAGCTTTCCCCAGGGCTCTGAAGCCAGAAGTCCCAATATGGACATTAATGTTAAATGGTCAGAAGACTTAAAACGAACATGAGATTCCATATTGCTCTTTTGCAAGTGATGTAGTAATGAAATAAAATCATAAGCTCTTCTCCCTAGAGCTTAAATAAGTAAGCAGCCTAGAAAAAATACTAAAAGCTTTCCAGTGCACCAGACCACCCCTCAACCCTGCAACTGTGAAAAGGACATAACATTTTAGTATCTATAGGCCTCTTCTCTCTCCTATGGGGCAAAATCTATGCTCGCATAATCATCTGGATAAACACAAACCGCCGAGAGCCAACACATTGGCTGCCTCCTTCAAAAGGCACCAGGTAAACGAACAGACTATTTCAAGCAGCTCTGGCCACACCAGAGCCACGCTGGCACGTGTGGCTGTGCCTCTGCACCCCCACCCGAGGCACTCTCGCTAAACCAGCCTAAAACGGACCGTTGATGCTTTGGGCCATTTTGGGGGGGCGAAGGAGTTTGGTCGCAATGTTTTGGCGTGCATTGGCCACCATCATCTCTTTGCGAAGCCGCCCGGGTGGACACGCTCTGGCAGACCGTGCCTGAGCAGGGTGCGGTGGGACTGGGTGACCTGCAGTGGTCCGTCCCCACCCGGGGCATCTCCGCCCGGCCCCGGCGGGACCCGCCGCAATTGCCGGCCCCGTCGGCCAGGACTTGCTGCCACCTCGTGGCCACTGGTGACGGAGCCACGGGCACCGCAGGACGCGGCCGAGAGCCTGCCCGGGATGTGGGGGCGCGGGGAGGTGGCCGAGGGGTAGTCCTCGCGTTTCGGAGGCAGAGGAGTGACCCCAGGGCAGGTGGGACTGCAGCGTCCCAGCTGCGGCTGCGGTCGGGCGCAGAACTTCTGTAAGGGGCTCGTTTTCGGTGTGGGATGTAGAGATGCTGGTATTCCTTGGTCACTTGGAATGCTGTGCCTCCCTCCTTTCCCCGCCCCTGCCAGCCTTGATATGGGAAAGGTCTGGGGTGGTGGGATTGGGACGGAAGATCCCATGGCACAGCAGCAGAACCACGTCTAAGACTCAAGGTACTGCCGAGGAGAAAGGCAGTTCTGGAGACTTTGTGGGGGTTGTTTCTACACAAAAATGTAAGCAAAAGTTGCTTAGGAAAGGTCTCCCCATGTGATGAGTGCAGCAGATAAGGGAAGAGCCATCTCTGGAGAAACAGTGAGTGCAATCCCACCTCTGCCTTGCTCATTCCTCCACATATGGCCAAACCTTTCTACAGGTACTAATTAACTCAGACCATGCCACAGTCCTGTGGATGGTAAACCCACTTGTTCTGTCCAGTTTTAAGGAATCAAGGAAGTTTTATGATTTGCTTGTGCCCACAGACACACCAGTGAAAGAATGACCCTTGAGTATGATTTGGTTTTGGTGGTTTTTTGGTATGGTTTTATGTGCACCTAAACCAAACACCAGCTAGTTTGTCTTATTGCTGTGGGGCTCAGCTGCCCTGGTGAATCTTGGAGGCACAGAGGAATCGCCCATCAGCCACAAGGATGCACCAGGTCCAAGTTTGTTTGGTCACATTAAATTTATTTTCTTAGAGTATCGCTATTGTGAACAGAGAAATCCAACCCCAGGCTGTAAAGTGAACATTGGAGAGCCCAGCAGTCTCCCACACTGCCCTGGTGGTTAAGAGAACAAAATGGGTACTCAAGAGAGAGGAACTGGCAGAAATCACATTCCTTTTTAGTTTGAAGCAAGTTTGTGAAATAAACTCCCCAGCAAGGAAGAGAGAGAGGTGCTCTAAAACCCAGTTCCTCCTCAAGAAGCAACCTAAACGATCATGTGTGCTTACACAGCAAAACATCTCAGGGGACAAATATATATTTTGATCAAATACTTTTTTCTTGGCAATGAGCTTTTACTCCTGCAATACAACTTTTAAAAGCTTTGAGAGCAGCCAAGAGTCCCGTGGCTAGGAGCAGCAGTGACAGCAGCCTCAGCTCTGCTGCTATCCTGGGTTGTATAAAGCATGACGTGATGTAAATAGTACACACTGCTCTGGTCAGGAGGAGGCTGGCACTCCAAAAGAGCCAGGAATATTATATAACAACAACTTACATAATTATCCATTGCATAATGACAGGGAAAAGGCCCTCCGTGACGCAGCTGTGGTTTCTATGGCATTTTGCTGAAACACGTCTGCTTCTAAGAGGTTCATTTTGTTTCACTTTGTTTCAGAAGCCTGCAGCTCAGGCCATGCAGACAGACAGGTGAGACCCCCATGCTCACAGCAGCTTAAAGTAGAGAGGTAAGGGATATAGTAATGGGATCTTAGAGTCATAGCAGGGCAAGAGCAATGAGTTTTCTGCAGCTGTGCCACTGGCTTCAGTATTCAGAGGATCAGAAGACTGTCAGGTAAGAGCACCATCTGAAGCTACATGCATTGTGTAGCCTCTGCTGCTTGTAGGAAATGAGGTGGAGTCTAACTGTTGGTGGCAGTGGCCAAATCAGGCTCACTCCTCTCTTCCCTTTGCTCTTAGACACTATTCTTAGCAGTGCCTCCAGGCAGGGCTCCTGCACACTGATGCATCTCAACAGCCGAGAGATGACCCAACCTGCTTTCTTAAAAGGAAGAGAAAGGATTAGGAGTAGATTTCGGCATCAAGACAAGATTTGGGCTGTGCATTTGCAGAGCTGTGCTTCATACTTACGAGTATCTTGGCATGGATTCTTTCCTGTGCCATAAAGTCAGAGGTAGCTTTACCTTTGCTTCAGGTGCTCACAGGATCCAGCCTTTGGTGACTATCAACTATAACACAGGCATGACCTGTGCAATCATCGAGGCACCTCACAGTGTATGTGACACTGCTTATAGCACCTGGACAAAACGTTTATCTCTGCTCAGCAGGATACATACTTACTGCAGACCGGTGCTTGGATTCCGTGGGAGAACATGTGGAAAAGCAGCAGGGCAATCCAGGACAAGAATATTTGGGCTACAGTATAGAAACTGAGGCTGTCTCTGAGGCTGCATGAGCTCCCTGGGGATGTAAACCTTCTCTGGGAAGACTGGGAAAGCAGAGCACAAAAGAACTGAGGATTTTGTGTGGGAAACTGGGAGTGCAGTTAAAGGAAGGAGGAGTATGATTAGATAACCGGTAGATTTTAAAGTCTTACCCACCCAGGAGTAAAAGGAGGAAATTACTCTTTAGAGGTAAGAACATGGATTATAGCAGCGAGACCCCAGAGATCTTTAGGAGTCAGTGGGAAATGTGGCATGCTAGCAGTCCCTTCAGGTGGATTAGACAGGTTCCTAACACCATAATGGCACTCAGAGATTTGTGTACTACTTACTGAAATACTAAAGCAAGAGAGGAATTCCTCTCTCATCCCTCATCACCAATAAAATACTGTAACTAGAGCCTGCTGAAGGACAACTGATAAAGGCAAACACAAATGGGCCAAAAACCATCAAGCAATGAACCTGCATGTCCAAGCACGCTCTGCCTGCCACCGTGAGCTCTGCAGCTCAGAGCTACCCACAGGAAGCTGTGACAGAGAGTCTTGCAGCATGGCTGAGGTAGGGATTTCATGAAGAGGTTGACTGAAATCCAGGCAACTGGAAGGGATGGTTGTTTCCACAACATGCCCTATGCCAGAGCATCTCCTCATCCCTCTCCTCCCATTGCCTTGGGGATACAGGTGGTGCCTCGAAAGGTGCTTTGCCCTGTAATGTGGACTTTGGGCATGTCTGAGTGCTGCTGCAGAGGTGTTCACCTGCCTGCAAAGGCAGCAGCAATTGCAGCGTGGCCAAGACCAGAGCAAGAGCAGCATCAGCAGTGACAGAGCTGCAGCCCACCCTTCCTTGGGACACATGGGCACCCTGCACAGAATCATCCCCAGGAGTCACACCCTGACCCTGATAGTATTGCCCAAATGCTTCTTGCACTCTGTCAGGCTTGGTGCTGTGACCACGGGCCTGGAGAGCCTGTTCCAGTGCCCAACCACCCTCTGGGTGAAGAACCTCCTTCTAATATCCAACCTAAACCTCCTCTGACACAACTTCAGGCCGTTCACCCGGCTCCTGTCACTGGCCACCACAGAGAAGAGGTCAGTGCCTACCCCTTCCCTTCCCCTCACAAGGAAGTTGTAGACTGCAATGAGGTTAACTCAACAATGAATAATTCTTCCTATCTGAGCTGCTCCTCGAGGAAGAGGAGTTATCCAGGCCTCAACACACAGTGCATAGCTCAGTCTCCCAAAAAAAGAGTGGGAAAGCCCAACACTGCATTGTGAAACTGGGCAGTACAGCCACAAATTGCCTTCTCAGCACCAGTGGGCAGGAAAAGGCTCTCAAGGCACCAGCACTTCATATGAGGCCATCCATGTCTTAAGCTGGACTTGGAGTCAATGCCAGCAGAACCTCCCCCACCCCACAATGCCTGTGCAGCTCTTTATGAGGGCTTGAAATGAACTGGATCAAGGCACTGGTCTGAGTTTAAAGTAACTATGTTTATCATTTGGAGAGTTTATTTTGAAGCCAGATAAATTCCACAATCTGGTTTGTCACACAGCTGGACTGACACATGCTGGCAGGGGGAGTGGGAGGAGGCAGAGCTACTCATGCAGGCATCGCTTGTGGAACACCCACCGAACCCTCCTCCAGAACCTCAGGCAGCACTGTCTAACTAGAGGAACGGCACGTACAGCTTAGGGTTTCCCTCTGCCTACATTTCATGGGGTGAAAAGTGAGGAAACAGACACACTTTTTATTCCCTTTGCCTGCAAAACATCCTCTCGTTCACAAAGCATGGAGCTTCTGCAAGATAAGAGCCTGTGGGGAAGCCAAGTTCTACCCCTCATTTGTATTGATGTTTACACTTGCCTTTTAATGAGCTCCAGCAGGTTCTTGCTTCCAGCTGGAGCTGGCCCTTTTCAAAGTTCAAGGTCTCATTTTGCATTATCATTCCAATGCCAAGTGCTCCCTTAGGGAGGAAAGGAGCAACCAGGACTTTTTCTCTTCTGAGAAGCAGCACCAGTTTAAGCAGCCCCTATTCCAGTAGTGCTTTCTTTGCTCCACTGATCTTATGGGGAACTCCTGTAGGGAAACTAATCCCTCTGAAAAAAAATACTAGGCAAAAAATCAGTGTTTTCTTCAAGCAGATCAACACCGGGCAGCAGTGAGCACCCTAAACACAGTTTAGGTAGGGCCTGTCTGCCTGAGCAGAGTATTTACCGCTGAATTCAGAGTAGGGTCTCTGTTCTGCATCTCTTCTCTGTTAGTTTCAGTGCTGTGCTTGCTATCAGATCTTTTGTGTTCTCCACTTTAGGGTCCTGCTGGCAAGACAGCTGCAGTGGTGTGGATTGCTGCTGGCTGCAAGATACTGGCACAAAAACCCCCGAGTAGTGTAAGATTTCACCTCTGCTGAGACTCGTGGTCCTGTGGCACAAGTGTAACACAACATCCCTGCCACATGCCCAGCCTGGCTGGCTCTCTCAGCTCTTTGGGGTCTAGGGCTGCATATACAGATGTCCCAGGCTGGTCACCTTTGAAAGCTTCCCTGTAAGCACCTTACATACACAGGATCTATGGACAGATAGAAACTCATCGAGCTTCTTCCTCCAACAGCACGAGTGGCAGATGCACAGGGAAAGTGTAATAAGCAGGAACAGTTCTACTCCAGCTCAGCAACTCAAGGCTAGAGGACTTCCCAAGGTTAAACTTGCATGCTTGCATTTAACAGCCGTAGGCAGAATTCTTCATGAGTTTGTAACTTTTTTTAAAATCCTTTTATACGTGCTCCCCAAAATACATTTCAGACATGGCTGGAGTCTTACTAGTTCAAACTGTTTGAAACAACCTGCTGATTTGGTGACTTTGCAACAGATGAGCCAAAGACAAAAATCTGATAATCACTTTCCAACCATTCACAAACAGCTTTAAGGTGTGCTCGTTAAAAAAACCAAACAAACAAGCAAACAAAAACAAACAAACAAAGAACAAGTGCCAATAAAAATGAAGCTTCATTACCCTCAAAGATCTCTGTACATACAGGGCTCCCACCTCTGGTGCTTTTTTAATTGCAAGTTCCTCAAGCACCATGATTTTATTTCTCAATCTTCCTCTTCCTGCTATGTGGTCCAATGCTGGTGGCTCAGCTGGTCGGATCCAGCTGGTCTGTGGTAGTGTCTGTCTGGAAATTGTTTCTCTTAGCCTGCGGTCCTTTGATTTCCTTCTCCATCAGCCACAGCAGAGATCCTGCTCCACGTGATGACTCTGCTCTAACTGAATCCATGCTCTTTCTCCAGGTTTCTGTGCTAATTTTTTTACTTACTTATTTTTTTTTACTTACAGCAAGGGCCAGGTTACACAGGATTTATTATCCTCCTGAGGAAAAGGCCAGCATTTATCTGATGCTCTTGGGGACCTGCAACTGATGAGACTGAGAGAGGTACATTGGCCCCCACAGCAATACAGACCCACCCTCATTTACTGGGGCAGAGAGAGTCCCAATAAGAACAAAAACAAAACAGACAAGGACAACAGTGAGATCACAGCTTAAAAAGCTGGGAGAAGAAAGGGGGCTGCAGGCAGACCAGACAAAGCAGGTAGACCTTTCATGTGAAAAAACATACATTATAAATGTCTCATCCACTGAGCATAACCTCGTGAAAGTGCAAGTCTTTGCAGTCTGGGTTCAGATGGAAATTCAGGTGGGAACATAGGCAAGTTTTGATTTACTTGGGTTATTAAATAAAATAAAATGTTGACTTGAGCGAAGTGAGAGGAGAACAAGAAAGTGAAGTCTGGGCCAGTCTGGCCGGTGAGGAATGAGCATGGCAAGTAATTTATTCAGTATCTGCTCCCTTTTCATGGGCCCTACTTTTGGGTGTTTCACTTTACAGACAGAGAAGTGCCTCTTATCTGCTGAGCCTGATGCCAGTTGCAACCCCAGTTGCCAGCTTTGCAGATCAGCCCGCCCTCTTGGCCTAATTCACATGGATGTTTAATACATAAGTTATTACAAACCATCTCATTACAGCAAAGCCATCATTAGTTCAAGGCTGTCGGCAGCACTGGCAGCTACCAGACTCTACACAAAACAGAGGGGAATGCCCACAAGAGGGAGAGTTGGTGCCAGTCTTGACGGTGATTTTGTGCAAACAGCACTTCCCTGCCTGCCAGTTGAAGAGCCTCAAGTGAATTGCTTCACTTCCCCCAGCAGAAATGTTTCCCACTCCTGGAGATTCCCCTTTCCATGCTATTTCCCCTTCTCATCTTTCTCCAGATGACTGGTATTTCTTTGCTTGGGGTAAGCCAAAAGACCACAGAGTACGGGCACTAGACATGGTACCATCCAAAAGGCACTGTGATTAAGATGGATTCTCTTCTCTCACTGCTGTTCTGCTTCCCTTTCCTCCTACTCATGTTGTGCTGTGCTGAAAGGACAACCCTGCACCAATGTCAGCACAGGCATCCCCTCTTCTTGCCCAGCTTGTGACTCTGAGGTGGCACCCCAGACCTGCTCCTCTGGGGAGCCCTATTATCCTGCATGGGCACAAATGGAAAACACCAGCCATCCCTCCTGGGTTGTACTCAGCCTCAACACCTGGGCATGGGATTTTCAATCCATTTTCCAAAAATAGCTACCAGCAACAAGAGCCTAGAAGTCTCTGAGCTTCTGCAGGAAAAAGCTTATTGTGAGGAAGACACTGGTGATGTGAAAATAGCCACTTTGCAGCCTCTATGGTTGGTGGTGCTCCTTGGTGCTGGTGCAGCATGAACACCACTGGGACTTTTCCTGTGGGATCACCCCATCAGTTGCACAAACAGCATCCCTAAATCACCAGATCCACAAACATTCAAGATATGTTTTGGTGATTTTGGCTAGTGATTTAGCAGAAACTGTAACGAAGCTCGTAGCCTTCCTGGGGCAGTTTCCTAACCTGAAAACTTAGGGCAGTGCCTTCAGAGGAGATCCACATGAACTACAACACCAGAATCCCCACAGTACCCCCAAGCATGGCTTCCAGCATCTTGACCACCCTCTGGCCACCATTAACCTCCTCCTGCCAGAACAAGCCTTGCTTCGTGCCCAGCTGGCCATGGTGGTAGCAGCAGCAGCCACCAGTGTCTTTGCCAGAGTGTGGGAGAAAAACAGCTCTCCAGAGGAAGAGAACAAAGCAGGTAAGCTGCTGGTTCCCTCCAGGGAAAGGGACTCCCAGCCTGAGGAAAACGGCCATGGTCACTTCCTCTGAAGAAAATTGTTCCTGCTGGTATTAACATGTCAGGCATTGCACACAAAACCACCTTGGAAAGCACCAGTGACGTGAAAGCTTATGAGTTCCTAAGCTTGATCAGTGGTCAAAGAGCTCACCCCCGTAGCTCAGCTGGGGGCATTAGGCAAAGAGGGCAGGGAGAGGCCTATCATGTCGAAAGCAAGAAATTTATCAGCACTCCTGCAAGACCTGCCTTGCAGCACATCCACACTGCTGTGCAGGATGCTGCACACTGAGAGGGAGGAGGGATACACAAAAATAAAACACTGAGGGAGGAGAGAGATGCCACCAAGATGATCAGAGGGATGAAGCACCTCTCCTATGAGGAAATGCTGAGAAATGGGTTTGTTCAGCCTGGAAAATAGAAGGCTTAGGGGTTACCTATTGCAGCCTTCAGTACCTGAGGGGAGCCGACAAGAAAGATGGATACAACTTTTTACAAGAGCATGCAGTGACAGGACAAAGGTAATAGGTTCAAACTAAAAACAGTAGGTTTAGATTGGATATTAGGAAAGAGTCCTTATTGTGAGGGTAGTGAGGCATTGGAGTATGTTGCCCAGAGAAGCTGTGGATGCCCTGTCTCTGGAAGTGTTCAAGGCCAGGTTGGATGGGGCTTAGAACAACCTGCTCTAGTGGGAAGTGTCCCTACTCATGTCAGGGATGTTGGAACTGGATGATCCTTAAATTCCCTTCCAACATGATTCTGTGATTCTGTGCTAGCTTTATTGTAAGCCAAAAACTTAATCACCCTGTTCCATATTTTATCTGTAGGACTGGTCTTACAAGCTCATGCACCCAGTTAGCCTTTTAGAACAGCTTATCAGTGTCCAGTGGGTGCAGAAATGCACATTGTGAAGACGCAGTCTCTAACCCCAGCTCCTGCAGTCAATGAGAGCAACTCCTTCAGCATTACCTGCTTGGATAGAGTTACCTGAGCAGACACAGTAAGACAGCAGTGTAAGCAGAGGCTTAGCAAATACAACTGATTACTGTAGGCAGCATGTTCTTACTTGGCTTTGGGCAAGCTGACAGAAAATAACATAACCAAAAGGCATCAGAGGTGAGAAGGTGAAGAGTGGAGCCACCCCTTGGCAGGAGTGAGGCAGTGAGGTTGTTTACTAAACAGACAGTGGATATATCTATTATTTATACAGGATCAGAAAACTAAAAGTAAAATTACATCATGTTGAGTGAAATCATTTAAGAGTACACAATTATTTTGTACAGATTTAGACAGAAGTAATTAAAAGTAAGGTTGTGCTCTGAGGCAGAGTTTCCCTGTCACTGAATTCAGATTCAAGGAGAAACTCTCACTTGTAGACACTTACAAAATCAGATCCCTGGACTCCAGACCATTTTCCCTAGCAGCTCAGCTGTTTTGTCCTTTGAAGTCATATATTAGGTTTAAATCTAAATCTTTATCCTCCTTTCTTACCTTTAATTTCTCTCTAGTCTGAAATCCAGAGGCAACTTCCATCTGCAAAGCCAAGAATGCTGGTGCTCTGAGGTGATCCCATACTCCTGCAAGAGGCAGGAAAGGGAAGCCAGGGAGCAGGGAAGTCACCAGTTGTGCAGGCTCAGGCCGCAGGAGGCAGCTGTGCTGCTGGCCAGTGTCTTGCTCCCTGCCCTGATGCAGGATCCGAGGGTTGGAGTTCAGAAGTATATTATGGGTTGGAAGGAGACCTGCCTTGGGACTGGAGCTGGGAAATATTTTCATCTGAAAGCAAAATCAGACCACGTAGACCCCTGATGCAACACACTGCCAGGATATCAGGAAGCTTTTGGTTTGCCAGGAACATAAAAGAAATATTTTTCAGCCTGAAGGATGTTGACATAAACATCTGCTCTCTTTCTTCCTCCTTATGAACCTACAAGTGAACCACAAGCCATGGTTTTGGCCATTTTGGGAGTAAATTTACAACAGCAGCAAATGCTTTACAAGTCCCTCAGTGAAGCATGAAATTTGCCTCTTCCTTTCTATTTTTGCACACCTGTACATGCATGAGCCCCCTGTCTCTGTGAGAGCATGACTTTTAGTACTCTAGCAGCAGAAATACATTAAACCACATATGCCCCAGTTCTCCGTTTTTCATCTCTGCACAGCACGCAGGGGCCATGATATGGACCACAGTGCAGTGTCAGAGATGCCTCCAGCACTGCACAGCACAGCAGCTGCACTGCACCCACGCTGGGGACACACAGAGAGCATCCTTGGACCAGGACATCAATGGCTCCGACAGCCTAGTTAGGGAGACAACATTCAGGAGCCTGGTGTGGAGAGAACGGGCTGAAGACTTTTCCTCACCTTCATGGACACAACATCAATATCCCCAGCATGTTTTGGCACAGAAACTAGTAAAGCAGATCTTCACACTGATGAAACAGGAAAAAAGGAGCAGAGGGACATTTTGCGAATGCTAAACACCCACACCAGCTTTGCAGCAGCATTTTGCTTTTCACCTGCATATTCCCAGCAGTCTAATAGTGACTTCTCATTTATTTTTTTTTCCTGTTTAAAAAGCACATTTAAAACAAAACACTCTAATTACAAAATAAATATTTTGCTTGAAATGAGCAGACAGATATTCAGAACCATTTTCTGACATGACAGATGATCTGAAAGGAGCTGTGCTGTGGGCATTGTACGCCATTCAAACCCAATTTAAAACTACATGGCGTAGCAGCAAAAACAGACATGACCTCAAGCACAAACATCGCCACCCAGGCAAATGTCTCTTGTAAAATGCCACTGGTGATTTGTGTGGCAGCTGAACCCAGTGGCAGTGGAGAAGCAGTGTCCACCTTTGTAGATGTTGCCATGGTAAACTCACGTGAACACCATTGCAGCAACAATGCATATTGCCATGGCAGGGCTTGTTCAGCTGCTCCAGTTTTGGGACCCCAACCTGGGTGCCAGCCTTTCCTGAAAAACCTATGGGAAATTCCTGCCTTCTTATACATGTGACCTGACTTGCAACTCTTGGCATGCTGGGAGAGACCTAAAGTACTCTTGCTACCTGTGGCACATTTAAATTATTTTGTGGCATTCAGATGACAGGTGGGAGCCAGGTAGGGTGGGAAAAATAACCTTTTTGCCCTTAAATGCTGAGGAGCTCATGTCCAAGTGTCCACATCCCAGAGATACTGAGGAACAGAGGGACACAGGAAGCTGCAACCCTTTAGCAGCTCCAAGCCCACATGGCATGCTTGGAGATTGACCTGTTCTGAAAGCTTTGACTCAAACTCTGGTGCTCCTGAAGCAGTCCTGAGCTTGCAGCAGAAGTGGATGAAGGGAGACATGACTCCAGCATTGGTGAGTGGAGTTTGCAAACAGGAACTCCTGGGCTGCCACACACCACCCACACAGGGAAAAAACCACCTCTGAATGGCCAGAGCCTGTGCTGGTTCTCTACAGGAGTGAAGAATATGACCAGATGTGCGTATGGCTCCGTGTGGGAAACACAGTTACAGGCATGAGCTAGGGCAGCCAGCTGAGAGGTGTGAGACACCTCACTACTCACATTCCACATGTGGAACCAGCAGAGTATTTATGGGGTTAGATACAGAAAGAAAATCCTCAAGGAAGTGGCTCTGGGATAGGAAAACAGTAAGTAAGCAAATCACACAGTTTCTCTGAGTCACTGTGCCCACATCCTGGGAAATGTATTAACTAAGCAAGGCAGTGTCTCCACGAGGTCATCCTGATTTCTAACACATCCTGGTATCAAAAATATGTAAAACTGCAGCAATGGCAGCAGAAACGTGGGCATCATTGGCTCCTTGCAGAAATGTTCCCTACAGCACAAATACTAATGAAGCCAACTTCAAGCATGAGGTTCTTGGTCCCTCTTTCAAATGGAAGGGCTGAGCAGAAGGCACTCAGAGGTAATGTGGGCAGGCAGAGGCAACGCCCCTACCCAGAGGACACAGCTTCCATCAGTATTTCCACACCAGTCTCCAGTGTTCTCCCTTTGCCTGCCACTAAGTTAAACAGGGACACCTCTGCTATCCTGTGCCTGATGTCTGGGATGAAACTTTATAAAAGTCCTTACTTCCTGCTCACTACCAGAGGTCCAGTGCCAGGATGCCTCCCCCCTGGCTACCCTGCCACTCTTGCCAGGCTGTGTGGTCCCTTTACCATTTGGTCAACCCTTTGATCCAATTTTTAGCATTAAGGCTGTGCTGACAATACTTTGGTCCTCCAGATTTCCCACCCAGGATCTTGGGGTTTTTTAGCATGAAGCCACTGTAAAATCAGACCAGCTGGCCAGGTCTGAGTCTGGGTCCTGGGTTTTCTGCTCCTCACTGGTCAGTGACACCTGCAAGTCCAAAGAGAAGTCAGTTCTGTTCCCAATATGACCACAGACCCTCAGAGACACAGCACAGCTCTGGCTCCAGAAATGGTCTTCCTGCACACAGAGAGACAGGAGATCCTTGGAATATCACAGACCTGGGTGCCTTACCAGGATTTTGGGAGGCAAGAGCTGATAACTCTAAGATCTGTGACCTCTCCAGGCTGTTTGCAGAAACACTAATGAAAGAAAAATGGTGTTAAAAAAATAAATTGTAAAATGAAGTGGAATAATAACTGTCCTGGGTAGAGGAATCTCAGAAACATCATGGCCTTGACTGCCTTGGTGGGTAAGACACAGCTCTGGGTGTTCACAGTGCTGCTGAGTCCTGCCGCTATGTCTGGAGCAAACCCCATACGGAGCAAGTCAAGAGGGGATGGTGTCTCCTGAGAGGCAGGCTAAATCCAGCTTTATTGGTCCTCGTTCTTCTTTTAATTTTATTCACACGATCAGACTACTAAAATACCATTCCAGTTCTGCCTTTCGGCTTTTTCTGCCTTGAATCATCCTGTCTGTTCAAGGGCTGTTCTTCCCGTGGGTCAATCCTTTGGGCATATTCATGGCACATGGTTTTTCTGACTTAGATGATGAGATGCTAGCTTTTAAAGAATTCCTATTTTCCCCAAGTGCAGTTGAGGCCAAAAACATTTCTGGGCATGTCAGGATTTTGTCCCATGGGGATTGCCTGGCTGCCAGAAGGAAGAAGCAAAGGGTTTGGAAAAGATAAGTTCTGCACTGCAGCACTCCCTGAGTGGCCACCTACCACCAGGCCAATAAGTCAGGGCAGCATAGCAGAGCTCAAAACTTGGGACCTACTTGTTTGCAAAGCAGAAAAAAGGATTCACCCATTGCTTCTTCTCTCCTCCTGGCAACTTTCATTGTATTCTGGGCACAGATGCTCAGACTTAGTGCTGACCTAGAAACACGTGGCTCCAGGAGACCTACATAGCTGCAGTGGTGGGGAAGGAATGAGTCAGATGCACGTGATGGTTGAAATCTCCAGGGTTCACATCAGGGGTGTACTGTACTGGGACCTGGGTGTCATTCAGAACATGTTTTCTGCACACATAGGCTCAACAAGATCTCACCTTTGGCAGTGCCCATAAGGATGCTCCTCTGTGTCTCCAGGGCTTCACAGCTGTGAGAGTCCTCAGCAAGGGCACAGGGAGCCATACAAAGCCACAGGAGAATCAAGTGCTTCAATATTTTCCCAAGGAAACCGGAGTATAAATCCACTGTGCATCTGCCCATCTCCAAGCAGAGCCAGGCACTGCTGCCTCACAGGGACAAACTGGCTCCTGGCGCTGCACAGTACATACCTCCAGTGCCATCAGTCAGCAGCAGGGAGAGGGATGCTCAGCCAAGGTGTTTCTTGCAGGGCCCCTTAATTTTTGTCAAGGTGTTTCATTTCGAGTGGAGGGCTTATGGAAAAGCAGCTGCCAGGGACTTGCAAACCAGATGAGGGCACGCCAAAGACAAGCAAGGCTCCAGATCACTTATTTTCCTACAAGTGGATTTATTGCCCACTTGCTAAGGAAGGAAGTTGGTTGCCTGTTCCCGGTACAAGAAACTGAAGGAACCCTGCACTTTACCCCTTGCCACAGTGCAAACCCTCAAAATGCTTTTTGTCCTCCAAAATGAGAAACATTTAAACATGCAGGCAAATTAAAACAGTGAACAAATCTCCCTGTGTGCTCAGCAGTGGCAATTTACTGCCATTGACAGTAAATCTCCCCAGTTTCCTGCTGCAGTGCCGGGTCACACCAGGTCTGCAAATTGCAGTGAATTTTCTGCAGGTGCTGGGACATCCCATCTGAGACACCTCCCAGGAGGCTGTCGTGGCTCTGAGCACCCTGGGCTCTTGCTGGGAGCCGTTGGACAGTCACCTCTCCCACAAGCCAAGCAGCTCTCTCCAGGCACAAATGCATACGGCCCCTGGAGTGAAATTTGGCTTCAGCCTCATTTTTTGCTTTGAGGGAATCATTCCTCAGCAAAACCCAACATGCTTTTGAGCTTGAAGACTCCAGGCTCAGCAGGAGGAAAACCAGGGTCTGGCATCCTATCCCTGAGGTTATTTATGATCCTCTTTGGTACTAAGGATTCCTTACAGCCACCTCCTGCATGCTGCTCCTCCGAGGGGACAACCAGAGCAAACTGCCTTAGCTCTACAAATGAGTTTTGCCCAGTTTTGGCATGAGGACACTGGTTGATGGTGGGGAGGTGGTTCACCATCCCCCACAGCTCATGGATAGTGGTGGAGACTAGTGCCTTGCCAGCACTTGTGCCACTCAGCAGAAAGGCCCTGGTACTTGGTCATGCTCGTGTTGACAGGTTCCAAATCCATATTGCAAGAAATATTTGATGTCACTAACAAGCCTGTGGGAATGGCATGCTTCACTCAACCCTGTAGTAAGTCCAGGTATTAGCTCCTTTCAAGTCAAAGCTCTTTGAGAGCTCAGGGCTGAATAGATATTTTGCACAGCTGCTCAGTGACCCAAAGTGCCAAGCCAGGCTCTGCCTGGCCTCCCCTCTAGAGCTAAAGACACTCTCAGCCACGGCAGGACCTGGATTTTAACCAGGGATGAGTCGGCTTCACTACTAGCTGTCAACTCTGATGCTTCAAGGCTGTCTCACCTAAACTGACCCTGTGAAGTATGTCAGACTCATCTCTCCAGACCTCTGGCTGCACTGGCTCTCGGCTTGGTGCCGGTCACGCCACAGTGATAGCATGGAGCAAGGGTGGGTCATTTCCGCTCCTGCACGATGAACTCCACCACTGGTCCGCAGAGGAGAAATAGGAGTGTTATCCGTGGGTCAGAGCCTTGCAGCCATCTCAGCCCTCACCCCTCAAGGCCACTGAGCAAGCTCAGCAGACACCAGTTTCTTCCCAATCTAAAATTTTAGATTTCCTCCTCAAACTTTTGATCAGCACCCCCCACAACACAGGTGTAATGCTTCCTACCAGCTGTGCAACGCTTTGCTTGGATGGCACTGATTCTCCCTCTTCCTTTCTCACCCTCAAGCCCGGCAGCCGAATGGGACAGCTGAGCAGGCAGCTCACCCACTTTCACAGTGGGGTGGGCTGAAATTCCTGCCCAGTTGCTTGTGCTCTGCACACAGGTGTCTGCAGCTGCCCTTTGCTGGGCGAGACCTGTCTCTGTGCTCAGTAAGAGCGCAGGGACAGCCAGCGGCATCTCGCCCGTGCGAGCTGCACTTGGCCAAGAGCAGGAGCTATTTCTGGAGAGCTGCTTCTCTCGGAGCAGAAGTGGCAGAACTCAGGAGGAAAACTGAAAAAGAAAAGCCCTGGTGTTTCAAATGGAAAGCAAGGCTCCCCAGCCTCCTGCGGGGGAGGACGGGCGACATCCTTGCAAAAATAAGGGAGGACTGCCGTGCTGTGTGGCAGAAGGGCTCCAGAGGAGCTCAAAGGCTACTTCAATAAGACCATAAACACACCAGATCTGCTGTTGTTGCAGAGCTCCGTGAAATCGGTGATGTCTGAGCAGGGTTCAGCCGGAGAGCGCTAGTGCTATAAAAAACAAAATGACTTTGGGCTTTGACGCTTCCTCTTGACACACAAAAAGGTGATTTGTGATTCAAAAGACAAGGAATTTATCATCAAAAGGAGCTGGGACAGAGCTCAGTGTTTACACATGGAAGAACAAGACAGGCACCAGGAGCAGATATATTTATACTCATCCATTAATAAAAGAAGCCAAGTCAACCATACCTTTGTGCTAAAGTTAGAGCACAGCACTCTGCATGTCCTTAAAAAGACAAGAAAGTTTCCACAAACTGGGACAGCTGCTCCTGGTGCCGGGTCTGTGCATCCCCTCCTCAGTGTGCAGTGGGGCTCCCAGTAACAGCATGCTTGCTGCAGCAAGAACAGGGCCAAGTGGGGTGAAGCTTCTGCAAGTGGCAAGGCTGACTCTACAGCCTGGTCATGGGCTAGTAGCCACTGCATCTTAGGAGCCCAGTGGTCCCTTCTCCATCTTCAGAGACCTGCAGGAGACAACTGCCTCTTCCCAGAAATAGAAATCCTCCAGTTCTGACTCCAGTACTCTCTTTGCTTCCCTGGTTATAGAGCTCACACAAGCCAGGAGCCTTCCCCTCTGCTGCAAGCAACATGGGGGAATGCTGCTCTTGGCACACTGGGGCTGGCTCTGTGAGCTAAGACTTGGTTTGTAGGGCTGCTTCCAGTAAAGAGGAGAAGCACCCAGGGTGTTTGGGCTGTCACTGAGGGGTCAGCATGAGGCCAAGGCGAACAGAGAGCATCCAGGACACTGGATGGTTCATCTCCAGTGAGGTGAGCAATAGGGCTGGAGGGTCACTGGAAACACTAAGAAATGCTTCAGAAATCACTAATTGCAGCAACTTCCTTACCCCATTGGTACAGCTGGAGCTGCCTAGCTTCACCTATGGTGTGCTGGGGGAATGTTATACCAACTGGTAGGAAAGATTTGGAAAAGTCAGATCTCTGTTCCTTTCAAGTGCTTCTAGAAAGCCATCAGTTATCCTTCTTCCTGACAAAGAGCAGATGAGGGGAAACACCTCTCACGGTTGTTTCTCTCTTCTCCCCCCTTCCAGTTCCAGCCTTTGAACCACAGTTGTTTCTCCTCTCTTCTCCCCCCCTCCAATTCCAGCCTTTGAACCACACTGGCAACTCTTCACTGAACTGCTCCCAGCTCCTCTGGTGCAGCAAGAGCCAGCTCTGAATATGCTATGCCAGAAATGATCATGCTTCAGGCAAACCGAGAGCAACCACAAAAAACACATCTTGTCTAAATCAAAGTTAAGCCTATTGCAGTTTTTCTTCTCCACACTACAATGAAATAGCCCCAAGCAACATCCAACCCCAGCTGTACAGGGAAGGAAATAGGGCTGCAGGCACACACCAAAGGCCACGGGTCACCTCTCACCTCCCAGGACATGTTGAAGTTGTTGGCACTGCAGAATGCATTTCACCTCTGAGCTCATGGTGAAGATGCTAGTTACATGACCTCGACTGACCTCTGAGCAAGACATAGGACTAGGTGGCCTCCACAGATCTCTTGTAGCCCAAATCATTCTATAGCTTTGTAATTTTCTGTATAAAGACAGAAAGAGGGTGTGCAAATAACTTTTCCTCCCACACCAGCTGCTAAGCTAAGCTGTCCTATCAAAGGGTGCTCAGGCTGCCATCCCTGAGCCAGTATAGTCAATAGAAGTCCAGCAGCAAAATCCTGACAAGAAGTCAGCTTTGCCACTGGTGCAAGGATCAGGGCTTCTTTCTGAGCTTTCAGATCAAATCTGATGCAGCTTGTCAGTGCCAGCCTAAAATGCAGCCTTAGCAGCCACACTAACCTCACCCTTGAGCTTTTCTGCAAATTAAGTTGGAATTCATAAATCATTTCAATGTGATCCAAATGCTTTCCAGCAAACGTTACCATTTGTTGACTAGATTTTCACCCTGCAGCTGCCAAGCACAGCCACGTGGCCCAGGAATTCTCACTCAGTAGCCGTGTTGGTGGACCTTGGCCCTGTCACCAAGCCCTACAGTCCAGAGCCCACGTCCAGGTTCTTGTCAAACCCTTTTTCCAGCTCCTCCCTGACACGATCGCAGTACCCTCACTCTCCGTTGATGCTACTTTACACATTGAAGTGAGCACCATGCCTTGTCATCAGCTGTGATTCCTGTGATTTGTCTATTGTTTATTAAAATTATTACAGCTTATAGAAAGGGAACGTATTAAATCAGCTGTGCTCACTCCCTCAATCAGCTTGCAGTACATTCAGGGAACCTCTGCTTCCTTTGACGAGCTCTACTTTTGATAAATCACAATGAGAAATGCTGAATATTACAACACTTTTACTGACTTACTAGTGAATTCCAGGATCAGCCATTTTACAGCTCTGCCACAAAATGAAGGTAGGCTGGAAGACCTAGAGCTCCTTTGCTTTGCCTCTGAAGCAGCTTTGCCTCTGCATTACCTTTCACCCAACATTACTGAGCTCCCTTTCAAGACCTTCCCAGTTCCACTGATGCAGAATCCCTTAACCAGCTCTTCTTCAACAATTATTCAGCCCTGATTTCCAGGCATCTAATTTTAGCAGTCACTGTTAAACATCCTCTTGAGTTATTGTTAGAACAAAATGAGGATCATCTGACAGGATATCTTTGGTAAATACTGGGAAGGAATGCTTAAGGAGCTCGCATGCCTTCCTGCATCATAACTGACAATCCTACCACCTGGAGACACACCTTACACCACCCTTTTTGTTCCAGGTACCTTGCATTTCCAAAAGCAGTAAAATCCTGCTCCAGCCTCAACTGTACTAGGCATATTTAGCTGTATCATTTTGCTCAGTTACTGTTTCCATAATTGCTTCCAATTAGCCACGGGGATTTATTTGTTATTTTTAGGATAATTTCAGCTGAAAAGGCACCTGATTATACGGATCTATATTTGCATGACATCTTTCACTGGAGGAATTCTGAATACTTGGTAGGGTATGAACGAATTTCTGCTTGTCTGCAGTGATGCTCCTTTTATAAGCAGGAAAACAGGAGCAGTGATCAAAAGACATGTCCAAACTCCCAGAGGAAATTCAGGCTGAACACAGGAACGCCATCTTCCAGTTGTGCATGTTAACTATTAAACCTGTGCAAACACAGATGGAGCGCGGTTGGCTACACAGGCATTAAAGGAAATGCCGATACTGTAATTTGAAACAGTTGTCTCCTTCCAAACTAACAGGTTCAAACACTGATTAGGCTTGGGGAGGAGGGAAAAAAAAAATAAGGCTCCTTATCAAATACCAAACAAATGGCCCTTTTCTGCTAATAAGCAGCAATGGGAAAGATCGGCAGGGAAAGGTGTGGATTTTCAGAGATCTCAGCGTATGAACAGATGGGGCTGGGATTTTGCCAGCATGACTTGCCAAGGCTTTGCCCTTTATCACTGTTCAGAAGATCCAATCTCCCAGCTCATTCTTCACACCAGCTTCCCCTTCTTTGCGATTTACCTGTCAGTGAGATGCACCAACAAAATTCATCCAGATGCACTGAAAAACAGACAACACATGGCAGCCAACAGATTGGTGTTTCTCTCTTTTATTTAAAAACAGTGCTTCATTACCATTTGCAAAGGGTCAGGAAGGGTTTCCCCCCTTGCTTAGAGTTTATAAAAGCCAGCAACATGATCAATAATTTATACACATGGATAGTAATACAAAAAAAAGGAATAAAAGCTAAAGATCTAACTACTCCAACCTTCACAATTCCAGCTACTTGATAATAATAGGAATAACCCAATGAATACTGTATGGTCTGAAAGCTACTATACAATATGATACTTAACGAGGGAGGGCGGGAAGTTAGAGGCTGTCACAAAGCCCTGGGATGCAGATACTGCTTCTCCAGAGTCAGCAGGGAAATGGGACCCTGGGCAAGCGGCTTGGGCGTCCTAGGAAATGATCCAGGGGAAGGGAACGCATCCCACTTGGGACACGTCCTGTTCCCCAGTGGTACCTGGCAATGAGAGGTGCTGGGGAGACTGCGAGAAGGGGCAAGTCTGTCGCTGCCACTGGAGGTGCTGTGGCTTCTCAGCCTTGCACTGAAAATCTCCAAGTCTCAAGTAGATCAGCCTGTGAGGTCAGTAAAATACTCCACCAGCTCTGTATCGCTCTACAGCCCTGGTTCTCCTTTGCTATCAGCCCCAGGTTTTAGCTCCAGCTATTTACAAGCAGGATTTATCATATTAAAAAAACAAACAAACAAAAAAAAACCAAAACAAAACAAACAAAAGGCAAAAAACCCCAATGAACCAAGCAAAAAACCCAAGGGAAAAAAAACAAAAGCAAATCATATCCCCTGGGGTAAATGAGGAAAATTTCGTCACTTGATAATGCAGTCAAACTGAGCTGCCAAAACTACAACACGTGCACACACAAAATCCTGTGAACATAAAAAGTAGAAAAAACATGACCAGAACTGAGACTACTAATGTGAGGCCTGATTTCTGTAATTTACTCCATGGGGAAGCAACAAGCCCCTCCACCAACAGTGAAATGGGAATCTGGCAAGAGATTTATTGACCCACTTCAGAACAACAACAATAAAATTAAAAAAACCCCAAGAAAACAAACAAACAAACAAACAAAAAAACCAAAAGAAAACAAAACAAAACAAAAAAACACCAAAAAAACCCAACCAACATTCCTAAGATTAACCAGCATTTTGCTGACTACCAGCCAAATGAGTATCTGAATGGACGGCTTTAGACACCAGCAATCTCCTGGTGAAATCAGACAAGATTTTTGACTGATGTGTTCTTGTTCTACCATGAGTTGAGAGGCAGCATGGGAAGCTAGTCTCCTGCACAAGCCTGGACCAGCTGCAGCCTGCTACCCAGGGAGGACAACCACTGGCAGTGCTGGCAGCCTCTGGCAAGAAGTTGTCTTCCAGGGTCAAAACTGGCAATAGAGATGGGACTTCGACATCCCAAAACCCATTTAGGCTGCCATCGATGCAAGCACTGCAGAGGGACGGGGGCTATCCTGACAACTCCTAGCTAGACTGAAGCATACCAGGGAAAAACCCCAGAGCCTACTTGTAAAGGGCCCCATTTCATGCTCTTGTTGTCAGACTCCTGCTTGCATTGTTGACTGGAGTTTTCATTGTAGAAGAGAAGTTTACTGGGGTTGCAGGGCAAAGAGGGCAATCAGTAAGGTGGGGGTGGAGGGAACAGGCTTTTCAGACATTAACATCACCAAAAATAGTGTTTTATGCAACAAAGAATCAAGTCTCACTGGTGTATACTACAAAATGTTTGACATTATCCAAGAGCATGTCAAAAATAAAAACACAAAGAAGTTTACATTGGATGTTTATCTTGTTCACTAGGTTGGTTTTTTTTCCTCCCTCTCCTATTTTAAAACAGTGCAAACAGGTAAAACACTTTAAAAATCACCCCTCTGCACCATGGACAGCACTCTCCCACCCTGCCAGGCTGGAAGGGCACAGGTAGCAGGCCCTCTGCCATGCTGCCCGTGTGCTTTCCCTTTGGAGCTAGACTCAGCAAAAGCGCTCCCCAGAGTTGTTTGGGGTTCCCTTTACTAAATTCCTAAGTGCTCCCCAAACCTGTTCTCCACTTGCCTCCATCTTCATGGCTGGGATGGGAAGATACAGATAGGGATGGGCTAGGGAAAAACATGGGTAGAACTGGAAGGCTCTGCTTTGTATTTCCCGCTGATGAAGCTCTGGGTGCTGGAATGGAAAGCACAGCAGCCATTGTCTCTGTTCAGACAGGGAAATGGCTTCATTAACCGTTCCCCAACTATCACTCAAGCCAGCTATTCAGAAAACCCTTCTCAGCTCTTGCTGTGCACTTCACATCCACAGATGTCTCAAAACAGGTAAAAACAGGGCATAAACTTCAACTTCACTTTAGGGATGAGAAAGCGAAGTCTAAAGTAGAGACACGATTGCTCCATGGTGACCCTTGAGGATCACTGACAGAGCCCTGCCCAAAACACAGGTCTCAGACTCTGGAGCTGGTGCTATTTCTTGCTGGGCAAGTCTGCTCCATCTCAGGCACTGAAACAGCCAAGCCACAGCTACCTTTAAACATGGCTTTGTCTATCTGAACTTATGACACAGGATGCACGTAACTGCTTAACCTGGGAAAAGCTGGCTATAGCAGGCTCATACTGAGCTTCCCAACACCTCCAGGTCCTGTCATGGCTTTTCTTAGAAAAGCTAACCCAACTACAACAGAGCAGCCTCCCAAACATGGGGACAGGGACAACAGTTCGCTAATGTGCTAGGCACCAATACAACTTATTTCCAGTATAGAATATGCTATACCAGTAGAAGTCCTCTTTGTACCAGCACAACTGTACCCACAAGGAAATACAGACCAGCACTTTAAATAAATCAACTCTTCCAACCAAAATTTTATCAGTATATCATCACGTGCTGGCCAGACCTATTGCAAGACAGTACAAACAGCTACACTTAAACATTTTTTTATTCTGCATCAAGAGGAATCCCAGATGCCACCAGACTAAAAGGTGACAAACAGCAAGCTATTTGCCAGGTTGCCTTTGCGGTTTCCCTCAGGAAGCCAAACTCTGCTTTGCAAGGGACCTGTGACTGCAGACCCATTACAGAGAGAAGCACTAGCTGCCATCATTCAAATAAGCCAGGGCCCGGTTTAATTTATTAAATGTAATTCATTTTGCATAGGGAAATATAGGCTTTGTCCTCACTTCTTCCTCAGAAGAAGGACATAGTCACAGCTTGGCTGTTCTGAAAGTATCTCTAGTCAATTCATAATACATCGGAGCAAAACCAGAGCTGTTGGTCGCCAACAGGGAAGAAAGGCTGAAGAGTTTTCCTGTCATGGCACAAAACTCACTCAAGAAACCCTGCTGCAAAATTCCAGCTGGTATGCAAGTTTTTGGGAGGTCTGGTGCTCTGGACCCCTGGAACCAGCGGGCTGCCTCTGGCCCCCAGCCATGCAAGTGTCCCAGTGTCCTGTCTGCAGCTCACTGCTGAGAGCAGGAAGCCAGGCTCTCAGCAAGCTCCCTCAGCAGGGATTTCATGGCATTAACTATGGAGACACTGGCTGGTTAATGCACCAGAGGAGCCTGGCAGGGAGCGACCAGAGCAGACAGGCTCAGATACAAGAGGACTCAGGCTGGATGGTCTTAGAGCAGGTATTACTCGGAGATCAGGGGCCACAGCCCCACAAAGGTTGGGTGCTTCTGCACTAAACCACTCACATTCCTAATATACTCAGGCGGGCTGAAGCTGCCATGCATAGACTCTGCTCAGAGGCAGAAATGGGGCTGGTCTCCCTACTCCCAGAGAGGCCAAGTGGCAGGCGGGGAGTGCAGGGGCACTGCCAAGGCAGGGGAGGGCACTCATGGAGAGAGAACCCAGCTTTTCAGGAGCTGCAGTCAGAACCAGCTGAACTGATCGCAGGAGAGAGAGGGGCAGCAGAGGGAGCAGTTGCCCCAGGGGGGCTCTGCAAGCTGCACTCCTCTGACCACAGCCTGCAGACCTGCTGCCTGAGGAACTGCCTGTGGGCAAGGGAAGGGACGGGCTCACAGCCCTCTGCCCACAGCAGGTAGAACAAGTCCAGTAGAGGGTTTTGCTGCATCCCAGCTCCACAAGTCCCCTGGCTGCCCTGCCACAGAAATGGCTTCCCTTGAATATGACTATTTGTACCACAAGTCCTCCCTCTTCTACCCCAACTCAGGCAGTAAAAGCCCCCAAACACCCCGAGTCCCCCTCATTTCCTAGATTTTGTGAAAGCCCCAAGACCCTGTTTCCCCCCTCCCAATTTTCAAGCTAAAATATTTATATACAAACAACAAAAAAATTGTCATAACAGCAACAAACCAAACTTTGGCTTGGGGAAAAAAATAATAAAAAGCAAACAATAAAACCAGGAAGAAAAAAAAAAAGGTGGCCAACAGGCTGGCAGTTTGGTGTCCTCTTTACGTAGCTATTCCTCCACAGAATCAATAGCTTCAAGGTCTCTAGCCCAACTAACGGCTTTCCCCTTCTTCCCATTCTGCTGCACAGAGGAGACTCCATGTATCACTGGGGAAGACCAGAACACACATGTGGTTGTGTGTGTGGCTGGGCCAGGTTGATGTTGCTCTCCAGGTTGATGTTGCTTAGTGTTAAATGCAGGAAGTGTCCTATTCCGTATCAGTAGTGGATAGAGAAGCAGGTGTACAACAGGAGTTGGAGAGGCTTCACCAACAAACCCACACTCCAAGCTGCCCTCCTGGGGGCAGTGGCTCAACCCAGCACCAACTGATGGAGTCAAAGCAGCCTAATAGAATTATGCTTCTGCATCCCTCTACCATGTGGTGGGAGCCCTACCTCTGACCCCAAGGGTTACTGGGAGCACACAAGGAACTAACAGCTGAGCAGGGAGGTCTGGACAGCAGCAACTCCCCATCACAGCACAGCTCACACTGTCATCTAAATGTGCTGTCTGAAACACAGTGAAGTTGCTGTACATGAGAGCAGAACGGAGATGGTCTTGGGAGTCGTGGAGCCTTCTGCTAAATAATCTCTATGTTTCTTCTAATATGTAGTGTCTATATGGACTCAGCAGACCAGGAGCACAACTTTCTACAAGAGGCTGGGCAAAACAAACCCAGGGGCTCCAATGCAGCTATGTAAGGGCCTGAAATAGCTTGTGGTAGGAAGTTCCTATGAATTCAGAGCTTGCACAAACTGCTTCTGGCAGAACAAAACTACTTCAGGATCATATTTAGATATAAAAGATCCTCTTCTCCCACACAAACCCACATGCTTGTCCCTCACCTCAAGTAGCTTATACACAACCGTTCGTTCCACACTCCTGTCATTTGAAACAGGTTACTTGCAAAAGCACCTAAGCAGCTCAGGATGAACAGCAGCAGAGACCTTGCACGCTGGGCCTCAGAGTGTCTGCCATGCTTGACTCTTCTGCTATTTTTCTTCCTCTGAAGGGCTACACATGCCTCACTTCTGCAAGTTTGACCACTTGCTATCCGCAACAGAGGTATTCTGCCTGATCCTGCACTGCATCTGCCACTCCTTGAGGAACGAAGGCGAGGAAAGGGACAGCAAGAGAGAAAGCTCTTGAAATGGTGGAATGAAAACTAAGATAATTCTAGCCACCTAGCAGTGGACAACAACCAGCTAGTAAAAGTTCTGCATGTGGGGGAAAGGTCATCTCCATCAAAAACTTCTTCCAAAGTCTTGTCCCATATACAGCAGATAACAGCAGAAGTCTTAGAGCAGGTTGAAAGACTCTTCTCTTGTGAAACCTAAAATTCTGACACAGCTGAAACTGTCCCAAACCTGTGCACATCAGGTGGTGATAGAAACAAGGAAAGTCTCCGCATTTCCTCCATTTCCAAATGTAAATGACTATTTCCCACCAGCATTTAGGTCCCAGCCACAGCCAAAGAGAGCTTCCTTCTGCAGATCAGAAACACAGCAGGTGGAGACGTCTCCCTCACGTCCTTCTGTCTCACAGGCACCAAGCACCAGACCCAGGGAAGTAACTCTGACTGCGTGTTCCTGAATAATTGCATGATATCAGTTTCTAACTGTTTTCCTTATCACTAATTGCCGTTTCTGTGATTGGTAGGATAAGCTATGCACCAACATACAGACACAGAAATGCATTATTTTTTACCACAGTTAAAAAAAAAAAAAAAAAAAAAAAAAAAAAAAACCAAAAAAACCCCCCAAAAAAATCAAAAATAAAAAAAAAAAAAAACAAAAANGAACTTTTGCCAGTTGAGTCAATTAAATATTTTGATTTCTAATTTTAGCTTCATCTGGGTTAAAAAAAAACAAACAAAAAAACCCAAAAAAACCCCCCAACAAATCGAAAATGAAAACAAAAAAAAACCAAAACAAAAAAATGCACAATCTTTGGAACCAAAGAATTAAAGGCAGAAATTTAAAGGAAAAAAATTACATATTCAAAGAACATAGTGAGGTATAAAAAAGTATTTTCTCTTTTGTGTTTTTTTTTTTTCTCTTTTTTCTTTTTGTTTTTCTTTTTGTTTTTCCTCCTTGACTTGCTATAGAGTTCCTCTACTAGTAAATATTGCAATAGCCAGGCCTCATGATCTGGGGGGGCTGTCCCACTTGCAGGGGGCTCATGTCACTTCAGTAGGGGGCAAATCGGCTGTAGCCACCTCGGTATAAACTCGCCTGTAGAAATGAAATGGGAGAAGAAAATGTTGTTAGGAGAAGAACTGTGAAGAGACACCCAGCACAGCATCCAAATGCTTTCAGAGGGACCAGCAGACCTGCCCTGGCACTGACCCACCACCATGAGCACCTCTAAGAAGCAAGAGAGAACTCTGCCTGAAAAACCAAGATGTGGCTCAGGAGGACATGCTCATGGCCAGCCAGCTGGAGGTATAGTTTGGCAAGGCTTGGTGGGAGGGGGATTCATAAGTTAATCTCAAGCCATTTTTCTAGGCTGCTTTATAGATAAATAGCAGAGATCAGGATTTCTAGAATGCTCTTCACCTCATCTTAAGGTAAAAGACTGAAACAGATATGATGACCAGGTACCCTAGAATTACCTGCTTTTCCCTCACTGACCCTAAAGAGAATCCACATGATGAGCTCAGGCTGAAACAGAGGCGCTACACTGCAGATATCTATTTTTAGGTGTCTTTCTCTCTAACAAATTTGTATTCCAGCCTTTGCAACAACTTAGATACTGCACTGGCTAGCAGATGGGCAAGCATGTGTTTTCAGCAAGCTGCCCCACTCCCGTCCGACGCCAGCATCCCTCATTCCTGCCCTTGAGTAACTACTGCTGGCAGGCAGGACACTGCATCCTTCCACTAGTGGAAGAGGGAACAAAGTAAAGCAGCTTTGCTGCAAGATGTCACAAGAACAGTTTATTCCCTTGCTTCCTACAACTGAAAATGGTAAGAAAGGTAAGAAAACTATTGCTGAGTTTTGCTGTATGTATCACCCTGGTACACTTCTACTGATTCACCAACAGTGTTCTGGATCCTAGCATTTCTGGTCATTCATAATTTTCATTTTTCATTGTACTAACTGATGTGCAAGACCAAGTAGTGGTTTCCTACAACCTGGTTCCTTTCCTAGCGCGCACATACATAAAAATGCAGAACAGCTTGGAATCCAGTACTGCAGCTAAAGGACCTCCTCCCTCAACAAAAAAGTTTTACTGGGTGAAGATTCATTGCCTCGTACCCAGTGAACAGCTGTTCCCCATACTGGAAATGAGAAGCAGCACAAAAAAGAAAAACCCACTTACCACAGCGCCAACTCCGTAGCTAGCGGCAGGGGCAAGGGCATGGTAAGGATCTGCTGTGTACACCCTGCCATAACTGAAGAGAGGGAGAAAAGATACAAAAAGAAAAAACAAAAAAAGTCACTTGGGAGGGGCAGAGAAATAGCTGTCTGACCAAGGTAATGGAAGAAGCAGCATGGCCTTCCACTAACATGTATGCATACATGCACACAACAGGCACTCAGGCAGCCTCTCTGTGAAGAGATCCTACGGGCATGTTGCCATGCATTGTATGAAATGGGCAAGAGAGCAGCCTGCAAGAAGGAATGTGGTAGAAGCCATGAAAGAGGTCAACACCTCTGAAATGCCAGCTAGTGTATCCCTTACCTCACGTGACGCAATTTGGGAGCAGAGTGACTGTTGGCACTAGTGCTAGTGGCATGGTAACAGCTGCTACATGAGAAGTAGTGAGGGATTCTCCATAATGAAGAGTATAAACTTCAGTTTATAGCATGTGCTATGACTAAAACACAGCCTCACTGCACAGGGGATGAAAAATCTTAAGGCAAGCACTCTGATGATGACAATCATTTGCATCTATTCAGAGCTGCACGTTAAAGCATCCTAGAGTACTCCACGAGCTGAGTCATTTTGACTTTATGGATGGAGAGAGAAATGCACCCAGTGATTAAGCAACCTGCCCAGAGTCATAGAGCAAGGAAAGCCAGATCTCTGACTCTGAGGCTGCAACCACACTAACTCCTTTGTGCAGAGAATCACAAGGATAGGGAAGAGGCTAGGATTTGTGCCAGCTCACAAACACCGGAGGGCAATCCTGTCCAGGAGCAGAGACAAACCGTGCATTCAAGTCGTTCGTGTTGGGTCGTCCATGCATGTGTGCGCATGCGAGTGCAGGAAAGACCAAAAAATGGGGGAAATAAGTAGAAGTTGTGTAATGGATTGATGCTCCCTGAATCCCTGAGCACAGCAAGCTAGCCCCCATGGACACCTGTGCCTTACATACCCATCGCTGTAAGCTGCTGCAGCGGCTGCAGCGGCTGTGGCTGCTGTTGCAGTAGCAGGCTGTGCATATCTGTAGGCTGCGTATCCACCCTGCAGGAGAGAAGAGAACTGACTTTACAGATACCTGTCCACCCATGCAGAGCATAAAAAATAAAATTTAAATAAAAGTCACACACATCACAAAGAGAGGAAGTGTTTCAAACTGCATCAGCTCCCATGTCTTGTCTATCACAACCATCAACCAACCATTAACTCATTTATATTCCTTTCCTTAGAGAGACCTGGGAGGCTCTTCCACTAGCCTGTTTAGCAGAAAGAATACACTAAAGAAGACTAAGCATGGTTATAACCCTGCAGAAAATGCAATTTGACATGGAGGAACTGAAAATCAGATGAGACCTGAACTTTTGCATGCAATGTAATTTTTATAGCCCCTTCCTCTTAAACTAGGGAAATTAGAGGTGGACACTTTCTGTGAAGTGTGTATTTTATAAAGGGGACCATTCAGAAAAATTCCTGACTTTTTTTTTTTTAAACACTCTATCCCTTTTTCAAGCCTGGGAAACCCAAAAGGCTGGAATTTAATTTGGTCCACATGTGCAGAAGCATCAATTGCCAGAAAAGCCAAAAAGCAATCAGGAAAAGATGGTCAGAGAAGATAGTATCTGGTGGGCTCAGGGATGTCAACAAACAAACCGACATGAAGGCCAGTCAGACTGTTCTCCTCTCCATGTAAAAAAGAAACAGGTCAAGGGAAATTATGCCAGAGCAGCCTGTACTGCTGCTGCATTTCTGCCCATGCTACACACCTGCAGCAAAGGGGCTTACACTGAGCAGAGGTAGTTACTAAAACTTTCCTTACAGCTGTGTTGGCAAAGCATGACTCCTCACTCAGCGAAAGATCTGTGAGTCTCCTCCTGAAACACCCACAGTTCTTGGGGCACAGCAAGGTCTGGCTCAGGTTCTGCACACCCTGTAGCACTGAAGAGCCAAGGCCAGCCACATTTCAGACCAGGGGCAAAGGTGGCACAGAAGGAAGCAAAAGGGGCTCTGAAGCCCTGGTTAGGTCTATCTTTATTGTACACCTCTGAACACATTTTTGTTAACTTGGGGAGGGGGCGGGCATAGCAAATGAACTATGACTTTGTCTTGCTAGAAACACAATGAGTCATTAAAAAAAAAATTAATTCCAGATTGCTTCTGGCTTTTTTTTTTTCCTTTTTTCTTCCAATTGACATTTCAGATTTTGAAAGAGCAGAAGGCATAGTTATGCTCTTCACCTCCAGAATCAGCTCAACATACCCTACCACTTCCACCCTATGTATCTCTTTTGCATACCTGTAACTAAGAGTACAAGATCACCTTTATCACAGAACTGTGTTTGCTCAGCAGTGCTCAGTTTGGGGCAAATTAGAAGTAATGATTTTAAACTAATTTTGGTTGCTTTGGTGGGGTCTTTGTTAGCCCCATGAAGGCTAAGATGCTATCCAAAAACATGCCTGCAGACCCTTTCCTAGCCCAGGGAATGACTTGCAGCCTCCTCAATCTTTCAGTTAACAGAAGAAAAAGCAACACAGGTCCAACACCTGTGAAACATCACCACATGACTTGAAAGAGATGTCACGTTATAGTTTTGGCCTTTTAATCTCACTTAGCTGTTCCAACCCTGCATTTTGGATTGATGATTTGGGGATGTTTAGCCTGGTTTTGCTATGGCATCATTGCACCATTATTCCTACCTCCAAAACATGACACAGGCAACAGGAATGAGGTGCAGCCTTAATCCAAATCAAACCATAATCACCAAATTAAGACAAAACTTTGTATCAGTGTCATTGTGGTATTCCTTTAGGTTTGTCAGCTTCCTGAACCCTGGGTCTGCCACTTGGGCACCCCTACACTTGGGCACAGTGTAGGAGATGTTTTCTCCTGGCACCACCCTCTACAGGGCAGCTGACTTCAGCACGCACCCTAATTCCCACTCTGCCCCACACTTGCCAGTCACATTTCAGATCAGAAGCCATTTCAAATGTGCCTGGCACACACAATGAACATGACAGCAAGATGCAGTTTGAAACCAAAAAGGCTTATAATGTAATTCTCTTTTAACTCATGTCTCTCATAAAGGAAAATGAAACAAAACCAAACAAAACCAAACCAAACAAAAAACCAAACCAAACCAAAAAAAAAAACCAAACAAAAAAAAAAAAAAAAAAAAAAAAAAAAAAAAAAAAAAAAAAAAGAAAAAAAAAAGAAAAAGAAGAAGAAGAAGAAAAGAAGGGTTGTAATCAGGTGTGGGAGGGGGAATGGCGTAACACTTATTAATCAAAATTAAAAACTAAGCATGCTGACATCTGGAGCTAGAACAACCAGCAAAGTCACCACGTTCAGACTCATATTGGCTAGTTCTATCCATCCCAGCATTCTCTTGGGACAGCAGTTCGCCCTAGGCTCTACCACAAGCTCAGTGAAGTACACAGCCTCAAGTACTAGAGCGTGCAGCCACAACAACCTGCTATTACGGAAACAGTCAGTCACCACTGGAGTTAACATTCCAACCTTAACAACTCCCGCAGCCTCCCGCTCTCACCCCCAGAATGGCTCCCACCCTCGCCCTGTCCCACACCACAATGTTAATAATTATAACAAGCAATAACCCATCTGTTATATCAGAGAAGGGAACAGAGACTCCACTGAGAGATTTAGAGCGGGATGTTAACATTTCTTCAGTCAACTGCACAACAAACAAACAAACAAAACAAAAAAAAAAAAGGAGAAATAATTCATTGGAGAAATGAAGTTAAGAAATAGCTGACGTGTATTGCTTTTTAACCATGCACTGATGCAAAATTGAAGCTATTGGTTATTTTAAAAAGGAAAAAAAAAAAATCTCAGGATAAAGGTACACACTTACAGGCAGACCTGCTCAGTTCAAAGCAATCTGCAGTCTCCTTATGTGTACTTCAAATAAAACCAAAAATGGGAATTATAATGGCCATGGTGAATTCCTGTCATAGGAGCAATGAGTGTGGACAGCTGGGAGATTTCTGACACGGGAATGTATTTAGTATGACCAGCAGGTCCAAATATACCAAAGCCAGGTGAAGGAAAGAGGAGAAACTATTTCAGCTATTATTTGTTATTTCATACATCCTTTCACCAAGCTCTGGGACCAGTACAGAGCAAAGTAGACACTGTACAGGTTGCCCTACCCAGCTGATGGTCCTGTTCTCCATAACCCAGGGCCACCTATATAATTCCATAAATGCATCTAAAGCCCTGCTCAGCTTGTCCAATGCACCAGATATTTTCTCCTGCTACTCCTGCTCACACAGAACTTTTAACTGATATGCAGAGCTCATCTGTAACCTCAGCTGCACAGTCCTACCACCCCTAGTGATTTCAGGTGCCACTCCCTTCAGATACTCTAGTTATATTTAACTATAACAGAGTAGAGCATCTGCAAAGAGGAAAACTCGTGCTTCCCAATGAAAAAAATATTACTGGGGAGGGGGAAAGGCCCTTTTTAGCTCACATTTCTCAAGTGCCACAGTCAAACTGCAACAGAAGACACCACTGAGTGACATAGCACCTGAAACCCAGGACAGCTATGCAAACTCCCACTCCACCTATTTGATTCCACAGGGACAGGTTACCCATCTAGGTTCAGGGTATTTTAAATCTTTAGCCTCATCTCAAAAGAGATGAGTCTGAGCTTCCTGCAAAGATGTTAAGTCAGAGACATTTGGGGTCACTTAGTTTAATCACTGCCTCAACAAGGAAACAGGAACTAATGAGAAGGCTTATGCATTTTTACCAGGCAGTAAGTAACAACCAAAATGACTGTGTAAATCAAGATTAGCCCTTTCTGGTACAGGCTTTTGGGTAGCATGTGGGGAGCATGTGAGAGAGATGAACACAAGTCTAAATACTGTGTATCTTAATTGAAGTTCTCTTTCTGTGGCTATGTGGGGCTGTGCTGAACCCCTTTCCCCACGTAGCACTTGAGTCTACAGACCTCAACTGCCTGTATTAGTCAGGTATTCACAAAAGCCTAAATTTAAAATTACTCTTCTGTGATGTTACTGTCCTTGGCTCATCAACAAAGCAATAGGTTTTTTTTTTAAATTCCGTCTTTAATGTTAGATGACAGCTTTTTCAGTATTGTCTTATACTCTCTGAAACAAGACAAATGCGGAAAAACAACATATACAGGAAGCTGCAATCCCAACTAAGGCAGCATTCCAATTACTGAGCATGTTAATGTAAATAAATGAGCACTATGCTGTTCAGCTCAGAATAAATCCATCTTCTCTTCCACTCTTCAGGTCCATATTAGGTGATCAATCCAATAAGAGCATGAGGAAATCCAACACTACAGCTTACTATGGCAGTGTATCCTACAGTATAAGCTTCCCTTTTCTTTTTCCCTTCCTGCCTTAGACAGGCACACAAAGCATGTTACGGCCCTCTTTACTTCAAAGAGCCTTAATAACCCTAAGGCACAGGCATACCCATAATCCTGGAGAAATGTGTAACTCATGGTACCAGTTAGATACGTTTGACCACCTGTCAGATTTAGGCAGCAAGTCCAATTTTAGGATCTTTTATTTGTCATCTCTCAAATGTGTCTTCTCCACCCTCAAACTGCCATATAATAGAAGTTAAGAAGCAGAAAGGACTAGAACCCCTTCTGGTATTTCTGTATTAGAAGGGTGGCATATGTGCACCAGGAATGAGCATGAATGAATTAAAAGAGGTGACAGGACAACGATGTCCATTGCAGCAGGTGCTTCTACATGGTAATGGGACAAGCATGATCTTGTTATCCCTTCCTTTGAATTTATCTTTTGTTGTTTTTCAGTTTTTCTTGGTTTGGTTTTTGCTTTATTTTGAATGGAATGCCACTCAGTATGAAATCTGGACACACGCCACCCTGCTACAGCGGGGGCTTGGATCACACGTGAGTCTGCGCTGCCCTAAAAAAGCCTCTGTTCCCATCTCTAATGTGGTGCTGGAATGGTTAGTATAATTCAGTTTTTTCCACTGCAATCCACAATCTGATTGGTTGGCAGGTCACACTGGCACTCCTACCTGAGGTATTTTAGCGCTAATGATTGGTTCCTGTAAGACTATTCTATAACAGAACACAGGAAGAGCAGTTCAAAAAAACACAGCTGTGGAAAGAAACAATCATACAAACAGCCCACAGCGGGGCTCACCAGCCTTTTCTTTCCAGTGGATGCAAGCACGCTTTTCACAGGCAGGAGCGGTCTTCGCATGGGTGGGTTTGTTTGGGTTTCCCCCCCACCACCCAGATTGACCCCATCGTAGAAGAAAGATAACCTTTCTTATGATCCGAAATGAAGCCCTCTGCATCCTGGGGCAGGTTGTTTTATCAATTCAGGTGTCTTGCCAGAGTGGGACGCATCCAACAACAGATGGAATGCCTTCTTCACAGAAGAAATGGCTAGCAGGATGGTTGCCCCAGGAAAGAAAAAAGGAGTGAGGAAAAGGAGGAGGAGGAAAATGAGAAATCTGTGCATAGCATATATGCAGAAAAAGCAGCCCAAACTTGGGACACTTCCCTTTCACCTCGCCTATGACTAACCACTCCCTGCCAGCTCAGCTCACTTTTCCACCCTTCCTGCACACAACCCTATGGATTCAGAAGTCCTAAGGGAACTGCAATTTAACTTCCCCCCAGTTCTAACTGAAGTATGCTCTGCTATCCCTTCCAGAATCTGGACATGTTTATGAAAGCAACCAGAGCAATGGAAGCACTCCAGTGAAAAGCATGACAAATCAGTGGGGCTCAGGGATACTGCAATCATTCCACCTGTGACAAATTGTTTAGAAGGGCAACTTCAAGTTTGGATTATGCTAACTTTTTCCTGACCTCCACTGGAGGGCTTCAAGCAGCAATAACATAGGAAAAAGCACCACCATCTACCCTGATGGAGCCCCCTCTTCTATCATCCTGCTTTCTGAGAGCAACACCAGAGTTACCAACAGCAAAGTCATCAGAAGACCACCTAATGGTTCTAACCTGAATTGGGGGCTTGGTTTTGTCTTACATGATGGTACTGCACTGCAGTACCTAGTGCAGCACCAGGACCTCTCCATTACTGAAGTCTCTGTCCTTAAAACATCTTAAATAAGCCTCTCCTCCCCACCTGCAACAAGCTCTGAAGCTTTCTCAAAAGAAGCTGGGAGTAGCCCTGGCCAGTCTCCCCTTGCAACATGGCAGCTTCTTATATGCCACACTGAGGGAAGAGGCACTAAGCATCACTCATTTTCATGGTTACATGCTGCAGCAAAGGTAGTGGCCTGTAAAGCTACTGGTTTAGGCATGAAGTAGGAAAATGCAGAATGTTCTGTAGTCCTTGACACAGTTTCATAAAGAGACACTTGACTAGGCAGATCAATTTTTAAAGGACTGCACATGTGATAGTATATGTAGGAAGGAAGAAATGCACCCATTGTCTCCACGCTCAGAGTGCACATCTTTCAACTGCTGTACCAGGGCTGGGAAAAGCACCTTTACAAGACTTGATCCCACAAGTAACCCAACAAAATCCAAAAGCTAGTTCCACCTGTTATCCTGAGTCTAATCCCAGGGTTCTCTTTATAAAAGGAGAATTTTTCTTCAAAGGAATGGGAATGTGATATTCATGCTTACAACCATGCCACTACCCAATACAAAACCTCCCCAGCTCCAAAGAGCTATGACCTACAACACCACAAAAGGGAACTTTGCTAAAGCTAGGCAGGCCACAAGCTGCAATGACAGTAGCAGACCTGAACATTTTTGCTTCAAAAGGCATATTCCTGCCACATTCTTGCTCTGCAACAGCTCTCTCTCCCCCACGTTTCTCACTGGCCAGTTTGAATACCTCCATCCACAACCCACACAAATGCCCTGGAGATCTGCAATACAGACTGACTGAGTAGGACAAAGACAATGACAGGACAAGGTCTCCTGTGGTATCACAGCTAATTCCCAGATAGGGGAAGGCTGCTGACTCTTGTAACTGAACATCTCCACATATTTGTACTATACAATTCCCAAAAGAGGTGAGAGAATCTAGCCTATCTAGGTACCATTTCCACTAGCAAAATGAGATGTCAGTTTTCACTCTAGCATCTCAGTCTCCATTTTTAATCAGTCCCAGTGTCTTCCCCAAAGGGATAATCTCCACATCCCTGTGGCACATGAACATTTTTAAACATACAGCTTGTTCAGTTTAGTGTGGGCTGCACAAATCAAACCTGAAAGGGCCCCAAGAGGGAAGAGAAAGGGAAGGGTGGAGGGGTAGAAGGAAAGGGAAGGTCTGAGGCTAAACCAGTCCTGTTATTTTTGTATCCAAATCATGTAAATGAGAGAAGTGTTGAGAGAAAATTTTAATTTGCTAGTCATCTCTCAGGCTGATTAGTACCAGTGTGCGTGTGAGGGACAGGACACCCAGTGAACTGACCCTGGCAATGATCAGGAAACCCAAAGGCTTAGGTCTTGCACCCAGGGGCAAGCGCAGTGACAGAGAAGCATGCTTGCATTCCTAAATATATAAATATATATCCACAAGGAAGAAGAAAATTAAAGTAAATGATATTTAAAAAAACAAACCAAATCAAACGAACAAACCAAAAGAAAAAGAAAACAAAACAAAAAAAGGCTGGCTTGTCAGGGGTTGGGGACGAGAAGGCTCCGGTGTGTGTACTTACATAGAGGTCAGCACCGTAAAATCCGTCCTGGTAAACCACACTGCAGAAAATCCACACAAAAACAAAACAAAACAAAAAAACAAAACAAAAAAACAAAAAACAAAAGAACAGAAAACACATTCCGGTTATTGAGGACGGCAGCATGCACATGCGTTTTACACAGGCAGGTGATGTATGAATCCACAACCTGGGCTTTCGGCAGGAGCAAATCAGCAAGAGAATGTGTGTGCGCACGCACGCTAGACGGCTTCAAGTCATCTTCCATTGCATGCAAAGGGGGAAGGGGTGGGCAGAGGGGGAGACAGTATGCGAAGGAGAGAGGGAGAGGAACTACCATCTTGTACAATAAATATAGACTCAAAAAGATCTGATGTCCTGAAGAAGAGAAACAAGGGTTTAGAAACCTCCGCTCTTAGTTATTCTCCTGGAATTATTTTAGTTACCCCCTAAATACATGGAAACATTGGCTTCATGAAGTGGGTTTGTGAAATTAAGGAGCCTCTCAGAAGGCATCCCAGAGGAGCTATGTCAGGAATCACCTATGTCAGGAAGTGTGGTTCAGAGATTTGTGCCTGGTTACGCATTTCAGGCTTCTCAGGGCTGCTTGACTTTGTTTCTGACATCCATACATCACCTGCTTTCACCCTGCACATTAGACATGCGATAAGATTTGGCTGATCACACAAGCATGCAAAGTATTATTATTCAGCATCTTAAAGAACCAATGCAACACCTCAGGAAAACAAGTCAATCAATTCTGATCAAAGTAAACACAGAGAAATGTAATTGAAAAGAAAAAACCAAAAATACCCACAATGCATTGCTTTCACAAGCAGAGATAATGAGCTAAAAAGGTTAGGTGACTGGTCCAAGGTCCAAGAATTGAAAGGTGCAGTGGGAGTCCCTGGTAGTAACGGCCTAGTCCATAGCAGAGAGGAGCAACTGGAAGGCTTTCCATGGGATGGTGCTTTTTCTGCTTTAAGCCATAGTTTTCTTTCTCTCAGAACTTCAAGCAGGAAAACTGTTAAACAGAGCCTAGGGTTCCCAAAGAGCTGCTCTTACCAGAGCATTCGCCAGCATAAGCCTACACAGCTTGCTCTGGGGACAGGGTTTGGGGAAGGATGAGGAAGGAAGAGAGGGGGTGCCCCCCACCCACTTGAGTTCAGCGTGTGCTTCACATACTGAGGAATTTCCTGCTGCTTTTTCCTCTGAATAGCTCTGCACAAACTTGCTCAAGGTTTTAAAAAGCATTAGCCCCACCATCTCTGATGTTCATGAATCCGATGTGTATGACTTACCCAAAGTATTAAGGAAAAAGGAGGTATGGAACACTGGCTATTCTTTTGACTATCATTTTTTACTCATCAGATGAAATATGAAATGCTGCCAAGAGCCTGCCACCTTCAGACACCCACCTATTGTAAGGCACACACACACAAAAAAAGCCCAGCAGATCTTGCCAAAATTCTGCATGCTATTACTAAAAAATAAAATAAAATAAATAAATAAATCTTGCCATGTTAGCTACTGCTTGAATAATTTAGTCTTGCTGTCTTCCCCAGGAAAAGTACACTTCATTCCCAGTGGACAAAGTTACTGTAGTCTCCAAGAGCGCTGGGAGCAGGTATGAAGATAGAGACCCTTGTTAGAGGAAGAAGGGAGCCACTTCAGCAGGGAGAAGCAGGCCATAAGATCATGTTTGTCGAAGCTAAATTTTTACAACCACATAACAAAGAATTTGGCTCCTGGGGCAGTGACTTACATTGCTGGGTTCTCTATCTAGGACCAGGAGTGTTTTAGCAGTGATACTCCACCTGCTCCTGCAGGAAAGGCAAACGCATGACAGAGGAAGTGACTTGGTTTATGAACAGGTTAGCAGTTTTAACAGTTATTCCAAACACAATCAGTTGGATGAATAAAAGCATTACCACATTGGATCAGGCCACTATTTCTGTCAGCAAGAAATGCTAGCATCAGCTCTCCAGAGAAAACTGCAAGGAACACTAAAAATAGGAAAAAGAAAGACTTCCCTGGATCCAAACAACCAAGCACATGTGCAGCCTCCATCTCTCCTTTACACTTTTAGACTAAATTATTTTTCACTATGGCAAGTCCATTCTTCATATAGGTATTTAATGACCACAAACAAGTCAAAGACTAACCTGTATTTTGAGAAATAAAACGTATCAAGCTTATTTAGCTTTGAGAGTTTTGCAGTGGGCAAGTTTTTTTGTCTAAATCCTTACAGCTTTTGGTCTGAAGTGTAAGTTGACAGCATTCTCATTTAGAAAGCATGGCTGCTGCAAATCAGGGCAATATTCCAGTACAGTTTTTACTGCATGTCAGAAATCTCCTTATTCCTACTGAGTAGCATCTCAGTTACAAACCGAAGACTATATTTGTATTCCAAGTCAGGCTAAGGTGAATATCTAACACTCTCTCCAAGAGTCTAAGCAATGGCTTTCTGAGGTATGAATAGTCTTCCCTGGATAAACATCTATGGCCATACTATGATTTCTTGCACCTTCCTCTGGTCTAGCACTTGATACTGTCAAAACTTACTCTAACCCAAATGGCCCTCAGGTCTGATCCAGTATGGCAATACCAACAAGTTTTTATTAATCTATGTTCTGTAATTTTTAATTCTTCTAAGCTCTCAAATTCAGTGATACCATTAAGTTTTGTAACTTAAACACCACTGAAGTTTGTGAAAAACAATTTCTTCTATGAGGTTTGAGTCAAAGTGCAGCTTACTTTACTGTCTTCTTCCACATGACTCACTATGTCTTGGTCACTCATGTAAAAACAGTGACTGATCTTACAGTGTCATCTTTCCACTGGCCAGGAAGAAAGCAACTGATGCAGGGCAAGGTGTCAGGAACATGTGCCTGCCTCTGAGCCTGCGGAGTTCAACAGTGCCCACACGGAGCAGTGGCTGCCCTACAGGTTACTGCAACATGGAACTGAATAGCACATTTTGTATTATTCCAATAGGAATCAAATTCTCTCTACAAAGTATCTTGTAGAGACTCAGACTACGATGACAAAAAACACCAGCAGTAGTTAATTACACCCCAGTGCTTAGAGCAGGGACAGTTCTGAGTCATTTGTGAACGTGCCTTGCTGACTGCTGCCCTTTACATGCTTATTAGAGAGTGTCCTGCCCATGAAGACAAGGAATCAGTCAGTAGGGTCAGAAAAACTTGATGTAATGTAAGTAAACACAAACATGAGACAGAATTTGGAAGGGCTAATCAGTGGAGCCTGGCCCATATTCCAAATGGAAATAACCTTTCACAGGGACTCAGGCCAGATTTATATCAAAGACAAGCCCTCCCTGAGCCCCACTCATGACAGCCTTTCACTAAGAATGCTCCACCCACTACTCCCAGGGATGAAGAGCATATTTCCCCCTCCGTGGTGCAAATATTTCATATTTTGCTAAAAAGCAGCACTTAGCTCAGCTTTGTTTCTCCATTTAGCTGTGGAGCACTTCCTAATAAAATTGGACTGGGTCATTTTTAGAGCAACAGACAAGCTGCAAGTCAGAAGCTATGGTTAGAGGATATAGAACGTGAACTGGGAGTAGTAGCAAAAAGAGGTGGATCTGAAAACCCAGTAGAAACACTGTTCAGAAGACCAACATTCAACCAAGAGATTTCATTTAAAGTCTTCTGGTGAATTAAATACAAAATTGCCAGATTTGCCAGAGAGCAAAGCTAGACAGATACATGACCACTGCAGCTTGCTTCCTCGAGTTCCACTTTAAATATCAGACTGGACTCTAAAAATAAAGGGCCACAGTAGCTTTCACCACTTAATCTGCTACAGAAGGTATTGTAAATTTATCCAGCATATATCAGGCCAACTCCCTGTACTGATGTGTGTGGATTCCACCTCCCTTTTTAATAAAAGATTTATCATTTATTTTCTTCCCTTTTGGGCCTAGTCTAAAGGAAATAAAGGTCCATCCACTTCTCTGTCTTGGAGGATTTGTTTCTACTCCCCTTCTTTCTGAGAACATTGCCTGGAAAATATGGCAAGTAAAACTCCAGAGACAATATGAACAAAGCATCCTCAAAACTAGAAACAAAAACAAAAAGACAGTTTGAAAGGGATTTGCTGATTTATCTGTCATTCCATCACACTTAAACAAACCAACAAAAACCCCAAACAAAACTCACACACACAGACCTAGTTCCCCATACTTTTAACAAGCGGAATACTCTTTTGTAACAGCATCTATTCCACTGCATTACTCATGAAAAGTCTGAGGGCAAAGAATGCTAAAGCCATGCATTCACTGTTGCTTCATTGCACTTTCCTTCTTCCTACCTCCCAAACACTCCCAGCTTTAAATTAATGGACTTGATTAATCTTTGTTTTAAACCTTTTTAAACCGTCTCCAACAAAGAAAGCAAATCCATTGTGGGTAACTGGCTCTTCTCTGTCCTACTGCCAGATGGTGAGGCATGAAAGTAATGGATAATATTCCTCATTCCTGGATATGAAAACATAAATTATGCACAAAGAGCATAACCTTTTCAGGAATTTTAGATCTTCTCTCTTTGTGTCCTTCTCAGTAGCACTATAACATATTGGCTCAGTGGATGTCAAATACCACATCGGCAAATTGAGAAATTATGAGAAGGAATTCATGAGCAATTTAAAACTTTCAAGTGCTGAAAATTATTTCAATCAAAAACTTAACAGGCAAAAATTTAGATTTGTCCCCACTGGATGCCATCATGTGTGGAATGCTCTGGCACTAGCACTATCTTGACTCTCACCATCCAGACAATTCTAGGGGTTTTTTTGTTAACTGATTAGCTATTTGACACAGTTGTGCAGAGCACTCTGCTCTTGTGACCAGTGCTTACCCTGGGTAGGCAGGGATGGCCGTGGGAGGTACCGCCCGGACTGCCCCATATACTGTCCTTCCTCGGCCCCTCAGATGGGCGCCCCGAAATGCGGCTGCTGTGGTGGCTGCAGTTGGATAGGGGAAGCCTGGAACTGTAAAGACAGACAAAGTGGAAGGTGAAAAGGATCTGACCTCTTTCCCAGAGACCGACCACCTGCTTCAAACAAAGTGACACAATAGCTCCACAGCGGTGGGACATTTTGCATCAATCCTGCAAAGGGACATGCTTATAACCCAGCAAGCATCCCATACAGACCTCCTTCTACACCATGGCCCTTGGGGGGAGAAGGGTTGCAGAGAGGTTTGGCATGCAAGAGGTTAATGTTTTGGCATGCCTTACCCACCCCAAACAGTGTTCAAATCCCCCCACCTTTTGACACCGCCATGCAGTCTGGTTAGAGTCTGAGAAGCGCAGGGAGTTACTATCAATACAGCACGCGGGTCTTCCAAAACTGCAGAGGCTCTTTAAAGTAATTTGTCAAGAGGCCCTTAAAATCAACCAACTTACATCAGTCTCTTCCCTCCTTTCCCCTCCCACTCTTTGCCACCCAATCCTCTGTATGTTCATTTTAAAGCCTGAAAGACAAGATAGCCCATATAACAGCAGCAGAAATTTCCCATAAAATGCCAGTTTACTGAGAGCCCACCTTCATTTAACAAGTGTGACCAATAACTGGCACCACATATAGAGATGCCTACATTATTACACTTCAAACTGGAGTAAACTGGCTCATGATGAAATGACATAAAATCTCAGAGGCATCTGCAAACAGATACCAAGAGGGAACGAATCCCAGGGCACAAACTAAACCCAACCCAATGTGCGTCCAGGTACATGCCACTAGGGGCCCTGCAGACTCGCGGTTTAGCAGCTTGTATAATATGTACTTTAAGGATGTCTGGTTGGTTTCTTTGATTTCAAAAGCTGGAGGAGGGCCAACGGAATGGCCTATTGCTCATACACACACCCTCCCTTTATTCTGCAGCCTCCTCATCGTTCAGAAAGACCTATTCAGCAGTACAGTAACACACTGCAGAGGAACACGTAGTTTGGCTCAAGGTAAACTCATTCCCAGTGAGACCCATCCTTTAAAGTATATATTATACAGACTGAAGAGAAGAAGAGTAACAGATTATCGTTAACTCAAGCACAATAACAATACAGCGGCCAAAGGGGGCTACTTACTGATTAAAGGAATGTAAGTGTTAATACCCCCCCTTCCTGACAGGGGCACTGCGGCGTCATTGCCCAGCGAGACATCTGCTTGAAAGCTGGACGCTAATTTAATTTTAAAAAGAAAAACAAACAAACAAAACCATAAAAAGGTTATAAAGAAACAGCAGATTGAGAACATAAACACCACTGCAGTTAAATGGCAGAAGTGGAAGTGTCTACTTAAGCTCTACCTGCATATAACTCAGGGCCGTACACCGCTCCAACCACAGGACTCAACTTCCAACCTGAAACAACAAAGACTGCAGTGAATGCCAAAATCTACACCAAGAGAAGGAACGGGCAGCGTGGGAAGGGGGAATGGTCTCTTGCATGCGCCCCAGCTTCACATGCATAGCTGTTCCAATTTCTGCTTTGCCTCAATCCCCCTTGGTGTAGATGGAGGCCAACTGCCTTTTCCTAATGTCAAGTTCTAGGTACAGGTCACTGTATCGGAGGGAACAGCAAAAGATCAGCTGATCCACAGCGAGGCAGAGGCACTGCTGAGGGAATGCCAACTACCGTATATGCATATTTGCCCTGAGCACCATTCGACCTGGCATTCCCTGCAGCCTGGCATTCCCTACGTGAGCCTTGCTGCCAACTCCTCCCTGCTTCCACTGAGAACACTGCAGATCAAAGCCCTCTCTAAAGCCACTGGCCCAGACCGTCACCTCAGGCAAGTCAATTTATAGCCTTCTAAACACTCTTCTGTCTTTGTTTGCTAGAGAACTGCTAAAAAGTAACAGTGTCTGAATTTCCTCATTAACTGCATTACACAGCTATGGTTCATAATGCCAATTCATTCTATTCATCTCACATTCTCTCCTCTCTTATCTTAGTATTTCCTGTCTCCTTTGTGCTGCTTTTCAGGTGAAGGCCTTCACAGAGAACTGATTTTAATATAATCTGGATAATTGGCAAGAACTGCAAATCATCAACATTAAACCTACAAGAGAAGAGGGCTTAAACAAGCATGGGTATGAGGAGGAACATATTTCCAAGTCAAATCTAGAAACCTATCTGTCCTTTCCCCCCTCCATCTCTCTCATGAGGATGGGAAGGGGTGTACAGCACAACCAGGGTTAGCTTCCACAAAGGATTCCATTCAGGAAAGATTTCGGTTGTTCAGGTAGCAATCATACAGGCATTTTTATTTAAATAAATCCATACCCTTATTCTTAGAGCCCTGGTGCACTTATTGAACTTTAACACCTCTAATCCTTCTAGAAACCCTTTGAACAACTTTGTGAACTGCAGTCCATCAACACCACCCCTTCATCTGTTGGCAGAGTATCAACGAAAGATGCAATACAAGCTCCCTCCACAAGAAAAGGCATCCCCTTCTGCTGTACCGCCCACCTCAACGGCAAAATACTCCAGTGGTGGCATTAACAGGGCTGGAAATCAACTCTCAAATTTAGTGACAGTTGTACAACCACTTGTCAGTATGCCTTAAGCCTGGTCTAATAGTAAACACCTTTGCATAGCTTTAAAGCTGGCTTTAAACTGCTGGCTGCAAAAGCAAAATACTCTTGCCTGTCATCAGTTTCACAAGTAAGCCAAGTTTTGTTATCAAACAGTCATATGCATGACATTTTATGCCCTTGTTTTCAGGACAAGATAACACGGCTGCATTGCCTTTTGCTACAAAATCTCCTGGTTCCTTTCAGGTACTGAGACTCAAAATCCCAGCCCATTTGCCTAACCCGGTTTCCCCAATTCTGCCCCCAAATAAGATTTATTTGCCAGGAGCCACTCAACAAGTCGGCCGTAGGGCCACACGTAACATCTTCTGACATTGGAATCTTAAGTTATAATCAAAACAGATTCTCACACTAGCAGCTACCTGTATGTAGTTTCCTGCCTTGTTGAAGCTATTTGGCAACATTTTCAGACGAAAAAGGACTTTTCTGTCTATTTCAGGACAAATACTCAGATTCAAAATATTTATCAAAGCAGCATTCAGTTCTGCTGGGAGAATGACTTTTTATGCTATATATGCCTATGCAATAAAATTACTGCAGAGAACCACCAAGATACCCCAATAGGATTCTTCATTACCCAAACAACTTGGTCTTTCTCTATTTAGGTTCACTGGAAAATTACTGAACACAGGCACAATCTGTAACAGAAAGCAAGCAAACAAGCTTGCTTGGTTGCTTGCGGACAGTTGTACTTTTACAGACAGAACCTAAACTGAGATACAGCTAATTATGTATCTTAAGTTATGCTTCTGCATTCATATTTAGGTATCTGCATGATGGCCATGAGATACAGGAGTACTACATATCCCACTGCACAGCATCAACTTGAACTCCTAGGGCAGGCAACTCACTGGGCTTGGCCACATTGGGCATGTTCCTACTTCCCTCTGTCCCCACTTCTCCGTCTGGTAAATGGTATTCCACAGACACTTGAGGTTTATACCGAAGACTAACAGTATAAAACAGAGTTTGTGGGGTTTGGTTGGTTTCTTTTGGTCCTGAGGAGAGGTCATGACTTATCCCTTCTGTCTTTCTTCAATTGTTTCAGCTCATCAATAGTACAAACAGTCTCTCTTACCATTTGCGTAAGGTGTGACCATCTTCTTATTGGTCATTACTCGAGCAGTGGCGTTGTTAACCTAAAAGTAAGAAAGGGAAGGGGGAGGAGAGGGAAGGAAGCACAGGATGTTAGAGAAAATGGTGGAAAACCCAGACATTATACACACACACACACACACACTATACTTCTCTGAGCAAAAAAAAAATTAAACAACTAATTTTATATGAATGCAATCTTTAAATTACTTTTAACAGTTGCCATTTAATTATAAAAGTTACAGCTAAATGTGGCATTTTAAAATTATGCATTAAACAAAAGGGCAACGAGAGTAAAGTGCAGATTCTCCACCGCCCTGCCATCCCTTGGTGAGGGATTATTTACAGCTCAGTGATCAAAAGGGCAAAACTCCAGATGTTTTGTCCAGGTTCTGTTCAAGAGGCAGCAATAATTTCTGCAGCCCAGGGCAGGGGAACAAAACCAGGCGACTCATAAACTGACTTGTTTCTCAAGGTCACTGAAAGGCACACCTCTGGATAGAAAAAGGTAGCCTGGAGTCTCAGCTTTAGATTTGAACTCCCAGGGCTTGAGGAAATCTCTGGAACACCACCAACTGTTTAGACAGTCTCCGTTCACTGATTTCCTCCACATAATTTTGAAATATCTTTCCTGATTTTTTTTTCCTTGTCACAAATCTCATGGAGCAAAAAGAAGGAATACATAGCATCAGACCTGGGTCTTTTATCTGTTTTACTGTGTCCTCCACCCTCTTTGCAGAGTTCTGCATAGTTCCAAGCAGTTCGATTGCTCAAGCAAGTGGGGTGTTACCACAGAGATGGTGCTGATAAAGAAAAGATGGACTAGTTTGGAAGCCAAGTAACTGCAGCCCCATGTCAGACAGCCTCAAAGTTCTTGCAAGGAGGGTGAAGTCTTTATGTATCATCAATAAATTATCAAAACCCATGCCAAAATCAAGGCCAGGGTGAAGAAGAAAAAATGTGGATATAAAAATAAAAGCTGCCTCAGGCCCCTGAGACATATGGATGGTGAGTGTACACAGGGTGGGGAGTTCAGAGCTACATTTTACTCTTGTTTCAGCCCCAAAACAATAGAAACATTACACATTTAAAAAGAAAGAATGGGAAACAACAATGATGAGACTGAGAGCATGCAGTTAAACACACACAGATAAAAAAAAGAAAAAAAAAAGGAAAAAAAAAAAACCACAATTGATTCAGAGAGTGGGGAAGGGAGGAGTGGGGGGATAGGGTCTCACAGACAATCATTTAGATGGAGCGAGTGCCTGAAATCAGCTGCTACAGCAAAGTGCAACACAAGCACTTAAAGGAAAAATTGCCAGAACCGATCAGAAACCACCAGTCAGCAAAGAGACCAACAGCTGCATTTAACTTAGTAAAGAAATAAACTGGGAAAGGGGGAGAAAGAAAAAGAGAGAAAACAAACAGTACAGCTACAAACAGGTCTCAGATAGAAAGAGCAGCAGAAAGAAGGGGCAGGAGAGAGAGAAGAGGAAATGGGTGCATTAATAAAAACCAGCCAAACTGGAGTTCAGTAACTCTGAGTAAGATGTGCAAGGGGAAATCACCATGAAGTCAGTAATCAAACAGCTCAGACGGCTACAAAACAATATGTACATCCAAAGTCCAGGCGGCATTACTCAACAGCATTGAAAATAAAAGGGGGAGAAGGGGGAAGGAGGTGGGTGGGGACAACAAGTCAAATCACATTTCGTAGTGTTAATGTGAGATGGCAGATGGATTTTTTCTTTCTTAATTTTTTTTTGTAATTTTAAGAAAAATTTAAAAAAAAAAAGAAAAAAGAAAAAAGCTTCTTCTCTAGCGCTTTTGTTTCACTTACCGCCAACTCGTACCATCGCCAGCATTGTGTATAGTTACCATGGAAAGAGTGAGTCAAGTGAAGGGCCCTAAACGCTAAACCATCGGAAAGGGAAATAAAAAAACAAAACAAAAAAAAGGCAAAATATGCAGACATCTTACTCAAAAACGGTGGCTTTTTTTGTTTCAATATTTGCACTTTTTGGTTTGTGTTTTGTTTTTTTTTGTTGCTGNTTTTTTTTTTTTTTTTTTTTTTTTTTTTTGGGTTTTTTTTTTTTTTTTTTTTTTTTTTTTTTTTTTTTTTTTTTTTTTTTTTTTTTAAAGAAAGAGGGAGAGAGGGATGATGCCAGTTAGCCTTCAACACAGTGGAACACCAAACTGGTCAACACCAGGCATGGCCATCATATGGCCATGTTGGCCAGCCAACATTAACCCTTCCCTCCCCTGTGGTGAAAGCTAGAAACTTTAATTAGCTTTCACCGAGCCTACTTTTGACCATGGGCAGGTCAGGAAACCAGCAATGTTTGTAGCACAGCCCACTCGGGGCTTCTGCCCCCATGTCTCCCCAACCCCTCCCAACCACAGGCATCATCTCACACTTGCATGGAGGAGAACTGGCCTCAGAGGAAAGAGAGGATACTGGCTGGCCTCCTGCTTTCTTTTTTGGACACAGAAGTTGGACAGTACTCTTTCAGTTTTGTTCAGGCCTGGTAACAGGAAATCGGAGCCTCGCAAACTGAAGCAAATGAAAAATCAAGACAGCAGAAGGGCAAAAATTTGGAGTGGGTGGGAATAAAACTTAATAAAAGAAGAAAGAAAAGAAAAAAAATATCCAAAACAACAATAAAAATACTCTGTAAAGGGTGTAAACTTTTATACATTTCAGTGCAGGGAGGTGAAGGACACAGACACAAACACACACGCACACACAAGACTGGGATCCAAATGTGAAATAAGTGAGGCAAGACACAAAAAGAAATCAAAAGAATAAATATAAAGAAGAAATTGAATTACTGAAGACATGCACCTCGATTTTACGGCCCTCTACCACGGTGCCGTGTAATTTCTCCCTGGCCCTGTCTGCATCAGCACTATTCTCGAAAGTTACGAACCCGAATCCCTGCATGCAGCGGGAGAAGGGGGGAAAACATGCACATCGTTATATATTGAAATACTGATCTCTAGGTAAATAGAGAAAAAATATCACAGTATGAAATCAACATCAGCACAACTCAGCAATAACCTCCTAGAGTCACATTGTTGGTTCATGCATGTTTCATAAATGAAAAAAATTAAATTCAATAACAAAGGAACCATAATCATAATAAGAATAATAAGAGTAATTAAAAAAAAAGAAAAAGAAAACATAAAAGCAATTGAGGCCAGACCAAAAAAGAAGTACAAAGTTACTCGAGACAATTTTTCATTTTGAGTATTTTTGTTTAAAAACACTAAACCCTGCTCCAGCATAGGCAAGCTGATCAAGCCCAAGTAAGGCTTCTCTCCCCTCTGCTAATGAACACACATGCTCTGCAGGACCCTCGCCCAGCCCAGACATACGACAGGACATGGACACTGAGCAACACTTTTTTCTCTTGACAAACTGCTACAAGAGCAAGCAGCAATCTGAGTTCATGCCTGACACCAGGAATTCTGGGAAGCTTTGGGCAAATCAAACACTGAACCTTGCTTTTCCCACCTGTAAAATGGAGACAATAATAATTACCTACCTTAGAACACTGTTGAGAGGAAGGGCTCTTTGTAAAGCATCCCTTGTAAGCTCTTCGGGGCACAGCTCATGTCTACTCCTAAACCTGTAACTTCCCTAATGACACACAGGGCCCTGAAAGTAAGCAGGGCTTCCAGGTGGCACCACCAAATAAACATTACTTCATGGGAAGATTTAGAATATCACATACTGTAGTGTCAAAATTTTCCTATCTCTGAGTACTGTATTGGGCTTGACTGTAAATCTAAACAGCTTAAATACTGATTCATCGGTCAAGGCAGGTTTTGTCTGGCACTGCTGACCCACTGCTACTCCCTCCCTCCCTGGTATCCATCTTACTTGGCTTTGTTCTGAAATGGCAACCTCTGTGCTGTGGACAGCAACAGACCTCTGCCTGGTTAGACTAGGAAGTTTCAGAAAAATTGACATGCCCTGTTTGGCACAATAACAAAGGCTCAAGGACTCCCAAAATGTCACTTAAGACAAATTTAGGTTTGCTGCATCCATGAAGGCACACATGACATGCCTGTCCTACATGCTCATGCTGCTGCCATCTCATGCAGTCGTGTAGCAGGGCAGGGCAAAAACCATGCTTCCTTCCACAGAGATGAGTGCACTGACATTAAAAGAGCGCCAACATGACTAAATGAATTAGGATTTTAACTAGTAACAAATGGCATCTTACTACAGACAACTGTGATGAGATACTCTTCATGCTATTACAGAGAGAAGACAAACAAAAAATGCTGTTGCATTCTGCTTCTAGGGTATCTTAAGAACGGAAGTAATTGGCTCCTGTACCTCAGTATAAAGCAAATACGTGTTTAATGTACTGGTTTAATCACCACTGGCTTCGATACCCTCAGGAGCAGAACAACAAAGCTCACATTTGATGCAGTGGAAACTTCCAATGTTAACTGAAGAGTGAGGTGATGAGAGTGACCTACAGTTGTGCCACGTAGAGAAATGGCATATGCGCCACCCAGCCTCCTGCATGCACTTTGGGGTCTCTATGGATGGATGGGACACCCCAAAAAACAGACAGCATCTTGATTTCTAAGCATTGTTAGCAAAGAGAGACAAGCAAGCCATTATTCTTCAAGTGGTTTTTAAAGACCTTTACAACACTAATCTTGAATGGCCCAAGTTGTTTGATAACCTAGCTTTTATAATCCACAGCTAGGTTTCCAGCACAAAACTGTTATATACTTGTAAAGCACAGAGTTGTGGCGTTTTAATTTTTTGTTTGTTTGCTTGCTTTGGATTTTCAGTTTGGGGTGGTTGTTTTGGTTTGGGGGGTGGGTTTTTTTGTTGTTGTTGGGGTTTTTTTTCTTTTTTTTTGTTTGTTTGTTTGTTTGGGTTTTTTATATATATTTAACTCCCTCCAACCCTCAAACAACAGTAATAAAGGAACTTAGCAAAGTACTGCAATGTTGAGATCAACAAGAGTGCTCCTTTGGGCTCCAACCCAATAATCTACAGCTTCAGATAATTTCATTTCTCCAGCTATAAATAAAGAACTATATAAACAACAAGCTGATGTCTTTTTCAGAACAGCATAAAAGTTTTCTGTTCAATGAATTAAAATCAGAGCTACAAGACACAGGGGCTAATAAAACAGCTCAACTGCATATAACTCTCAAACACGTCCCAGAGAAGCAAAGGGAGCATGGGGGATGTAATAGGAAAGCTGATTATGAAGAAATAGGGTATTGTGTCTGCTTCAAAGAACCCCTACAGAGAAAGGCAAGTCTGAGAAATGGAGCAACACCTTTCCCTCTGGTTCTGTATAATGGGGGAAAAGCATCTTCTAAAGGCTGGGGGAGGAGGGCTGGTAAGGACTGCAGCACAAATCTCTTTCCCTCTTCTCCTTTTACATTAATATTTCTGTTTGTTCTAGACAAGCCTGTGGAGACGGAATGAAATTTATGTCTTCGGTGATGATGTGAACTGAAAACTGGAGTGCAGATGGAAGGTAATTTTTTAGACATTAATCTGTGCAAGCTAGAACCAAACTAAGACTATTTTAATTCACATCTGTTTGCAATTACTGAAGTCTGCATGGGATTTTTAAAAACTACATTACATTAATTATCTTCAAACTGAATAGGAATTTTCAGTATTTTTATTAAATTAACTTAAAGTAACATACATTCCACATGCAGACTATAGAAAAATAATTAACAATGTGAATTAAACCAGAACTAATCTGATTAAGAACAACATAACTAATTAACCATATTGACAGATCAGTCCTTAGCTTGTGCAACTCTCTTTGTTGAGAACCATTTCATGTCAATGCTGAATTAATGCTTTACATAGTTGACTATGGCAGCTTCAGTATTTGTGCCCTCTTGGTTTGTCATATTAATGCATCTCTTACACATTCAAGTTTTCATCAGGAAAAACAGGTGAGCCATGCTTGACATTTTTGTTAAAGCTAAAAAACTATCCATTATATATATATACACACATATTTTTGGTGTGGGAGAGAAAAAAAGCATGTACATATATTTTTATTCCTTCTCACAGATGACCTGTAAAGAATAGGTATTAATTTGTAACTAAATACATATACAACAAACAATTCTCAGATTTCCTCCCCAAAGTTGTCTTGACCTTGGGAAAAAAAAAAAAAAAAGAAAGAAGAAAAAAAAAGACATGGCAGGTATCCAATATTTACCAGCTTAGCTTTATAGCAGGTACTGGGTTGCTCCATAATAGTAGGTATGGAGCCAGAGGAAGAGAAGATCCTGGATAAAAAAAAACTCAAAACCTCAGGGTTTCCAAAATTTAGATTATGCAAGTAGCTTTGCTTTAATAATGCTGTTATGATAACAAGGCTGAAATTTTCAACAGCTCCTCCCCAACAGCAACTACCAGAAACTCTTCCCATGCAGCAAATAAGTTTAACCCAGCCAACACTAAACTCCAACAACATTTTTAGGACTATTGAGTAATTTGAAGTACCGGACTAAACCCTTTTTACCCAAAGGTTTATTGAAAGGGCCTGAAGAGATCGAGTAACTGCCACCCTTTTAGTCTGGCCTCAGACTCTGCAATAAATAACAAGCAACATGATGAGCAGTGAAAAAAAAATAATAAATGTATATATAGTATTTGAACGTTTCCATCTCTGAAGAATGAGAAAGAAAATTTACCATGTAACCGTAAAGGGAGAAATCAAAAGCAGACGGTTCTCCTGGGTGTGGCCAGAACACAGAAATTAAACAAAAAACAACAAAAATAAAGTAAAATAAAAAAAAATAAAACCAAAGAAAACTAAACAGAGCCCCTTGAAATCCATGCACTGTTAACCCTTTGTTTGTCATGGAGTTCAGACCAGACACCTCAGCAGCAGCATCTTTGCCTTGTACCACTGGAGCATACAGCCAGCAACCAACCTTGCTGTCATCTGCTGCTGTGCTTGGTTCTAACCAAGTTTTTATTATTTGCTTTTTCCTTATTTCCATAATAAACAAACTTTTAGAAGCCTGAAAAAAATGGCCAAAGAGGCAGCAGTTTAAGCTACCTATTTGCAAGACATTTGGAAAGACTAGGAGGACTTCAGCTATAATCCACCTGAGATGAGCAGGACCGAATGCACGGACAGCAAGACAGCACAAGAAACCCATTACTGAAGTAATGCACACAAGCACATCCTTCAGACTGGTAAGAGGATCGACATAAGCCAAACTGCCACCATTTCAGCAGCTCTTCCAGCTCCTCCCTGCCCTGTGCTGCACTTCCAGTGCACTAATGCACATACAGGTAAGGCACCAGACCTGTGCAGTCTGGTGAGGCAGATGCAGGAATTAATCTGACAAAATAAATGCCAATGTAGCTTCAAAAAAACCTGCAGGCCTATTTTTAAGTTGTATCATTTCCACAGCTTGGCTTGTGTTGCTGCTGCACTGTCCATCCCTGCTGCAGACCAGAGCAGGGGGCAGAGGCTGGCAGAGAGCAGCAGGAGCTTGGCCAGCACTGCTTCCCAGGGAGAGCTTGGGGGCTTCAGAGCTGCCACAGCCAGCTTGGGTCAGGGGCTATACCACCTGTGTCATCCCTGGCAGTGTCCTGCTCCTCCTCTTTCCATTCATTGTGGATCTCACTGTGAGGTCTCTGAGTTCAACAGGCTAAACTGGCCAAAGATAAGCTCATTTCTCTCTCTCTTCCTGATGCACCAGTATTTTGCTAATTTAGGACCCTGGATTCCGTTCCCTAGGCAGTGAAAAAAGCAGTACTGGGAAGGTGCTGCCACAGGAGCAGTAAATGAGTTTATACTATGAAAAAACATCAACTTCAGTCTGAAATTCAAGTTTCAATAAACGAGTTCAGTGTATGGACTAGTTTAACTCATTAGTTTAGCACTGCAGACTTCACGGGGTAAAACTACTTCAGTGAACTAGGCTAAAGGGACACCAGTCATGTTCCCCTAATGCCACTGGCATTCTAAAGGGATGTGGTGCCCTGAGAAAGTCATGCTGGTCACCAGTACTTAATTTGGTTTTAAGCCTTTATGTGTTAATAACACAATTTGTATTTCCGGCTCAACTGATTAAATCTGAACAAAAATTATAAAAGTAGAATTAAAAGGAAAACAAGACCTCTAATTCATTTTATGTAAGGAGGAGGTTTCCACTGGGGGGAAACTAGTCCCAGAACAAGAGTAGCTCAACTCAAAGCACGTAATCCATTCAAAGATAAAAAAATGTACATGCAAATATACAGTCTTCAAGGCTTCATTAGCAAAACCTGTATTCAGATTCTTTTCCTAACCTACAGTTAACTGCAAACACAAATACCTACACAGCTCCCTGCACAAGTTTTTAGTTAGCGCAAGTTTACTTACATAAATCTAAACACCAATAGATGCAATTTCTTTGTGAAGACAAGATGCAACCTACTATAAAACTAATTTTTTAATTAAATATGAAGCACTTCTACTCACTTGAGTCCTATACAAGAACTTGGAGATCTGGCTCTCCCAAACGGAAAGTAGTGAGGGGTATGAACTTACAGTATCCTGAAACCATGAGCTCATATGTACTGATATGAACTCTTATGACTAAAAAAGCTAGAAAAAAGAAAAGCTCCCTCTTCTGCCAAGGCTTTGTTGTGTGCTTGTGCACACTTGGTCTCTGAATGTCATCAAGGACACAGCTCAGAACACCACACGCTAAACAGCTGATGAACAGAGAGCTCAGATTCCCTTCCCCTGCAGCTTTGTGAATGCCACAGGGAACTCGTTACACAGGCAGACTGCATTAATTCTGCAAATATGTCCACTTGTTCAGTTCAGCACAATAGTGACAAAATACGCATCTAGAGGATGCATCTCCACTAACAAAAGGAGCAGGAATCCTCTCGACTTCCTCTGGAGGTGTTTTATTCACGGTTCAGTGAAGTGCATGGTAAAGTGCAACCATGGGCAGAATGCTATTTAAAGGCACTTATAGAGTCAGAACTAGAAATGTAATGGTAAACAGGATAAACGAAACAAACAGCTAGTTTCCTGGAAGCAAGCAAAAAAACCCAAACAGATCAAGGGCAGACTGATGTCATTCCATTAAATAAGAATAAAACAAAATGAAATTCAAGGGATGTTCAAAGCTTGTATCTCCTTTCTCATACATAGCAAAGCAGTATAAGTGTGAAGTGTACCAGAGCCCATATAATCTTACTGAACAGACTGAATCTTGGAAGGAACTGAATTACAAAACAAGAATTCACATTCCTTTGAAAGAACAACGAGCAAAACTAAATATTAACTGCCTCCTACTCTGCTGTGATATAGAAAGTCAACAAGTAACATTTCTGAAATGTTACTGAGGTGTGAGGTGGACATGTGTTGCTCTCTCTTTGGTCACCAAACTTCCTAAATACACAGAGACTCTGAAGATGCAGCCAGTCTGATGCAGTTCCCCATGGCTGTCGAAGAAAACTGCCCAGTCATCTCAGGTGGATTCAAAAGGAAGAATGCAACCAGCACACTTCCTCCAGTCCCTCCTACCAACCAGCATTGGAGCAAACCCAGTAGGAGTTCTCCTGCCACACCTCAGCAGGGACAAAGCACTGCTCAACGAACCCAGGGCAGTTTGGGATTTATCACTGTACCTTTTAAATATTTACAAACATATACACAAAACTCTACAACCCCTAGGAACCCAGGGAAGGGAAGGGAGCATTGAGAACACAGCACAAGGCAGGCAGCAGGAGCATCTGCTTTTGGATTCCCGAGAGAGAGGAGAAGAAGAGAGAGAGGTTTCATATCATTAGATTAGAATGGAAACCACAGGGCAGGAAAATGCATTCAGATTTTTTTCCTAAGGTGGAGGAAGAACCCAAGAGTGAGTGAGTGGCCTCCAGAAAGATCCACTTCCTTTGCTTCACCATCAGATCATCAAACTGTTGTTTTTCCATTATTCTGTGAATACCAGGTGCTTTGTGCAGCTACACCCCACTCAAACACTGGGGCCTCCCATTTTCATGCTAAGCAAGAAGAATCTTGCATTATTTTTAAAACAGAAATTATTTTGGATAGAGAAGGATGCAGAGATATCATGAAATAACTTTTTGGCTGTTTTCTCATTCTGTTCAGATTCTGCCCCATCCCTCAGTAAACGCTGCCAGTTTTGTAACTGCTTTTTGCTGTAAGATGACAAAAAAGCAGTAGAAAATTGCATGGTCAAGGACTGGGAGAACATCTCTGCTTTTCTTTTTTTTTTTTTTTCTCCTCCCCCAAATATTTATGAAGGGTTCAGGATAAAATTTGTCAAGGAACCCTTCAGAAGTAACTTTTGTTTTAACTGAAAACCAGAAGCCCTGGCCTTTAGCAACTGCACAAGAAGGCACTTTTCACAATAATAAATCAAGTCTTCACACAAAAGTCTTCAATGTCAGTGTTGCCTAGAAGGGAAAAGGCAGCCATGGGCCTTTAATACACAGGGCTGTAATGATGGGGGAGAAAGAGAGAGAGAGAAGTACTTATGTGGAAAGGAAACCACTGCTCTGGAAGGCATAGGTAGTTGGGTATGAAGGATAGAGCTCACCACTTTACCAGGCCAGTTACTTTTGTTCTTTCTTTTGCCATAATATCCAAACAAGTAGGGACTTGATAGAGGCCAGAGACTATTCCCAAAGCCAAACAAAATCGACTAAAATCAAGAGTAATTCACAGATAACTCTGGCCTTTAAAAATATCAGAAGAACAGCAGAGAGCAGAATAAATATTTACAAACTCAGCACAGCTGATTGTTTTGGTAAGGCACAGATTTTTACCCATGCATGGAAGTAAAACTTTCTAACTAAACCATATAGGCATTTACTTGTTCAGACTGTCTTTCTAAAAATCAAACCAAAAGAAAACCATGGTATTAAACACAAATAAAGGATGGGGAAAGGGCTAAGGATCATTTACTCTGTATACAAATAATTGGCTTTCTGGTTTCCAGCTAATACAGATGTTGAAGAATTTCAGAATGCATCTTGGGCAACATGGTTGGAAATTTGCAGAGGGCTCTGAACATGAACACACTCCAGAATATATGTTGAAGCAAAGAGGCCCCCATAAAGACTGTGAACCTCAAATCCAAGCAAAGGCATAGACTGTAAACTGAAACTACTTAGCTGAATTGCAACTTCAAAACCTCTTGTGTGCATGCACGCATGTGCACACACGTGTGTGTGTGTGGGGAGGAGGGAAATTTTGTTTTAATTGAAAATGGGAATCTTAGCATTGATTAAGTCAAGCAGAGTATAGGCATGCACTGTGCAAGCTTCCCCCATAGAGCTTTGGCAATGCACCTCGCTCCTGACCTGCAAAACTCCCTGCTATTCCAGTGCTGAACCTCCTGGGCAGAGAGAGAATCACATCAATTTGTCATTGTGGTGATACTGGTTACGTGATCAGAACCAATTGCCAATTAGGACAGAGATCACTGAATATCTCTGCAGCTGACCTGAGCAACATTTGAAATCTCATCTCCAGAGAAATAAATTATCATTAAGCCTCAACAAAACCTCCCTCTTAATATATCCATAAGATGAAAATAGGTGTGTGAATGCAAATTCTTTGGGGGAGGTCCACACGGGGCAGGGCAAGTGGAATGAGGATACTTATATTAAGCATCAAATATCTCAAACATGAAAGGTCAGTGTCTCAGAAGCACCAAGTAAGTTGGCAAAACAGCGTAAATAAAATCCTTTCATGTATGAGATAAGACAGTTTTTCTACAGAAGTATTTCAATGCAATGAAATGGGGGGGTGCAGGGGAGAGATAGTCTTTTTTCTTACAGTTTCCAATCACACAAAGCTGTTTACCTCCTTCTGCCTTCCCCACAGGGCAGCCATTGCTAGTGCAATGGGAACAGCTTGGTATGAAGGCTCGATTGAATGATTCCCTGTCTGTTCAAAAGGTTAGGGAACCTGATCTCACATTACAGACAGGAGCATCTAGGAGCATTTGTACATGCTGCCCAGAATTGACTATGCTCAGTCTCCAGTCAGAGGGAACAGTAGACAGTCTCCAAAATAGCTTTTCCCTTCCCCCATCACTCTAATTCCTGCTGATCTCTACAGAATATATTCTCTAGGCAATGAACTGCCGTTTACTCTGCAATCAAAACAAGAGAAGCGGGTACAGAAACAGGACTTACCTTCGAGCCACGCTCATTAAAGATTATCTCTACATCAAGGATTTTACCAAATTGCTGTGGAGAGACAAGAGGGAAAAAAAAAAAAGTTATTTTTGGCAATACATTTTTTCTACTTTTTTGGAACTGGCTTAGTGCAAGAAAAGAGGTAAGGATATTTTCGTTTCTAGCATATAGGCAAAGGAATAAAAACCCAGCAATGTGACCCAATTCTCTTGGGTTAAGACATGTAGATCCTCTTTGGTCACAAGCCCCAGGTTTTCTCACACAAGTCTAAAGGAAGAAAAACAATCTCCAGAAGAGTTTTGGGGATTTGAGGCAGTCTTTTAATCTAAACAATTCTTTCTTCCCTCATTCTACTATTTCATCTAAGACATGGTTCTATGATTTCATCTCAAACATCTAAGAACATTTCTGACCTGTAATTCAGCATTTCAGCTTCCTTCTGAAGTGACTAGCACAAAGAGAAATATAACAGTGATGTCTCTTTGGAAGGGACAGTAACATAACATGGGAACCTCAGGGATTCCAAACTCTAAGTCTCCTTTCCTCCCCATTATTTTCCTCCTCATTATTTCCTTTCTTCAAAAGAAGATTCAGGAACCATGAAAACAGCAAACTCACAGCAGTTTGTTTGTCAGAAAAAGATAATTCAACTTCCTACTGTGACATACAGTAGGCTGTCTGTGACCTATGCAAGTTTATCACATGTGATAGAATTCTGGCCTCTGCCTCAGCCTGGAGACCCCAAGGAGAGCTCTGCACCATATCAGTGGGTTCCAATGTGCTCCCTACTCAGCACAGAACACAAAATGGAAAACAAGAGTTACAAGGTAGAAAGGAGATTTACCACCTGTGTGGAACCATGTACAGATTACGTCTTTCACCTTCCTTGGAACATATCGAAACATTTCTGCTGAAGTGGCAAGACTCAAACCATTAACCCAGAGGTAAAAACATCGCCATTTCAACAGAGTCCCACAATGCTCTGTCCTCCAGAAGTGTCAAGGCGCTATTTCCAAACTGGAGGTCTGCTCTCTAGAAAGACAGGCCTAGATATCATTTTCAGGAGCCATGTATACAGAGCAGTCTTCATTCTAGAGAGACATACTGTGCTCAGACAAATCTGAGTGCTTTTCCTATGCCATTATTTAGGAAAGCTTCCAGCAACTTGGTTTTCATCTCACTACCTGTAAAAGATTTAAGTTTCGTAGCAAATGTAGGCAGGGTCAGCAAGAAAATGAAGGACGGTTTCATAGTTAAAAAATATGATGAACACAGCCTCGAGGCATTGGGACACTCTCCCTTTTGCCCGTTGCTCTTAATACAGTATTTGCCTCCTATTTTTTTTTTTAAATTACCATTTGCATTCAGAGTCAAATGAGTATAACACTCATTTTGTGGGTGTCCTGATTGAAAGGCTCACGGCCAGATTTGAAAGCATGGAACACTTGTAACAGGAAACCATGATGGCTGAGGAAAAGTTCTGAATATGTAAAGCAATAAAAAGCTATTAAGTTCCTTGAACAAGGATTCCACAACTGTCTGCAGGCAAACACTTCCAACAATTTTAGCTATAGTTTGTCTGTTCTTCATTCTCTGTTCTTAAAAAGGAGATCCTGGTTCGCAGATGTTCATTTTACTGTTGTATTGTTTAAGGACAATACTTGATCTTCTATTCATCCCAAGAACAATTGAATTCACAATATCCCATGTTACACAAAGTTCGAATGATGCTAATGTAAACATGCATCTTCCTTGAAGCCTCAACATCTCAATAGATTAGGCCTGATCCATGCTGGATCTTCTTGTGACTGTGGTTGTGCCAATCACAGCTAAAATACTCTTCCTATTTCTATCCCACACTTAGTGTGGGTTTCTCAATAAAGGAGATTAACCACTGATTGCTTTTTATTGTCTTTGTTGCATATGGCTCGGGCCCTGCCATGAAAGAAATCAGTCATGATTGCTTTCTTGGTAGACTATTCCAGCATTGTCACATGACATGGGCTGAACCTATTTAACAGCTCATGGCTGCTGAAGGGCTGTCCCTGCTCCCTTGCCTGGTCTCACCAGCCTCCTAGACTGGCCTTAGTTTTAATTCTCACCTGTAGATAAACTGGTACACTTCAACCATCCTGTAAAAAACTAAACAAACAAAAGGAATAAATACAAAGTTTTTGACAATTTACTGATCTGAAGTGGCTTAAAGGGTCAGGTGAGCATTAGGGCACTAAAAAGCAAAAGGGAGCGGAAACCAGCACGCTCTGCCTGAGAGCAGGATCTGTCCCCTGCCAGATCAGATCAGCTGCCTAGCCTTGCCACACACACTGAAACAGCCAGCCTCTCGATGAATGCAAGTGTCAAAACTGTTTTCAGAATCTTCAAAGCCATCCAAAAAAATCACCATTTTCTACTTCATTAGAATCATCCTGAAAGAGAACGAACTGTGCAGCTTCTGGAGCACAATTATGCCATGCCACCTTCCCCTTTCTGCATACCCAGCTGGGCCTGGATCCTCAGGTAGCACTGCCAGCCCCATCTGGCTGAGCAACGTGCGCAGGGTTTCCACACTGACAGGAAACCTTGTCTTGTGTGCTTAACTCCTCGTGGCTGACAAAACGCAGGCGGTAACACTGATTGCAAGTGGCCTGACCCAGATCTATGGGAGGTGGCAGGTTCCTTCCCTTGCCCAGCAGATGATGGAGGTCCATCATTTCCCAGATGACAGAATTAAGATCACTAAATCCTGTGGCTGCAGCGAGCACAAGCTTGACATCTACCGCAATGGGCTACATCCACCAACACAAACTGCCCTAATGTCTTTTCCACCTAGGAGTTGTGGGTGTTTGAAGAGGCAAGAGGGAAGGCTATCCTTGGGAGAGAGGAGCAGACACAACAGGGACTAACTGCTGAACGCAGGTATGCTGAGGAGGGGCTTACTCCTCCATGAAACTCCCCAGAAGAAAGTAGCAGGACCGTGAGGTAGGATGTGCCTGGGCTCTTCAAGGCTCTGCTGCAGCCGTTGCCACAGTTGCTCTGACAGCTCCTGACATGCCTCTTGTCCTCACTGCTGCAACGGTTACAGCAGGGCCAGCGCTGGAGGCACCTTTCTTTTGGAAGCATGCCAGAATTTTCCCAAAGAATGGAAGTAGGGAAAAAAAGAACTAGTCCATTTTAACAGTTTATATCTCCTTCAAAGCTGAATCTAATTTAGTGGAACATAAAAAGCACTTTGTTCTCCGATGGTGTTTCGCCTACCAAATGTCAACAGTCTACTGCAAACAATGGAAGTTTTAAGAGCTCCTTAGTGAAAGGTCACAATTTTCGTATGGAAAATGCTAGGCTGTCTAAATACAAGGGTCAACACCAAGTGCCCTCCAAAATAATTTTTTTGAATCATGTATACAAGTATGTTTCTATTTTTGAACAGACAGAGGGTCTGGCCAAACAAGTTCCACGTTTAAATCATCCACGAGGACTAACCCTCTAATCTCTAACCCTGAAATCTCATTATCTCATTCAGTGATTACCAAAAACTTCTACTTAGCACCCTGCACAGCCTCTAGAAAAGGCATTGCAGGACTATCTATCTCAAATGCTTCCCACCATGAGTCAAAAAGCTTGTTGTGTGACTGAGAAGCCAGCATTCCCTACCACATATCAGGTCCTGCAAGAAGCCAGATCCAGGAACTGCTCACACATATGCCATATGATGAAAAGATACACAAACCCTTCCAGTTATACCATGGCATAGGAGCTACAGCATCTTGTTTTATTGTAGTGGTCCCTTCCCTGGAGTGACCTTGAGAAGCTTTTAGTTATTTTTCTATAATAAGGTAAATGAGAATCAGCTCCCCTACAATGACAGCAGGGAGTGTTGGAAGTAACAGTTTTCAAGAGGCATAAAGACATTAACAGACATGAGTTATAGCCAGAACCCTGTTCTCTGGTTTGATCATCTACGTTATCATAGATGCAAGAGCATTGTGCAAGCAAAGGTATATGCATACTGTGTGTTTCGTCCCACTCAGATGACACGAGGGCAACAGATTTTCCAGCTGAGGCCATAGCTACGCTAGATATAATAAATTTGAGAGTTCTGGCACCAGATAGCTTTTGCCTTCCAAGGCACTGACAGTTTGGTAGGGCCCCTCCTGTATGCTCTGTTCCAGCTGGCCCTGACTCCTCTCCCTGTCTAGAGCATTCAAAATCAGCTCCAAATGTGCCAGACAAATAACTTAATCCTAAAGATGCAAACAACGGGGAGCACAAGGCAAATTCTCTAGAAATCTTGGAGCAACAAAAGGTAATGCAAGATATCATGTGACAATCTTGCATCCCTACAAGAGAACTCTGTATGCCCAAGCAGCTTCACTAGCCTCACAAAAGTCACTTAGAGTCCAGCTATCTAAATCTCAAAGGTGTCAAACAGTCCATTCTTAAAGACGGTTGAAATTCAAAACAGCCAGGAAACCAACCTTCTGTGCAGGAAACCATTTCAGGTCCTCAGGCTTTAAGTGCATGAACAAGAGCATTTCATAAGCAGAATAGATCTCTGCTGCAGCGAGAGTCTGTTCCCTAGTTCCCAGTTCCATGTGATATACTTTCAGCTGAGCACAGCTGGCTCCATCATAGCCAGTATTAGTCAGTGCTTAGTTATGGCAGCATGGGGTCTGTCAGAGCTACACTCTTATCAGTACATGAACTTCCTCACACAAAGCTGAGTCACATCTCTTCAAATAGTGGGGCCAACCCTATTCAGCCAAGCTACACCAGTATGTTTTGCTGATGGGAAGATGGAAGCATGGAGCATTTATAGACCACAGCACTACCTCAGTTTACCAACTGAACAGATAATAAGCAAGCACCAGGCCCTTATTAGGGCTGACCTTTTGCTCAGGAAAACACACATCTTCTAAGAAACCAGACTTTAACAGGAAGCCACACAAAGAGCACAGATTTGTAACAAGATTTACAGACCACAGATATCCCATTACAAAAAAAAAAAGTGATGAGGAGCACAGTTTCTCCAATATTTCTTATCCTCTGACTCACAAATAAAAGATTTTCACATGAAACAGAGAGATGGGAGTGAACAATACTGGAGGGTACCATCCAGAGATCTTAACATCAGTTCAGCTTCCAGGTCTGCACTTCAAACTCCTTACTCCTGCCTGATGCCATTCCTCAGAGGTGTGCCTGCGATATTACCTGGCACTACTGCCACAGCAAAGGTACTTGGACTCATGCCCACAAAAGCAGCATACATTTAAAAATCAATTTGAGACGACTCAGCATGTAGACTGAATCACTATGAAACCTAGTTATTAAAAGATAACTCTGTGTAATTTTACCCAGGCCTTTTACGCAATTAAATCCAGCTACAGCACAGCACTGTTTACTAAATGACATTCAGCCCGGTCTTGCTGCAGACTCTCTTAGTAACACATGAAAACCTAAACAAATCTTAGACAAACGCATGATCCAGTCACTGCTGCCTTCCGCCAGAGGGTCAGCACAGAAGACTCTGCAGCAGACAGCTTTTGCAGAGCAAGACCAACGGTACAAGAGCTCCTGAGAGCTACAGTGACAAACACTCCTGCACACAAGCACTGTGCTCCCTGTGGGGCTCCACAGCCAAAGCACGACGTTCCAGCAACACTGAGTGCACAAGTCCTTTGTGAAAGGTAGTATCAGAAAATGCCCAAGTAAAACACATCAGTATAATCAGCAGTGACTCTTATAACTCTAACTAAAATCAGCAGGAACAAAGTCCTGCCCTGCGACAGGGCTGAGGCTCACTCTCGTCACAGAAAGAGCATGGAAACACAAAAATTCACACAGGCCACCCTGTGTCACAATATTTGTTCTCCAATAGTAGCACATGGAACTTGTTACATACAATTGGTGGGCAGTAGGAGATGAAAAATCTAAAATACATCTTGATATACAGAAGACACAATTTCCTCCTTCATATGCCCCATGCAATTCAACCCACTCTGAAGGCAGAGATCCTTTCAATAACTTTACTACTGCTGTATTTCAGGCCTCAGTGCATCAACACTTTAGTGTTACTTACCTATATACCTTAACACCTATTGAGTAGTTTTCTACCATTACCAATACTTGTTTATCATGAATTACTTCAGTATTTAAATTTATTTACTGCCAAACACAGATTTAAATTCTACCAAATTCTTGGTGACAAAGAGTTGCAGTCTAACTTGTTACTGCTTTAGCCTCGAACTATAGGCTCAGGGAGGTGTTTAGCATTCTTGACACTAGAATGAAGCTGGATGAGAAATTATATCCATTGAGTTATTTTAGGAAGAGCACAGTGACAAAATGTTTCCTCAGAGGCCAAGATCTGAGGGTTACAAGAGCTTCCAAAAATATCTGAGCTTGCAGAGCTGCATTGCTTGGGTCATACAAAGAAAGTGGTCTACCACAAACTTCCATCATAAAGAACCTTGTCGTGGAGATACAAATTATGCTTAGAGAAGGAAAATGATTAGATTAACATCCAAAGGGGAAAGAAAAAAAAAAAATAAAAAAAAAAAGAGTAGCTACCATTCTGTCACCTGTAATAAATTATGCTATTAATAACTTCATTAACTGGAAGTTATTAAATGTGACAGAATAGTCACCTTTATAGAAAACATCTATGGGTTATTACTGTTGTAGGTGATAACACACAAAACCCCTTTATCAATTGGGCTGATTATGCTCTCCACGAGAAACAGTTAAGTCTACAAGTAGTAGCCATGGAGTGAACATGTTTTTAAATAAGCATCTCCATGTGAAACCAGAGCCTGAGAAAATTCACACCCTGTGTGGTGGTTAACCCACCTTCATCTGCAAGCATCATCAACATAGTCCTTATTTTTTTATCTTACTGTAGTGAAATGCTCTTTGCTTAAGTGTACATTCTGAAAACATCAATTCTGACTCCTCATACTTTCGGTCTCACAACAGGTAAGAAAGATTTAGTGCACTCATTTAAGTGACCAAAACAATCCACTTTGCTTGCTTTTGTGGAGGAAATCCAAGATTCAGCATGAGAACAGAAGGATCCTCATCTTGCAGGCTGTCCAACCTGGTCTCCATCTTCACCAGGAGATTCCAAAGTCCGTCTGACTCTGAAGTCCAGAAATGACCAGACTATCCCAGCCATTTCATACTGGAAGAAGAACTGCATCTTGAAGCATGAGAGGGAAGGGCTGATGCTGCCAGCCATAAGGTACACGCACAGACACTACCACAGCACAAAGCTGAAAGGACTAGAAACACATTGAGGGAAACATGAGCTTGTTTTCTGCATACATATCCAGAAAGGGAGGGGACAGCCTACTAGCAGTTAAGGAGAAGACTACTAGCATCATATCAGAGTCCACCCCAGACAAAGAATATCCCTCAGAAAATGGACAGTAAGATTTTAAAAGGAGTTGCTGATTTAACACTGATAGCAACTCTTCTTCTTTCTGGCAAGTTGTTCCATTGTTCACATTAGCCTAAATGGTCATGAATTTTTCTTCTATTTCAAGGGTAATTATGTTACATTTCAGCTTCCAAGTGAAAAATCTTATTATGACTGTAAACAAGATCTAAAACTGTTAGTAGGTATTATCCATACCTAGGTACCCATATAGGACAGACTTGTCATCTTCCAACTCCTCTTTTTAATAAAACACCTGACACAGTTTAAAAAAAAAAATCACCTGTCTTTCAAACCCTAGTTTATTTTTTTTGAACTGATCTAAGAACTGAATAAAATCATTTAGTCCCAGTCTTTCCAACTTCAAACATGAGCAAGATCACATTCCTCCTTCAACTAGATAATCCCCTTTGCCTTATTGAAGCAACTATCTTCAACAACCACTAGTACTCTTCCAAATTAGTATTTTTCCAAAGAAAGTTTTCCATCCTATGAGCACAGACTGGTTCCCACATAGTCAATGCTCTGCACTGAGCTGCATCAAACACGATTTTGTCACATATATCATCAGTCAACCTGGCATTTCAACTCATTCTCTAACAGCAACTTTATCTCCTTCTTACCCCTCAAATATTTTAAATGCAAACCTTACTGGCAAGGTTTTAATAGTACTGTCTCTATGCCTTGATATAGATACTGAGCAGAACAGAGACAGAAACAGATCCCCAGGGAAACTGACACTAGTCTTGATCACAGATGTCTCCCCAGTAACTACTACTTTTATTATTATTTATCATTAAAGAGCTTTTTAATCGCTCTAATGTGTGTTGTGCTTGAGATAAGTACAATTTTTTTAAAAAAACCCTGGTCACTTGAACAAATTCAATTGGTTGAGCAGTGTTTAATTGTACCATCATTGCTTTGTACACTCTTGTCAAAATAGACAAAACTGCAATATACATCTTCACAGACAAGACACTAGCACATTTCTTCAGATTCAAATGCATTTTTTTAAACTTCCCAAAATTATCTTTATCTTGAATCAACATATGGATAGTTCGTAGCTCTTTAGGTCATCCCTTTCAGACTTCTTCAACCGTAAGTCCTGCCAGGCAGTCTTCCAGCCTTCTGCAACTCCCTTAACTTACAAGAATTGGGTAAAAATTAGCATTAATGAACAATAAAGCTCCTTGCTTTGCCTATCATCTTTGGAAATTTTTATCTAGATCTGCTGGTGTTTAAATATTAGCGAGCACTGTCTCATCTCCCTTTGTTATAAATTATATAGAAAACCAGATAAGGTACAAACACCCTGACTGTGGAATCGTGCCTTTTTGGTCACCAGTATGATGCTGCTGAATACTTTACAGTTTCCATTAACACTTTCCTTTTAAAGATACCTTCCTGGACAGTTATCCTGCCAATTGTGTAAACTCCAAGAAACAGACTCTTCCAAAGCTCCTTACATTACTGCCTGATGCCATATAATGTTTGCACAAAGCAAATACAGACAAATAACAATCACTGGTACCTAGGCAACAGTGGGATTTCAGGTCAGCTATTAACTCTTCTTTATCTACTAGAACAAGGTCAACTATTGATTTATTCCACAGTGGGTGCAGAACTGTGTGCATTAAAAAATGACCTATTCCTTCTAGAAGCTTTCTAGAAGTCTTTTTATTGGCCTCATGAAATGTCAAGCAAATATTACCTGTTTTAAGCAGGCTATTTTATTTGCCTCCCTATAAGATGCATATACATAAGGAAATGTTTGTTCTTTTCCTGAGGATATCTCAGGGACCTGCTAGAAACACATAATAGCTGAGAAATGGTTGGAATCCAACTAATTTGAATTTGTTAAGAAATTTATGCTTGTCCCTCTCACAAATTGTGCAAGTTTAGAGAGCATTATGTAATATCCATTTAATCACACATGGGACAACATGTCTCAAGTCCACCTCTACTCAAATCTGGACAAAAGCATTAGATAGTTTCTGTGCCCCAGGACTTAGCTGACCTCTTGCATGCTGTTCCATCCTTGAGGGGACTTCTTTACTCCCTCCCTACCATCACATTTATTTCTTCCTCCACAGCTTTACTGTCTACCCAATTCCTCTCTTTGTACAGTAGCTTGGGAAAATCCCTCCAGGCAAGGATTTTGAGTCTCTCAGATAGGACATTGAAGAGATGTGACCTGACACACAGAAGGGAAAGGGAGAAGATGGGGGTTACAGGCTAGTCACAGCTCAAGACACATACAACCAGGAGTCCCCTTAAGGAGAAAGGGTAGGTTTCAGTGAGTCACCCAAAGGAAAGCATCCTGATCCTGAAAAATAAATAGGAGCAAGCAGGATTCAGAGAGAAATGCTCTCCTGCTTGAGGGCTACAAGCATGCAAAGAGAAGCAGCACTGAAAGAAAAAGGAAGTTGCGCAAGACTCATTGATTATTTCCTTGGCAAAGTAGCAAAGCTCTCTATTACAGAAAAATCGCACATGGAAGTTTTTGTGCCCCAGAAGATGAATGCTCTTTTGGTAGACACAGGTCTCAGCAACCACAAGGTCAGGTAGACTAGCAAAAGGTTTTACAAGAAATATACCATTTACCCAAGTTAAAATCACATCATTGTACTGGAACTTGATATGATGTTAAGAGAGAAAAAAAAAAAAATCAGCAAATTACTTGGGGAACACCAGAATGCCAGTTTGCATAGCATTATTTCCTCATTCCTTCCATGAACAACAGGGACACCACATGGGTCCAAAAAAAGGACAGGAAATCTTCAGGCAAGTAATTTGGTTGCATTTTCTACAAGTAACTTCTCAGGACAGTAGTTTATTTAAATTGTGTGGGTCTCCCGATCTGTAAAGCAGAGGCAAGAGTCACCAGGACAAGGATGTCCTTATCACTTCCAACTCATCCATGTCTCCCAAACCTGGAGCACACGGGGAGAGCACCAAGGTGAATGAATGTGAAAAGGGTTACCAGGCCAAGCACCAGTCCCAGGAGAAGGGACAGCAGCATGGAATAATTTATCTAAGTGATGCAGCTCCCAGAAGAGGGGAGCAGCAGTAGCACAGAGCAGGACATGATAAATACAGACTGTAGCAGGTGGTCCAAGAACTGGCTGTGATTTCAGCAACCATGTATCCAAACCAGGCAGAACTGCCTACCACACAGCCCTGTAACAGCAAAAAGCAAGCTAAAAACCCACAGAAGCAGAGCAGGCAATCGGGAAGATTCATCAGCCACAGACTGCCAGGAGCTAAGTTTCATTATGAAAATATTCCAAATGATGTCAAAAATGGGACAATTGAAGGTATAAACAACACAGAAGCATATACAATTATCTTGTAAAAGATTCAGAGATTCACAGTTTTGGCTGGGAATTAACTCCAGAGGTGGTTTAGTTTAACTCCTTCTCGCAGCAGGTCTAACAACATCTAGCTGGCTGGGCTATGTCCAGTCAAGTCTCATCCCTCCAAAGATGGAGCTTCCACAACATCCCCAGGCAACACATTCCACTATTAATGCACCCTCACAGTAAAAGCAAAGTTTTCCTGATATCTAACTGCTATATCAAAGGCAGAGAGGCCCTGCAGAAAGGCCTAGACAAATTACAGGGCTGGACAATCACCAACTGTATGAAGTTTGAGAAAGACAAGTGTCAGATTCTGCAATGGAATGGGACATCCCAGATGTATGTACAGACTGGAGAATAAGATGTTAGAAAGCAGTGCCGTGGAAAGGGACCTGAGGGTCCTGGTTGATGGCAAGTCAAATATGAGCCAGCAAGTGCCCTGACAGCCAGAAGGGCCAACCCTGTCCTGGGAGGCATCAGGCAAAGCATCATCATCTGGGCGAGGGAGGGGATTGTCCCACTCTCCTCTGCACGGGGGTGTCCTCACCTGGAATATTGTATCCACTTTGGGGCACTGCAAAATAAGAAAGACATTAAGCTCTCAGAGAGCATCCAAAGGAGGGCAGCGAGGATGGTGAAAGGCCTTGAGGGGAAGCCATCTGAGAAGTGCCTGAGGTCACTTTGGTCTGGAGAAGAGGAGACTGACGGGAGACCTCTTAGCAATCTACAGCTTCCTCACGAGGGGAAGCAGAAGGGTTGGCACAAATCTCTTCTCTGTGGTGACCAGTAACAGGATCCTAGGGAACCATATCAAGTTTTGTCAGGAGAGGTTTATTTTAGATATTAGAAAAAGTTTTTCAACTAGAAGGTGGATGGACACTGGTTCTCAGGCTTCTCAGGAACTGGTCAGAGCACCAAGCCTGACAGAGTTCAAGAAGCATTTGGACAACACACTCAGGCACACTGTGTGATCCTAGTGGGTCCCTTCCAAGTCAGGATATTCTATGATTGTACTTCCTATGTTCCAACTTGTAACTGTTGTCTCTCATCTCATCATAACATACAATCAAAAATAATCTGGATAAATCTTTTCTGTATCATCTGATCAGGTAGTTACAGACAAAAAAAACAGCTCTCCTCCGCTCTTTTATTCTCAAAGCTGCAGAAGCAAATCCCTCAGACTTTGCTCGCATGCCATGTTCTGCAGCCCCCTGACCACCTCTGTGCCCACTAGGCTTGCTCCTGTATTTCACTTAGATGTGCACTTTTTGCACTGGAGAGCTCCCACTGGACACAGTATTCCAGATGCTGTGCAACGTCTGCTGAAGACAGGGAAACGATCCCTTCCTGTGCCTGCTGGCTACTGACAAACATGGCCCAGGGTGCTGTGAGGGAACGCTGTTGCTCATGTTCAGCTGGGTGTCCATCAGGACCCCACATCTTTTACTGCAGGGCATCACCCTAGACAATCAGCCTGTACTGCTGCAAGGGTTATCAGGTTATCCCCTCCCAGATGGAAGGCTCGAAATACATTTTTGCCTACTAGTTTAAGCTTTTCCTCAGCCCATTTCTCCAGCCTGGCCAGGTCCTGCTGAATAGCAGCCTTGCCTTCCTGCATTTGGACCACTCCCATCCATTTGGCCTCATCCACAATACAACTTTTTATGGACTTGAAAACTCTCAAGAAAAAGAAGCAAAGATATCTCACAATATGTAGCAACTGGAGTTCTTATTAAGACCATCAGTGAATTTTTTTAATTTCTATATGTTTTGTTCACTTTGTACTGTCCAAACTATGAACAAATAAGCCTAATTCTTCTCTCATTTATAGCAGGCTGAGCCTGAAGCTCATGAATTTGACATATTTACAATACTGCAACACCACGCTGCATATAACAATGTATGTGCACACATACACGCCCACAGAGATGGCTCAGGAGATGCAACAACTGAAACAAGAATACTGCAGAACTGTGAGGAACAGCTGGCTATGTAGTTAGGACCAAGGTATACTCTCAAAGCCTAACAGGACTACATGAACTTTAGCTTTGGTCTTTCCTGACTGTATCTTAAACAGGCTGTAAACTTTGTAACTAATCAAAAGTATTTTTTTAAGACTGCAAAACATGCCATCAACCAAGGATCACATTACAATCATACCAACAAGTTAAATACTCATGATGATGATGATGACGACAACATACAGATAACTTCACCTGAGGGTTAGATCATGAAGCGTCTAGAACATGTATCACTGCATTCAAATAGAATGAAGTCACCACCTATGCTCATGAAAACAAACTCTTCCTCAAAAATCTTATAAATTGAGAATCATGAATAGCATACAAGTATTAGGGAAGACAAACTATTTGGTCAAAAGAAGCAGAATGTGTATCATACACAATGTAAAATGCCATCTGACTTGCACTAACTTTTCCACCTTCAATAGTCATTTGACAAATTCCTTGAAGCAACTTTTCATCACAAAAATGGATCACAGGAAAGATAAACATTTCATCAAATTTCTAAGCAACTGTAAAACACTGTTTTGCAAAGGATATATTAAGTCAATGTTCAATCCAAGTTTTTATTCAGAAAGAAGATGAAGTTTCATTTTGGGTTTTTTTGTTGTTGGTGGGTTTTTTTCTGTTTGTTTGTTTTCCCCAAACAATTGTTACATGACACTGAAAATTGTTGCCCAGGGAAGTTGTGGGTTGCCCTATCCTTGGAGGTGTTTGAGGCCAGGCTGGATGGAGTTCTGAGCAACCTGGTCTAAGGACAGGTGTCCCTGCCTACAGCAGAAGTATTGTAACTAGATGATTTTTAAGGTCCCTTCTAACCCAAACCATCTTATGCTTCTATGAACAACTTGACAGGAAGAACATTGTTATAGTTCACATGTGTATTTGCCAGCTGAATTTAATGCTACCCATTGTCCTAGTCCTGTAAATATTTTACAATGTGCTGACTAAATTGAGGGGGAAGGACTTTTCATGCACATGAGTACAACTGCACCAGGGGTCCCACCTGTGGGAAAGAAGAATCTGCCATGCCTAAGAAGGCACTGATAACTTACCCCAAACATCTGCCGGAGGTCAGGATCCCGAAAGCGGAAGGGAATGTTAGACACATGGAGTCGTTTTGGAGTGGATTTGCTCTCAGTATTCTCACTGCTCTGTGTCTGTGATTGCTGTCCATCTGTCTGTGCCCCTCCTTCTGTCTGCTGAAATCAGAAAGACAAAAGTATGTGCATGATTAGAAACCACACAAACTCCTTTTCACTCTTTGCAGGTATTAGCACCACACTTGTATTTGCAATATCTTGCAGTGCTTAACAACTGATCCGTTGTTCTTTCCCTCCCTTTCCATGAGTAAACAGTAATGAGATCTGTGGCTTCCTCCCCCCATATCACCTATCAGCTCTGTAAATTTGTCTTTGGTTTTCTTAAATTGCTTCTCTCTTTTAGCCTGTTCTTCCTCACTTCAGCTGCCACCATATGAAAGCTCTAATGAAGAGGCGGATCTTCCATATCCTGAAGCTGGGAGGTTGTACCGCCACTCTAATCTCATGTGGCAGGATGCTCACACAATCATCAAAATCCCACAGCTGAAGTGGCAGCTCTTCACTGGGCCAATACCAGAAGTGCATCCCCAGGCAAAACGGCATCTGCTCTGTCAAGCTCCTTTCAGAGAAACATTGCCCCAAAAAGAGTTCTCTAATTAAATGGTAAAACTCATATATGAACAGATTATGGGTGTCATTGATTAACTTTTTTTGTACATTTAAGTGAGCCCAGGAAGAGGAAACAGTCATCATCACTGCAAGAGCTATAAAAATTTCAAGTGCTACTTTCTGCTACCAATTCTACAGCTAAGAAAGGGAATTTGTTCCACCAATCTCGAGCACTGACTAGCACTGCAAAGCAAAGTCAAGGGGTAGGCCAGGAGTTCTTGTTCACAGAAGTACAGGACACCGGCAGAGGAACAAGGGAGACCTGTGTGCTAGAGGAGAGACCTAATGCCCTCGCAGAGATAACTGGTAGAAGAAAGGAAAGGAAGAGAACCTCAGCTGAACCTCTAAGCTGTGTGGGCTTAGACTGAAAAGTGGTAAAATTTGAGCACAGCACTAAATATAAAGGTAAGGCCCCTTTACAGAGTGGCTTGATGAGAAAATGGCACTTTTCACACTTTAGTCACAAAAACAATCTCACAACCTCAGAGCTATGGAACAAAGAAGACTACAATTTGGTCGGTTTTATTGCTCTGTCCCTTCCCAAGCACATGCACTGACAGGCCAAGGTATTCAAAGAGCACTCACCCACTCACTTTATCTCCTAATGCTTGCCTCAGTCTTTTAGGAGTCATGCTTTGACTACCTGCGTGATGCACTTTTAAGTGTCATTTCAAGTCTTTAGATGACAACTTGACTTCTTCCTTAACCCATCAAGTTAAAAAGTTCTGGTAGAAAGCAAGGACTGTGCAATTGCTAGAGTCAGTCTTTAGACACTCTCAAGAACACACATAGGCCTTAAAGATGCAAGACCAGGGATGTGGGTTTTGCTGGTTTGGGCCCTTTTTTCCCCACCCGATTTTAAACATGCAGTTTGTGCACCAAACATATGAAACCTGAGGGGAGTTGCCCACAAGGACTCCCTAACCACTGACTGGATTTGCTGGGTTGCTCTGCACATCACTCAATACACAACACCTCAAAAACATTTGGAATCATCTCTGCACAGATAAACTTCACCAGTAACATCAAGAGAGTGTCTTCTGCCCAGAAATATCACTTACAGACATGACCTTGAACTTGTATATTGGTTATAAAGCAAGTACATATAAAGATAAGAGCAAGCAAACAGTAAGCACTGGGGTCTTGTCATGCTGAGCAAAGCAGTGGCAGCTTTCCATTTCATTTCAGGAGGGCTGTGCATGCTGCAGCACAAAACATGTTTGATCTGGTTAATACAATTTAAGCCATGATAGGAAGAACAAAGATAATGCCCTGGCGAGTATCTTACTTCCCATAGCTGGGCAAATCTCAGGAGAAGCCTGGCAGAATGAAGAATTTTTATTTGTCCATCTCCCAAATATCCAATTCTCGAGAACAATCTCAGAAACTTCCATTTAGTCTTACCCAAAAGCTGTCCCCACCCACCCCCAACAGCTCCCCTCTTCCTCTGCCCTCATCCCATGACAAAAAGGTTCTCCAAACATACAGAGAGTGCACCCTAGGGGTAGAATCAATGCAGCCGGTCTGGGATTAAATCAGACCATGCTATTTAGTGGGGGTTTTTTTATGACTCCATCAGAGTGCTCTGCTCCTCAGGGGAAATCTGTTCAAGAAGGATAAAACACAGGAGTAGCCTATCTATCACCACTGTATACAACATGTGCAAGTGAGTGCTTCGAAGTAACTCCTGGCAATCAACAACACTCCTGCTAAAAGGGATACTTAAAATCCTCTTTGGAGCCCTCCTAGTGCAATTTGCCAAATTCCATGTTTTCTGTGGCTTTGCATGGATCTGGCAAGTGAGCAAACACCCATGCACAAGGTACATCTTGTTCTATATGAATGAGGAAATGCACAGATCCTAAACAATGATGACAAAAATGTTTTAGTTTTTGAATTTAAATACAGGTTGCACAGGACTGGATCTGCTGCTTCCACAGAGAAGGAAGCGAGAATGTTGTTTGCACTCCCTCTCCCATCCATTTGTTCCCAGGCAGAGGGCAGAACTCCTTTCTTAGCAAGGGTGCAATGTATCATGTACAGTGGCCCACTCAATAGCACTCACAGCTGGTCCTGCATATGGCAGTGTCATTTTGCAGCACGTGAGATGTGTACAGTAAGACAAATGCTTCAGAGGGGAGAAACAAGAGAAGAATCAGGAGATCTTGGTCCACTCTTACCTTTTAGCTACACTGAAAGTCCCCCAAATGTTTTTCAGGCTTTCATACAACTCTATTTCTTTGGTAGTAGCTTAACATTAAATACCTTCTCTCTCTGGATGCTGTAGCTCCCTCATCTTTATTGTCCATGGCCCAAAGGCGAGATTTGAACTTTCCACAACTGTACTGTTAGTTCAGTACGTATGTCCACAGCCACACATTCAGCTACTACATGAATGAAAGAAACAGCCTCTTCCAATCTTTTTTTCCTTCATAGGTATTCCTTGGCTTAATTTATTAGGAAGGAGATGAAAGGAAGGGCCTGGAGCCTGTTCTCAGGCAGCACATGACAGACACTGGCAACAGCGCTACTCTGACCAAGCCAGGTGACAAAAGCCCGCATTTCACCAAGTGCCCACTCCCTACCTTGACTCCTTCCCCACACCAAGTTTAACCTCCTTCTGGCCTCATGCCAACACTTCACAGTGAAGAAATGGACCTCTCCCTTTGCTATCGACAGCGATTCAGCTGTGAAGGGAGCCTGTCATCAGGCAACACAAAGACATGCTGCGGCACAGACCTCGCAGTCAGGAACTATACTGCATTCACCGTACCTCCTCAGTACAGCCTGTGTAACATACACTGATGCAGGTGATAATGTCATTCATGCCTGCACATGCCAGCTTTGAGCTCTGCTCAAGGTCACTGAGAAACACATCAGAGCTCAGGACACGTGCAGCATGTGCTTTACTTTTAACTGCTTACTGCCTGTGCCCTCATGTGTCTTCTTGTCCCTTACACCCACCAGCAGTAAGGAAACCCTAAGCAAGAAGAGGCAGCTACAAACACAAGCACAGATGTATCCATGTGCAAATGCCCATATAAAAGGCAAGGGTGTGGGGGGGAAACAACTGGCAACATGAGGGTGTTCTGAAAATTCGGGGGCAGCTCTACACTATCCTCCCACCTCTCAAATAGGACTCTCCTGTCCTAATGCAGGTGGTGAACAATCAAATGCTGGAGATTTCTCCTCAGCAGCAGGGAAACAGGGGCTCCAGTGCCACCTGAGCTCTGAGATCCCCATCAGCATGGCTAGACAGAGGGCTACATCCCCAGCGAGCCAGACAAGTACCAGTGTAACAGACCAGCACAGAGATTATTAATACCCAGCACATTCTGTTTACATCTCTCACTTGCTTCTAGAACTGGAACTGCTTCAGGTCCAAGCTACAGTCAAGCAAAAAACAAACCCCTGTTCTCTCCCCCAAGAAGCAGGCAGTCCAAAATGTTGTGAATCATAATGAGGAGGTTAAGAGTCATAAATCACTGCAAAGAAAATATTTACAAAATACAAACTGTAACTAATAACTATATTTAAAAGGGGATTTGGGTAGCTTACAAAATCTAGGAGACAGACTGTGCTCACTCCACTGCTCGTAGACTACTCTAGAATTCAAAAAAGGCAAAAACCAAACATCCAACCTTGTTTGGATCAAGAGCTTGAAGAACTGTGGAGACAAGGACCGAAAGTTACAACTGGCAGAAGGCAATCTTCCCAGAGTGCAGATAATGTGCAAAAATCTCTGCAACTTCCAGTGAAGAACGTATGTCAAAAAAATCAGTCCGTCTCCAATGAACAGATATCCACTCAGCAGGTTTGGTGGAAAAATGAGTGAAGAATTAGGCCCTAGACACAAAGTCCCTCTCCTACCCAACCAAAAGAAGGACTGAGATCCCACACATTCAAGAGCGAAGGCCATGGGAACTTCTGCTGCTTAAACAACACGTTTAACAGACAGAAGACCACAGGGCTAATCATCATCTTTCAACAGCAGCAATTATAATCTTACAATTATATCCACGTACTTGATTTTTCAGAGATGCCAGTAGCATTTGGGCTACTTACAGGCACAATTAAGTACTATCCAAAGTACTTTGTATGCAAAAAAATCCCACAGAATAAAAACAGCTAAGTACGTACCAAGTTACTTCTGCACAGCTTTTTACTATTTTCAGTATAGTCAGACAAATTCAGGGCATATATTTTTCTGATTGCTAGCTACCTATTTTCAGACACACTGAAGCTTAAGTCATTTTGCTCACTTTCCTCAATAAAGCCATGTAGGAAGCTTTGCTACTTATCCTGCACAACATCTCTGGTTTGTCAGGTAACACTTTCAGCCTAAAGATGGTATTTCTAATGGGACTCCTTCAGTGTTTTTGTCTTTTGCTTCCCTCCCACTCCACCTTTCAATGAAGTAATGAAACAGAGCCTCCTGAAAGGCCTGCTCTCTCAAACTCTTTGTAAGAAGTTCCAGCCCATTCCTCCCAAAACCAGGAGGCCCTGACAACATGAGACAGCAAGATTTCCTGAGTTAGTGGTCCCCCTTGGACTGCTCCATTGGCAGTACCAGCAGAACAGTCACACAGTGACAGACTTCGGATCCATCCAGCCCATTACCTTCTTTCTAGAGAGCACTCAAATCTGTGGAAGAACATAAGAACAGGACAAACGTTTAGTGATTTTTCTCCAGTCGACTAAGCCCATGGATGTCGCAACTTGCAAAGCATCCTGTGGACAATGCCAGGTTCTTCATTATATGGAAAAAAGACAAGGAGTAAAACCTGCCCTTTTTTTCCCCATACATGGGACTCAATTATTTCCTGTGTGCATCCTAGTAAGTGAAAATGGGAAAGCTCCCCATTTTAGTTCTCTTACTATCCAATACTCTATGTGCTTGTAATATGCCTTCATTCCTGTCAGCTCTTTTTGTAAAGTGAAGATTTCATTTCTTTTCAAAAAGAACCTGCTTCATCCCTTTCATCATCACTATTATCCTTCCCTGTACTACTGCTAGATCTGCTATAACCTTTGAGAGATACACAGAAGTACCACCGCTGTATACTCTAACATAATGATATTTGCTGATTTATTTCCCGTTTCTCATTTTTAAATCTGCCTCACTAGACACAAGGCTGTAAGTGCTGACAATGATCTGTCTCATACTCAATAAAATAATCTGCCTCATATTCAAAGAAAGCTCCTGATACTATATGTCAGGGTTAGCAACCTCAAGACAGTAATTTCTAAGCTGAGGTGGCCAAACAATCAGCACCTAACTACTTATTTGAAGCTCATCTTCCTCATGTCTACCTGTTCATCAGTATCAGAAAATAACTTAGGATATTCATTAAATATATTCTTCATCTGAAATACCTCACATGAGCAATTGCTTTAATTACTAAAGGGATGAAAAGTAATTACAGAGGAAAATTTTGCAATCTCAGTCTAGGCAAGAAATACCCAAGGGAAAGTCATCATTATAACATCATCCATGTGTTGCAAAAGTCAGTTGAAGAATCCTTGGTGCTGTTGGCTCCTTCCTTTCTAAAGCCTTGATAGATGTACAGGGCACAGCCAGATGACCAAGCTCCTTCCATCTTGCTTTTGAACATGACACACATGGGTCCCCCACCACAGATGTGTCTCCTTTGAGAACCTTGCAAGTGAATATCCCTTTATGGTATAGCAGATGAGTTAAGTATGTTTCAGTGTGACAGCACACCAAGAAGCCAAGACAGGACGACCTGTAATTAAATAATGCTTTATATTGGTTCACAGCAACCTAACACCAAGGCGACACCTGCCATTTTCATGCAAAGTAATTTACATAAACTTATTCTTCTACTTCCACACCTCCAGCTGCATTCCGTAATTTATACAGACATACAAATTCTTCCCTCTGACATTAACAAGAGAAGCAAGTTGAATAATCAGCTCGCAGTATTAAGTGCATTGCATTTACTATCAAGCAAGCCTTTTTAGTTCAGCAGATGATTAATCTTCCCTCTGTGGATAGAATAGCAGGAGATGCGGAGCGCTGACAATTGCTCTCGGCTTCTGGCCATGCTCTCCATAAGCTTACCTTGCAACAACAGCATTTGCTGGATCCCTCCAAGAGCTGCTCTAATTCATTAACCCAGCAAAAGAATTGGACAGCTTTCTGCCAGGTCAGTGAATTAAAGTGGCTCACGTAAGGAATGCCAGAGCCAGTAAATAGGAGTGGGAGTTTGTGCTTGGAGCCAGCTATCTCCTTTTTGACAGCAGTGAATCTTTTAGATCAGCTCAGCTGCCAGAGGTACTGCAGCCTAATTAGCATCTCTCCTTGCAGCAAACTGTGTTGGGTGTCTCCATTAGGGATAGGCACACTAAACTAAACCAAGAATGGGAAGGGGGAAGAAACCAGGTGACCCAGCACCATAAGTGAAATGCTGAGCATCAACTGTTTAAGAGACAGGCTGCAACAGGCAGACCAAGTAGGCCAAATAAGGTCTGGTACCTCACTCTATTTTTAATCCAGTTCTTTCAGCTGTACTTTGGGACAGTATCAAGAGAAAGGACATGCTTGGAGATGAAGACTGAGAGACCTGCATTCCAGGCAAGAAACAAAGCCCCACAGATGAGACTTGATCCTAAAAAAAAAGAATCCAAAATATAAAGCTGTTTCTATTACACTACCCATTGTGTCAATTTCTTTTCCATGTTCCTGTTCTGAGAGCTCTAAATGCTTTCCACCACACTCAGACTGCCAGAACCAAGTACATCCTTAGCTGGTGACACCAATCAGTCATTCCCTTTTGCTCAGGGCTTTTAGACTGCATAGGAAGGCATGGACTTTGACTCTTAAAGTGTACTTTACAGAAGTTCACTACTGATCTTTGATCTCAGGCTTCCAAAATACTGTTTACTAACTCAGACACCGCTGCTAATCTCAAATCATTCAATCTGACTTGCCCACAATAATCTGCAGAATTTCTGTAAAAAATGCTCTCACCCAGTGTATTAGGGACCCTGTTACAGACTCCTTCACATTGCTGTGTAGCATCCTACCAGTGAGATTAAATACCCCTTTCCATGAGGGACCTTTAAGCCATCCCATGCTCTTTGTTACTTCGGCAATTATCCAAAAGCCTATCAGCCTGAAAATCAGGAAGGTCCTGCCATCTGAGTATACCTTTTGCTGTCTCAGTCTGTCCTGCCAACTGGACCAAGCACAGGCCTTGTTCTTAGAAGAAAGCAGAGAGTTCATCTGTCTGGTCGAAGGAATTTCTGAATCATCCCATGGGAGCACAGGCTTCAAGTCAGCAGCTAAAAAACCCACCGGCTGTTTGGTCTGGGGTATCAACTTCACACACACGACAGCAGCTGTGTTTGTCAGTCACAATAAGGGGAGGGAAAGCTCATACCTCACCCATGATGACTTTTTGTTCTATTAAAGTTAGCCCTGTTGTCTGAGGAAGATTACAAAATGGTGAAAGGAAAAGACGCCTTAAAGCATAGCAGTCTAGCCCACATGGACTGAACACACATATCCAACAAGCAATAACCAGTGCATGTGATAGACAAGATGCTTGATATTACCTGTAGATTTTTTAGGTGAAATAACCAACCTGTTCTGCTGCATTTAACGGCAGGTTTTAGCCTGAGTAACTACTGAGCCTTCTTCCTTCCCCTAGATCCTACATCATTAATCAGCGTACTGAGGAGAAAAGTTACAAGGAATTATATCCCAAGGCAGCCCACAGAATAAAAATAACTTCACAGAGAAGGAGTCCTCAACAAAAAGATAAAGCGACTTGGAAGATCTAGGATGCAGTGAATGCGAAAGTCTGGCATGGGAAAGGTCCTTGGTTGAGGCATGTTTTGCCCCCCCCAGATTTCTTCACATGTCACCATCTGTGATCCTTCGGGTTTGATCAGTCCAAGCCATGGCAGCCACAGCAATGCCCTTGTCTGTGCCCTCACCCTTTCCTGGCCAGCTCTGACCTGTAAGCCTGACTCTACATGGTCAGCTCACACATTTTCAACCACATCAAATGGTCACAGCATTTGTGCCCACCTGTTTACAGAAGACCGGTACAAGTGCTGTGTGTTATTCAGCCTGTTTCTCGGATAAACCCCAGCCAGTCAGGCTCCCTCTGCAGACTCCTAGCAACACCACTGCCTCCCAGCAACACTCCCTCCCACACAGATGGGCTCCCAGTCCCTCCTTGTAGGCTAGGCACATGCTGTGGGCTCCCTGGAGCCAGCATTAGTTGATAAAACACAGAGCTCAGCCCTGCAAAGCCACAGAGATGGCTCCTAATATGGAAGAGGAGCAGGAAGGCTGGCAACAGCTTGCATTCAAGGTCAAAGGTCACATCATTTCCATTAAAAAGAAATGCTCTTAAGCTGTGGACAAGGATGGCAACAGCAAAAACACATGGGGAAACCCACTGCCCTGTTCTACTCCATGTTTCCAGCTTCCTCACCCAACTGGCAGCGCTCAAGGTAGTTTGTCGGAGACAGGCAACACAAATCTTACGGGCTGGAACAACACTGGACAACCTGGTACTGAAATGATGACTTGCATATGATGACTTGCATTTCTGCACACTGCACCAGCTCTAAGTTTTATTTCCTGTCTGCTCTTTCCTCATCTATGTTTGTGCTTGTCAAGTAAGGTCCCCAAAGTTCCTTTCACAAACCATCAATGTGCCTTACAGGGTTTGTACTCTTTTTCTTCTTCAAGATGCTGAAGTTGAGGCATTTCCAGGATGAAATCAAAGATACCTTCATGAAGTCATGACCAATGGCACCAACCCACTGCAGTGGAGCAGAAGTACATGCCAGGAACCAGGCACACTCGAGCTGGCACTATCAGTTCTTCCAGCTGTTGGCACTGAATTCATTCAGTACTTACAAGGGGAAAAAATGATCTCTACAAGCCAAACACCAACTACAAGTAAAACTGAAAGCATTAACAGATTAAATCCACCCCTGAGCGCTGAAGGCTCTCACCATAAGGCTCTTTATTAGGAAGTTAAGTCTTAACAAGTGGCTTAAGGGGTGGATAAAGCTTTTCCTGGGATAATCTGCCAGCATGTTGCCCAGTGCCAGTTTCAGGCTATGGAGAAAAGAAAGCAAAAATTTAGAAGATGCTGAAAATCTTGGCTTGGCAAATGGATAACCAGCAGCTGACAGCTCCTCTGCTATCTTCACCCCCTAAAGCTCCCTGCCATCGTCAGAAACTCAAAGAAAAGTAATTTTCTACTCTGGTAGTTTCCTGAAAACAAAACCCCATTGGGATTACACCTAAAATGCACGTGCTCACCCTAATTCTTTGTACTGTCAACCTTCCAGAATCTGCCTCCATCACATTTATTTGAGCCATTTGCCAATGAACACAAATTAATTAACACTTTTGTAAAAGACTGCCTTTGGGCAATGCCACCATAGCAAAAACACCATGATTTCAAGCAATATTTTCTTTTCTTCTTTGCAGACACCAGTTCACATGGGGAAAGATGGCAACCCAGTAACGTAAGATCAGAAGCCACAGGTTTTTTTGTAACTCTTCCCTTTTCAAGTCTACCTCTGATTTGCTGCATACTTAAGGAAGAGCAACACAATCCACAGCTGCTTTTCGCCCCAAGCCCTGCGCTGTTGTGCTGGCTCTGCACACCCTTGTGCACTTACTGCAAGAGAGCCGTTCTGCGTGCTGGCCGTGTTCGTGCTCTGCTCCCCATGCGGCTGCGTGCTCCCGTAGAGCGTCAGATTGTGCTCGCTGGTCTGGCCTGCATAGTCCTGAGTGTGTGGCACCCCATACTCTGTGGGAATCCCATTCTGGGGGGGTGGCGGAAATGGTATAGTGGTGAATGGCTGCACCATTGCATCAGGAGTTGCTGCTGGCTCCTGGTTACCCTGAAGAAAGGAAAAAGGAGAAAACAGCATTATGCTACAGCAGGTAGATCCAAACATTAGCCTGCAAAACAATAGGCGCCTGTTTGTGTGAATATCCCACCCACCGTCACCATAATAATGTACCATCTTCTATTACCTTTTCTATCAGAAAGAGTGTGCCTTGCTCCTCTGAGCCACAACACTTCAGCTTTTCAGAGCAACTTTCTTGCTACTGGCTGGCACATGGAGAAAAAATTATGAGGTTTGCAAATTGCACAGCCCTGTGACCTCACACAAAGCTTTACACACATTATTCTGGGAGGGGGTAGAGGCACTGAAACATTGGAACAGAGAAAAACCCAGAGAAAAGAACAAGATTCTTGAATATCCCCGAAAGTAAGGTAAATGGGCCCATCTCCTCCAGCCTGACCAAGGAAGCACATCATGTGGTTCAGAGCACAAGTTTATTTTTTAAACCCATCTGTGCAGTAGCCCCCTTCCTTTCTCTGGCAGCACTGAGTACAGAGCACAGGTGCTCAGGTATCAAGTTCTGGAATATCCCGTTTTCTGCCTGCTGGCCATGCAGAAGACACCAAAGAACTGTAGGGAACTGAGATCACAAGCCTGGAGTACATTCACTCTTTCCTAGTCCTGAGCATCCCTCTCATCACACAAGACATTAATGCCCCACTACTCTCTCAGCCTGAGGTATCCCCCAGACACCTCTATGCTAGTACAGTGAACTTTTTAGAAGCTTTCAGCCCTGTCTTAGATGTTGCTGACACCAACCAAATGACTCAGAAACAGAGAACTGACCATGCAAAAGATATCCCCAAAAGACAATAAAAAATGTTACACTGCCTTGTCAAAAAAAAAAAAAACCAAAACAAACCAAAAAGAAAAAAAAAAAAATAAAAATAAAACACCACACAAAACAGAAACCAAAAAACCAAATCCTAAGAAGCAAACAAAAAAAAAGCATGCAGCCCTGCAGCCTCTGCAGGGATCTCACCAAGGGGGGAGCAGGGAGCTGCATGCAGCCACCCGGGGTGAAGGAGAAAAGCCTTGACATTGAAACCCAACCCTGGTAAGCCCAGGCTACTGCACCACTCCTACTGCTTCACCACCACAGCAGAGAAAAAAATACACAGAAAAGATTTATGATAGGAGGGCTGTTTGATTTATGTGCATGTCAACAGACTAATCCTGATTTCAAATTTTGGCTGCTGTTCTAGCCCTGGGTCCTCCCCCACAAAGCCTGGAGGTGCTCGAGCCTATTCTGACAGCAGCATGCTTAAATCAATGGAGTAAAAGCGAAACAGCCCTTAGCCCATGGGTAAGAAAGGCAGAGTGGGAATTACCAAGCAGCCTTTCAGCAGCGTGCATGCAGGTCCTGACAGACCTCCAGCGAAGCTGGACAAACCTTTCAGTCTCTTTATCAGCCTACCTGCAGCTTTCCCTTCCGGGCGAAGGAAGCAATGATAAACGCCACACACCTCCAGCCAGCACTGGGTCACTCAGACACTGGCTGAATCCCAAATTTGCTCTGACATTAGTCTATCTGGTCTGCCTCCCCTGGGGGCCACGTGGCCACGAGCTCCCGCAGCTGGGGAGAAGGAGAGGGAAGGGCATTCAATACCACTTAGCAGAGCAGAGCTGCAGCCTTGGCCTGCACTGGGGAACAGACCATTTCATTAACCCAAGTCCAGCCACTGCAGAAACACGAAACTCCGCAGCCTCATCCGAGAAAGCAAAATTCAGGCAAGCACGCTGGCCACAGCCAGGGCTGAGCTCCTTTTGCACGCACTCCCCCAAGCAGCTGCAGCCCTGCATCGTGTGCCCATAGGTGTGCAGAGGTTTTTTCACACGGCAAGCACATTTTCTGAAAGCAGGACAGGATTTTTTTTTCCCCTCAGCCGAAAGGAGGGCAGCTCGACCAGCACTCTGCTTCTGCTCATTCCTTTGCCATTCTCAGCTTCAAAGCACGGCACTTCTGACTCAACCTAAGCCATCACCAATATGCACAGAGCGAGTTCTAAAAAGGGAAGCAGGCGAGGTGGAACGATGGCTATCCCACTGCAGACCAGGTATCAGCAACCCTATCGCTCACCTGCTCAGACTGTTTATCCCCTGACACGACAGCTCCATTCCGTCCACGTCCCGTCTCCTATCCAAACTCTTCAGTTGACAATATTTCATTGTCTTTGTCTGTGTGCTTCGATACCACCCACATTGTCTGCTCCTTTCTTACATTTAAAATAGGACTACAAATGAAACTGATTTTTTTATTTTGAATTAAAAAATTGGTAGGGTAACCCCAGGAAAGATGCAGGAGAAGAAACTACTTCAAGTTTTCTCACAACAAGCTAGATTTCCAAGCCAGGAGCACCCCAGATCGAAGGAAGAGAATGCTAATTAGCCCTTAAAAAACCCTATTCTGACATTGTCTTTATGGTGCAAGGTTGCTCCCAAAGGACACAGCCCAGCATTTTGTTTAATCTCAACTCTTAGATTACTTAAAATGCCAGCACATGAACCCTATATAATCTTATTTTCAATGTTTTCACCCCTCAGTTAATACTGTTCCTCCCAGTTTAAACACATTTCAACCTTTTAAATATTTTTCTCTCTCTTCTTCAATTATCTACAAATGTTTGAAGGATGAAGAATGCTTACTCTCTTCTGTTCCTTGTGGCATTTTGATAATATGTATTTATTTTGAGTTTAATCACACCTCTCAAGTCAAAACATCCTGGTAACTTTATTTATTACTTCACTCTGACCTTCCTAAGATTTTCAAAGAAAGGATTTCTGGTGCAGAATGAAATGTTTTTAATACCACTCTCACTCCCTCTCCCCCTCCAAATCACATTAACATGCAAAAATCATATATTTTATTACAAATGCATCCTTCATTTAATGCCTCAGGTTATCTGGAGATTTATCACCATTATGTTTGTCCAGGTTTCATCGTCCCGTGGAGTATCTGTATCTGAAATTATTTTTCTCTTTATATGATTATGGACATATTTCCCATCTGAGGGGGTTTTTTTGTCATTTTAATTTCCTTTGGTGCTTTAGAATTACTTTTTTCTCTGTTTCCACCAGTGCCTGCAGAAAAGCACTCCCGATGAGATCTCTGCAGGCTTCACAGCATACTGATATCCTTCAAACCCAGAAGAGATGCTACCTCTTCTGTCACTCTGCCAAATTTCAACATTTACGTACTTCATATTTTCCAGAACTAACACGGGACACACAAAAATATCCCATTAATCTTCAAACGCAGAATCTGAACTCCTTTCCCTTCTTCTAACCCACCCTGAAAAATTCTGCAGTCAGAGGTGCTGCTACTCACACTTCTCAGCAGACACAAAGAGCACGAAAAACCCCCAAGTTTTCTGGGTGAAGGTACATACCTAAAAGGAGAGACTCAACATAAAGTATTTTGTCTATCTAATCTTGACAACATACCTTACTGCATTGCCAGTGCTGCCTATTTTCTGCCTGTTTTAGCTCATGAAAATCTATGAAGCATTTGCTTAAATGCAACAAGAAACCCAGTTAGGTATGTCCAAGAGCAGTCACCACCCCCAAACGCACACAAGGATGCCATCACAGGACTAGGAAAACCTGACTGCAGCTTCCCACAAAAACTAATGTCCTCTTAAACTTCTGTGATGGCATGAAATAAATCTTAACTAATGTTCAGGAGCAGACACTTCTCTCGGCCACAATGCATCAGGTCAGCAGCCTTCAGGAGGGGGAGCGTGGCAGACATTTGGCTGCAGGAATGATTTTGGCAGTTCCAGATTCCCTCCATGACTTTGTGCTGCCGTGCACCAACCACAATATCTGCCATCCCATGCTCACTTTGAGAAAGGCTGTTCAGTGCAAGTGGAACTCTGGCTAATTAACACATACTTAAAGAAGGGAAAACACTTTAGTAGGATATATGGTAACTTCTAGTTCAAAAAAGAAGCAGTAATTCCTGTGTTTGCTACTCATTCTGTTGCTCTGCTCCCACAGAAATCATTCATCCATATCAGGTAGGAATTCAAAGCAAAATGTTGGCATCTGATTCATCAGCACTCAAGCCCTCAAGGCACAAGAGGGATACCCATCTGAGCTCTCCTTTTAAGCCTCTTTTCTCAGCCCTACAAAGGTCCAGTCAGGTCACTGCAGTGACAACTTTTTTCCTTAAGTCAGGGGTTTTCCTATACTGTTCATTACAAACCTATCCCACATGTTTCTTAAAAAAACCAAATTAGTTAAAGCAGTAAAAAATCCCTAATGGGGACACATTTCTTAAAAGTTTATGACGCTTTACCTTAATTAATGAACGTTTTAGCTCCAAGCTAAGCAGAGGAACAGTAAGTAAATGCATGTAGTGGTACCTTGTGGAAAGCTGGGAAGTGGAGATGATGTTTCAACAAGGAAGCAACGTGGTTCAGCAAATGCAACATAGAATGAATTCTTTCAGCAGACAGCAGGTGGTGATCCAAGATCACGGCACTGGAGCACCAAGAGCAAACACCAGAAATACACACAAAGGCCTCCTACGTCCATAAAACTGTCAAAGATCAGTCTGTTTTGTGAAGGAGTGGTTTTGTTGTGCTCATTAGAGAAAGGGATGTAATTATAGGAATATGAAAGGAGCCTTACAGCAATGCAGCTCCCGATCTCTTCTGTATTTGTTCATCATAAAGCACACAGATACAGATAACCAACCCAAAAAAAAAAAAAAAAAAAAAAAAAATCCTGGTAAAGTTGAACTGGTACAATTTCTGAATAAACATGGCAAAATGCCACAAGGTAACCAGGCTGTGTTATCCATAATCAGACTGTGAGTCATAAGAATCACAGAAAGGTGCAGAGAAATGGTACAGCATATAAACATCAAATAATCTCTTAAAAATGTCTTTGAACTCTACTAACCCCCAAATCACTAGTATAGATGGGAATATAAACCTATTAGTGGACTAGGGTTTCTAATAGGTATATCTTGACTGAACTAATTTTCTGAAACCTTGAAACATCCAACTTGCAGCTAACGGAGGCAATTAAACTGTTTCTGAAGACCAGAGTGTTCCAGGTTACACCGTTTGCTCTCTGCACTAACCTAATCCCTTCCCTAAACAGCAAAAACGTTTGTAGCTGGGATCTGAAGAGCCTGGCACAACTGTTCAACCTGGAGCCACTGCCCACCCTCAGCTCTCTACACGAAAGGGATCCTTGTAAGTTAGGGGAATGTGGGGACCATGCAGTCCTTCCTATGGCTCGAGTCGCAGCCTCTTGCCAGGGATGCAAACATGACACACAGCTCCGGCACAGGAAACAAAGTGCTGCTCCCCAGCTGTACACAGGCTAGAGAGAAAGGGCTTACCATGCAAGGTTCCTGCCTAGAAGCAAGAGAAATAACAATAGGCTGGAATTTTCTTCCCTTCTCACAGATGAACAAAAAGACTGCTCTAGCAGGGTTCTCTTCCCAGCCCCTTCCAACACAATTTCCTTTTCCAGTTCTCAGTTGCAGGTTCAGAGGGGCTCCGGCTGGAGCTGCCTACCACTGGCTGAGCACGCTCACCCTCTCTCCCTGCCAGCCTGTCCACCACTGAGCCCTTTCAGCACACATCCTAGTAAAAAAATCAAATAAAATTACTCACTTTTTATTGTCAGGTTAGTTTAGTTCCCAGTTAAGAGTGCTGAAACGGCTTGGCAAGGAGCTGGAGGAGAACCAGAGCCAGAAAGGACAGGGGGTGGAGAAGCTGGAGAGGGAAGGGCCATGGGCACCAGCTCTTGGATGAGCTCAGGCTGCCAGGGAGCCACAACCTCCAGCATGCATTAACCCTCTCCCTAGGCAATTTCACAATCTGCCCGCTGATAACAAATGTATCAACAAGCAATGACATCACAAAGGGAAATGGATACAAAGCAATGTGAGTGATGCTCCCCAGACCCACCTGGAACAAGAGCATTATCCCTTCCAGAAAAGTACGGGCATTAATTACACCAAAGAGAAACCCCACCCTACACTGCTAACTCTCCCAGCCCGCAGAACCTAATGCTTAATTTTTAAAACTGTGCTTCTGCTTTTTAGGGCCATGGGATACTCAAAACACAAGACAAAGAGATACACAGGATGATAAAGTGATGGCTTTCCAACTTTTCAGACACCCCAAAACAGCGACTTGGCCATTCCAGCCCTGCAGGCAGCCACAAACATCATACAAACTCTCTATCCAAAAATATGGCAGTAACACTTTCTCTACCATGGTCATTTCATTACAGATTAGCTTCTGAATGGGAAGAGTGGGTAAAATGCCTACAGAAAGGAAATCTGGAGGTGAAAAGGATATAAGGGTGTACAAAGAATATAACCATCTCACATTCTTCATCTTTGTACAAACCTGTTCCTGGATTCAGAGGGGTACATGACCCTAACCTGACACCCACAGTCCACACTACAAAGGCGTTTCTGTAACTCCAGAGAGCAAGGCTGGCATGCCTGTGTGTCTGGTGACCCAGACTGATAAAATCAACACTCTTTCTTGGTGTGGGTTGATCATAAAAGCACCTTGAATAGGAACATGATAATAAGAGGTTTTGTATTTCATCTGCACATCTGGATCTTGATCTTTGTTTGATCCACGACACATTAGGGTAACAGAAAAGGATGTTAAGATTTTGACTCTACTACCATGGTCACAAGAGCAAGTAATTCCTCCTGAATCCTCCCAAAAGCAGGGGTCTGCCTACAGGTAATTCTGCAAACATCTGCTGGAGTTTTACACTAGTTTTGCTAAAACAGCAGAAAGTTCATATGTATTTTTTTTAATGTAAATAAAATTGTAATCATTTTAGGAAATGCTTTTTGCATTGAATTAAGCTAAGCCTCAACAAGCTAATCTTGCACTGGGGGGGGCGGGGGAAGAAAAAAGATGCCTGCACTCAAGCTTGCACCTAGCTAACCATTTAAAGGCATGTTTCCTTCAATTTCCTGGTGCAAGCTTGCACTGGATTATCTAATCTTGCCCTTCCTTCTGCTAGATATGTAAAGCAAAGGAAGAACAAGTTATCTTCCAATACACACTCTATCATTCCATGCCACCAAAAACTGTTCTGTAAAATAAAGCAGCTGGCCTTCTTTTTTTTTCTAATGCATTGAAGAACTTCATAGAGAAGAAGTTCAAGCCTCCTTTTGTAGGAAAGGATAAAAGAAAATTACAGTCTTATCTTATTCTTATACACAGGAAGCACTCACTCATCCCCACACTACCATCATTTCCATTAATGGCCAACTTTTACTCTATCCCTACACACACACACATGCAGGCTCTCAGTGCTCAATGCACACACACTTGGTAAGAAGCCCTTGGGCAACCTGCAAAGAGGCTTCCTGTTGGAAATAGCCAAAGCTTTAGAGTTACACAATGTTAATAAGGCCCAGGGCCACATCTACTTAACTAGATTGAAACATACTTTTCAGATTTTTAAAAGCATTGATTTTTTCTCCTAAAATCTACATTATTCCCCATTAAAGAAACAAAAAAAAATAATTAAATGCTACTGGCACAAAGACATCCCAACAAGTGCTTTCAATCAATTCACGCTTTCTGGGGCTGATTAGAGAGAACTGTGTTTCAAGAGACGGCATCAGGGTCTCAACATCTGTTTCTACTCCATATTAGGAATGAAAGTACCTTCGAGAATTATTGGGGAGAAGAGGGTAGGAGTGTGGAACAAAGGAAAAAGTCACCACGAGGGATATGTCTTCAGCAACAGAGCCAGCAAGTAAAAGAAAAGCTCAGGCTAGATTTTTTGTTCCAGACTGGTCCTTCAGCACCTATCCTGGCTGTGTTCTCCCCACCTTTGCAATATTCCAAGTGACTGTTTTCCACTTCACATCCACAGTTGAACATTCTTGTGGAAAAAAAAAAAAGCTTTCCCTAAGATGAGTGGCTTTCAACACATCAGCATGAAAATAAAGTCTCAAAATACTACACATCTTAGCCCTACATTAATCCAGTGGGCACCTGGAGCAGCAGAAGCATGTCCCACCCCAGAGAGATTACTTTACTGTCAGGAAAAGATGCTTAAGTTTCTTCTTTTGGACCAGAATTCAAATGAGTCACAGCTAAGAAACAGTGTGCTGCAGATGTGTCACGTATGTTTAATCCAAACTAGCTGTGATTAGCTGTTCAGCAGATTAGCAAACCAATCGCACTCTCAGCTGCATGATTGCAGATCCTTCTCAGGGAAGCAGGGGCCAGTGGTGGGAAAGGAATGTGGTAACCGCTCCTTCAGGAGTGGTCCATGGTTGCATCAGGGCATCTGGTCACTCATGACACTTTAGATAGCACAGAGGATCTTCCTGTGCTGGTTTTCTGTCTAACCCTCAAAAGCTGACCAATGGTTCCTGGTGCTGCTCAGAAAAAGAATGGCTACAGGATACAGAAATCAAACAGGGAAGAAAATCCCACCTGGTCCCATGGTATCTCTTGACCAGACTGTCAGGGTAGTGTCACAGCTATTGTCACCTCAGCTAATTCTGCAATCGGATTGCTCATTTCAGACAGCTTTGTTTCAAGGAAGACAATAACTCTTCAGATGACATATTTCAAAAAACCAGTATCTGCTTCTCCAACCCCAATCAGGTACCTGGAGTTGGACAGATAAGCAATTTTTCATACTACGTCTCTGCTCTGCGAATGGACTATCATTCTGTATCTGCAAGTACATCACCAAATCTCAGTGAGTGTAGAGAGTTATTCCTGCAACCACAAGAATTCGAAGGGCTTTCCTGAATGTTTAAATCCTCATGAAGCTCATTCAGCCCCTTAGAAAGATTTGTATCTACTTTAGTCAGAAGAATTTCTCAAAGTGACACAGCTATCTGTAATAGACTCTTCCAGATCTGTCTTTATATCCAGTGCTCTTCTAGGAAGGATTTTGAGGATCACTTTTGGTGTCAGGCTTTCCTGTGCCACTCTCCCCTGCTGTGAGGGCCATGAGCTGTGCAGAGGTGCTGCTTTGAGCTGACTTGGCTCCCAGAGGAAAGACAAACCTTAAAGCCCTGTCTGGCAACTCCACTTATAAAGGCCCCTTCGATTCCACAGATTTCAGCAGCCAACAGGAAAGTCGTCCCATCTGCCTGCACTAATTCCAGCATCACACAGGAAAAAAGCAGCCCTGCCTTTGCTGCCAGCTCAGGAGGAGGAGGAGGAAGGGAGAAAGCACTGGGAAGGGGAGAACACATCTGGAATCAATTGGAGAGTGCCGAATGCCTCGGAAAGAACTGCAGAGCTGGCAGAAACCATAGCAAGGAGCCGTGTGTTCGGACGTGACTATGAAGCAAAGGTGGGGGACAAGACGTATGTAGCATACTTAAACACAAAACCAGAGCTCCTCCTGGGGCTCTTGGGTTTTTTCAATGCAAGCAGTTAAACATTTCAGCCCTGTCATATTTTCACTGCCCCTGGGTACGGTCAGAATTCAGAACAGAAGACAGGAGATGAGGCGAGGCAAACGGGACCCATCTGTGACTCAAGTACCAGGACTCAGTCACGCTGCAATAATATTGTATCAAGCTGCTCTCAGGGTGCAGGACGGAGGAAGTCTGTGACTGACTTGGCACACATTTGAGAACAGAAATTTGACGGTTTAAAAACACAGATTTCTTCCCACAGTTACTTTCCATTCCAGCAATGCATTCTCCTGTCTCCTGCTATTCATTTGTTCCAGGAGCAGTTTTCCATTTTCAAGGAAGCCTACACTGTGTGTCCTGGAAAGCAGAGGTTCTGGAAAGGAGCAGAGTCATTGAGAAGCAACTCACCAGTGCAACAGCTGGTACAAAGAGTGACTACAGCTGTTCAGATGTATTACCAACAAGTAGGATGTGGGAAGCATTGTTGCTTTGGTACATGGTCTTGGCCAGATAAAAAGTAAGACACATGCTTCCATATACAAATTTTAAAAACAGAATTAAAAAATTCAAAAAAGAACACAAAAGAGTCACAGAAACGACCACAAGATTGGAAAAAGAAAGATGGCTGTACACTGAAAAACTTGAAAAGCCTAAATTATTATGCTTATAATTAAAAAAAAAAAAAAGGCAGAAAAAACCAACCAACCAAAAACACTTAAGTGGCAACTGATTTTTTTGTGAAAGTATATTAATTGGGGGGAACAAATGCTTACAATATTTAATCTAATGAAAAAAAGAAAATCAATAGCCAAAAGCTAATAAATTCAGCTCTGTTAAAAGACACCATTTCATTTTATTTGCCGATTTTTAAATGACAGTAATTAAGTCAGTTGCTGAGGAGGACTCAGTCCCTTCCTTCTCTTTGCGTCTTTGTGCTGTAAACATTATGTCGCTCAAAACAGAGGTACCTGAGTGAGACATAATGGTCTACAGCACACGTATGGCCAGAAGAGACTATCTATAGGATATAGGACAGTATTCTGGAAAGCTAACAAGAGCTGATGGAAGTCAATGCATATACAGTAAAGATGATTAAACTAAACAGTATACACATTTATAAGCAACATCACCTTATGGAGAGGAACAAGCTATTACAAACTACCAACTGGCCTCAGAATCAGAGGCTCTGCTTCCCTCCCCGGCTGTTGTGAGATCTTGTCATGCCACAGCCATTGCCAGAAAATTAATCCAAACAATAGTCATCTGTTTGGTCATAAACTGAACTGTCTCACTTTATATCTGCTTAAGCACTATGCCCAAAGCAGTGAGGAGGCTGAACATATGGCCAGGGCAGAGAGATGAGGGGGACTATTCTTCTCACAGCAGCCCACTGTTACGCTACATTAAGCGCAACTTGAAAATGCACCTGAAAGCCACTTCATATAAGAACAAGAGGCTACATGGACATTTAGCATATGTTACTGCCACTACCTGCTTCACTTATGCTTAACTTCTAGAGCACGGCCATGTAAGCCAGCATAAACCTGGTTTGTACACAGTGAATTTGTCAAGTACCTCAGGAAAGATTTCCCCATTGTTATAAAATCCTTTTAAAGCCTCTTTCCCTCAGGCCTTCCAGCTAATGTATGTTTACCAAATTCCTGCTGTAACCACAAACCAGTATAGACTTCTCCCCTTCACAGGCCACCTGCACAGCTTAAAGGTAAAGCTTGAGGTCAGCAGCGCATTTGACCATCTTTCAGGTGTCCTCTGCTGGACTGGGTGTGATCAATGCAGCTCCTGCAGCCCCCACGCTCAGCAGCATCTTTGGAAGAAGGCCACCCTCCCTTGCCACCACCACATCAATGCCTTGGTGTGTGGGTTTAACAGTAGTGATATACCAAACATTGACATTAAACTATTGCATATTACTGGCAGTCCCATTTTTAAACTGCTGTGTTTTACTGAAGCTAAATGGATAAACCTTAAATGCTAAATTGATATAAGAGCATCCTGTTTCAATGGCACGCCTGTCAGCATCTGCAGCTCCCTTAATACATTACAGCATGGGTTCCTGTGAAAGTCATTCCCTCATAATTCCTGGAAGATCTCCACCTTCCCGTCAAGTGCATCAAAAGTCCTTTTCCCCCCCTCCTCACACACCTACAGAAAGACAAGAGCACAGGCTACATAAAATTAAAACCCTTTCAGCCAGTCTGTTTGCCCTTCTGTACATCCCCTTTCACGCACACAGTGTCAGGCCAAACAAAGCCGCTCACTCCAGGATACAGGCCTGGAAAAAAAAGCATTAGCATCTGGCAACCAAGAGCAGCACCCCAGCATATGAGCCTGAGAGCAAACAAGTCTCTGGCATGAAGAGGAAACACCGAAATGTATGCCTGACTGCTCCTGTCAATCTTGCAGTGGGGGAATGCCCGATTACTTTTTTTTTTTTTTAAATATATTTTTATCATATTACTGAAAGGAAATGCCAGGGACTGCTGCGGCCCCTATCCCTTGAGGCTCCACTGCTGTCATCAGGCTGCACTGCCTTTGCTGCGATGAATATTTGAACAGGGCAATAAATATTTCAGAGCACATTCATCCCAATGAGAAGTCTACTAGCATAAGACAAGACAACCACGCAGGGCCGGGGCCGCTCCCTATTCCGCCCCTCCAGTTCCCACACCACCTGCCCTCCCTTGGCCTTACTTTCCCTCTAGCCCTCAACAGGCACCTGAGAGCCTCAAATATTCATGAGCACAGCTCCGGTTACTTTCCAAACAAGCAGAAACACCCGTGAAAAAGTACAAAAGCGCACTGCTTTCTACAGGGGTGCAGAACACAACTAGCACATGCTTTCTTTCACCTCCTTTGGGCTTTTGGGTGCTCACACTCAGGAAGAAAATAATTTCCTTGAAGACCCCACAGGGTCTTAAATCTTTTAACACTGCACCTCAAAAAAGCAAAAAACTAAGACCAACAAACCTAAAAGCTTGACAGCACCTGGTCAAGCAGGAACGCATGACAATCTGTCTCTCCCCCCCAGAACTCCCTTCCCTTAATTTCAGTCATGCATTTACTTGGGCATTTCTCCAGTGCGAGCAGCTCCACTGGCCTCGCAGTGGGATGCTGACAGATGTACACAACTTGGCCATCACTGCCACCAATAAAGCTGGCTCAAAAACAGGTTTAGGATGTAACAGAAAATGCATTCATTTACTCAGCTATCACCTGCATGTCCTTCGTGTACTGGGAGTTATTTTGACTGTCATAATGATAAAAGCTTGGGGTTTTAACTAGGACCTTTGCTACCCTCTCACTTCTAAATACTTGTTTTTTAAAGACAATTTCATACAGTAACTAAAATTTTGCAGAAAATCAAAATCATATACAGAGACACTTAGTCAGGATCAAATTTATAGGGCCATGAAACCTTTGGCCGGACTAAAAAATGATCTTTTGTAATGGCTTTCACTGCATATCTCACTAGATTCAAAAGTTCCAAGATACTTGTTGATTACACAATATATGGAGAAGGTTTCAGAAGACAAGTATGCCTACTTGAGTGAAAGGAAGTCAGAAAGACACCCTTACAAACAGCAGCCAGAAAACAAAGGGTTATCCTAAGACTAGACTGCCCTGATCAACTGAGCTGAACCAGGGCCCCTCCTTTCCAGGTAAAGACTGTAATGAGTAGGATAGAAAGAGAGTCATCTCTGCCCTTCCTGATAGCCATGGACCATCTTTTAAAAGATGATAGTAACTATGCCACAGTCTCAATGTGCCGCATGCTGTCAAAGATGCCCCTCGGACTGCGCAAGAAGATACTCCTCATACCTGGATCTTGGCCCAGCTCAAGGTACAAGCTGGGCACCGAATGCTCAGCCCTGTCATGGTATAGGCACAGCAGGGAGCACACAAGGGTATGCGACAACTCAGCAAGGTCTGCAGATGCACAGCCTTGGATTAAACTGCTACATTCCCCTGCAGTCTGATTTCAGCTGCTTTTAGACCTTTGAAGGAGAACAGCCGCGTCTTTGCTATGCACAGAAAAGGCCCTGCAGCGCATCAAGAGTGAGCTTCCTACAGCAAGCCAGAGCTCCTGCTATTTCATCCCTGGTCCTCATAGTCAAGGGAAGAGGCCAAAGCAGTACTCAAGTGCTGCACAGCCTGCTTGGGATGGACAGTTTCTTGTCAATGAAACTCTCTCTCATGGTCCTGCTCTGGCGCACGAAATGGCTCCAAACTGAAGTACTGAACTGTCAAATAGCAAAACCTCTTTCAATGTCAAGGAACAGCAGCTGCCTACTGAATAGGTGGATTAATCACCTGCCTCCACACTCTGTCCCCTTCGCTCCTGAAAGAGAAGCAGCATCCCTCCTTCAAGACTGGTCATCATCCATGACACCAAAGAGATGCTGTTTGTATGAAAAGTATAAAATAGAAGTCACAGCAGTGTAATTCAGAGAGTGACAACAATCCTGCTGCTTTGCTAGCAGTGAATCCTGGGATTTTACATCTCTGCTTCTAACCACCACCCCACCTGTCCTTCATGTATCACTGAAAGTAAAGGATCCAGTCAGAAGTCAGACCAACCCAGCCCAAAAAACACCTTGTACTTTCCTATCTTATTAATAGACCTCATATACCAATAAGGAAAATATCTTGGAAGATGAGCATTACCTCACCAAGTAATTTAGAGCAGGAACCACCATTTTACAGCAGACATCAAAATAATGAGTGCTACTCTGCTGACTACGTAGCTCCGTGTCATTCCCACGACGGGCCACGTAACCAACAGCACACTAACATGGAAAACAAAGGCACCTTAATCCCAGGCAAGATTAAAGAAACCACATTTGATACCATACAAAAAGCGTTCGGAAGAAAAACAACATTTAATTCTGTGGCTCCTGAGGATCTCTCATGACTCAGAAAATAAATGCAAACAGATGTAGAAGTTAATTTGGATCATATCAGCAGCTTCACTGGCATGCAAAGGGCAGAGCAGGCACCCTGGGGAGAGGGAGGGAAAGATTTGCCATAGATCAGGTTACTATTGCTGACAGCTGACCTAAAACACCACAAGATTTCAGCAGACTCTGCCAGACCTCCTAATTTTCAAAGGTGCGACCGTCTTCTTCAAGAGATGCAATGTGTGAAATGCAGAACACTAACTGAGGTCAGGGATGAAGGAGACCCTGAAGTAAAAGTATGTAAGTGGTCCAGATGATAATCCTCGCTGCTTTAGAACGAGCCCAAATAACTGAAACAAGAAGAAAGCAGAGGTGAATTGTTCCTTTGAAGATGTAAAATTTTCAATCCAAAGCAATGAGGACAAAAGGAACTTGAACCATTTCTCCGCAGTCTGAAGCCACTGCTTCAGACAGACAGTTGCTCTGTCCTATAAACATGTTCCTTCAAAACAGATGTCCATCTGCAACCCAACACACTCAGCTTGTGAAGCCAGAGACACAGCTTGGTGGATAGGCTCCATGGAATCATTCCCCAGATGGGCCAGCACAGCCCACAGACATACTTCATCACTGTCAAACCTGAGAAACATTCTTCAGCACAAGCTCTCAACACTTGGTTTTAACTTCATCTCGTTTGACGGGTTCTGAACTGTTCATCATCACAAACCAAGCATTGTTTCTGTGCTATTAGATTTTTAGAAAGAGATAATGTTCGAAAGTGGCTAATGACAGCAAGACTAGTAGCCCACAGCAGATTGTTAATTTTGCTTTGTTAGGCCTTCAAAATGCATTAGATGATTCACAGGAAGATTGATATACCTGAAAAACTTCCTTTAAATCCTTTAAGACGAAAATTGGTTTTTTAGCTTCCAGGACATAAAGCCTTTCCACAATCCCACTGTTTGGCACCACAGGGTAGAAGGACCACTGACATTTTATAGCCATGGTTGATCTTGGATGATCACAGAGGAAATGGTTTGACCAACGGCCTCTAGTTCCATGTTCTGCTTCTGCCGCATGCTACCAACATCACACCTAATCAACAGACTGGTCTCCATGCACTTAAGCAAGAACAGGTCTAACACAGCTGACCTCACATGGGGGCACAGAAGCAGCTCATGCAGGCACAGTAATCCCTAGCAGAAATTTGGGACAGACAGGGCTGAGGGCAATTCTCGAACCACTTCACAGCGGGATTGTTGAAGATGTCCCTGCTCATCAGACAGAGGGGTTGGACTAGATAACCTTTAAAGGTCCCTTCCAACCTAAACCGTTCTATGATTCGACGATTTTACACTGGCTACAGGAACACTTCTGCTAGGATTGCCTGAACAGTAGCCAGGAGGCTTGTCACAACTCTGCATTTAAATCACGTCAATCAAACAGTTTTTTCCTGCCACCTGATTCTTTTCTCCTAGATTTAGGCCAGAGAGTGTCTCAGAATAATTGTATGGTGACACACAGAGCCTCGCAGCTAACCTAGAGGCCTACTACACTTTTGAAAGCCACTACAGCTCTCTACAAATTCCCCAGCAGAATTAAATTTATCTTCCTTTGTGCTCCTCCAAAACATTAAGAAATTCCTATTACTCAGCTCTAGCTATTCTCTTCTCTGTGTTACAAATAACATAGCTCATAGTTTCCTACTCACCCACTGAAACAAAAAAAAAAAAAAAAGCCACTGGCTTTCTAAATACTTCTGCTTTAAGCAGAGGTCTGGCTGGGAGAAGTGTTCTTGGCCACGTGGCTGAGCTGCCAAGCAGGACCCCAGCCTCCCAACAGGCAGGCAGGCTTGGAACTGGTAGGCAGGAGACAGGGCAGGCATTGATCTGAACAGAGATGCTCAGCTTTGCAGTTTCCAGTGGAGCTTTCTTCTGACTTATATGCCACACTTGAACTAACTCCTGCAGCTCACTGTCAAAACCAATTAAGAGTGCTCCTAACAAAAACCACAAAAAAGTTCTGAGAAATTTGAGCTGAAATGGACAGTGAAGTCATCGCCTCTCTTACCTCCTCACAGCAGGCCTCATTACAGGATCTTCATTTTGTCCAGGGCCAAAGTCACCATTGGGCTGCTCAAAGCTGCAGTTTCAGACTTGATAGAAAATACGGCTCAGGGACCTTTAATCTGATTAAACCCAATTTAGATTCATCTCGCTGAATAAGACAAAGTATTCAGAAGCCTTGCTTTCTGATGAAGCATTGAGATCTCTGCGGTACTTTTTCCACCCTTCTGAAGCCCATGTTACCAGATAAATTCATTCTCAAACCCTTTGCAGCATTTTGATCAAAAGAAGATTTGAAGACCTAGAGTCCCTCAGAAAAATTCTCTTAGGAAGAAGGTTTACAACTGGCTTTGGATGACCTAAATTCTTTCTGCCACCAAGAGGGTCATTCCCGCCTTGGCTGCACCTCTGTATCAGTCACAGTGTATGCTCATTCAAAGTTTGTCACCCAGCTCCCTTGTGAAGGGCACACGGAGCAAGGAACTGTCCCGAGCTCTCACCACAGCCTTCAGTCACCACCTTCCTTACTTCTGTATCTCACCCCACCATACTCTTTGCCACAGAGTGGCTCCATCACACAGTCTAAAGTGACTCACAAAAAGTCACTTAACACCTCCCCAGCCGAACTTAGACAAGAGGGACTCCTAGATCTGCTTTTCCTCCCCTTCCCACTGCTTTGAAACAGAAGAGAGCTTCATCTGGAACGGGGTGGAGACCGACTAAAGAATGATTTTGCAAAGCAAATGTAACAACGTTAAACAGCATCACACACACAAAGAAAAGCAAGGGGGAAAGTTAAAAGCAAACTAGGCTGCATTAAATATTTGATCATACGCATAGCAAACATACCACAAGACCTTATAGTCCAACCAACAGTCAATAAATTGACAAATTCACTAATTTCCCCACATTACCATGCTCTTCCTCTTCTACCTCGAGATTCAGGCTGGAAGAATCCTTTGCAAGTTAAGATAATCTAAAACTCTGCCTGCTGAAACTCTGAAATCCTTTTCCTTGCTGCCCTATTTATCTCAATATTTTACAATACAAGAAGGGACATATGCTGGAAAACAAAAGCCTTTCGTACTCCTGCTCCCTAATATTCCCAAGTACTTTGCATAATTGTTCAGTTTTGATAATCTCCTTTCACATGCTGCAATACCAGAAATGAGAAAAGCTACAAAGAACAACAAATCAAATTGAGGGTTTCACTCTACGTGGAGAGTACACAAGACAAAGAAGGACTAGTGCTATCCAAGAAATCCAAACTTCTCTCCAAGGCATTTTTAAATCAGTCTTTTTAAGTAATTTAAAGCAAGTTTTGCTATTAGGACTGGCGGGAGAGCATAGGCTTCAGATAAGCAGCTTCAGTGAGACCTGATAGGTGAATGATGGTTTATGTACCGCATAGGTCAAACTCTGATTATCTAAATCTTGGTTAATCAAAAGCAATTATCTGAAAGTCAAATATGCCCTCCAAGTCAGATAACTCAGCAAGACTAGGACTTATATAAAGCACACAGAAATCCTAAACTCCACAGGACCACATCTGCAGACACTATGAATTTTAAGCAGGATAACTGGGAGGACAGTTCAGAGGATTTCAACCATACTCAAAACTCCCAGCCTGAGGGCAGACTTCAGAAGCTAGAAAGATTACCCTTGCAATTACTTGGACATTTTTGGTGTCTCCATGCACCCTTAGATTACAGGCTACTTGGAGTGCAATTCCAGTTAGGTATTTAGAGACTACTCAGGGTAAAAGTCTCCATTACAGATAGAGCCAGCCTGGCTGATACTTCTCCTTGTAAGACTCAGTTTTCATTTGTTTATAATTCTGAGAAACCATTCAAACTGAATTTTTTTTCACGCTATCTGTAATTGATTTCAGGGTTGGCAATTTTTTGTGTTACTTCAGCCATAGCAATCCCACAAGAGAAAGAAGGGGGAATATTTTGTTTTGTTTAAGGGGGGAGGAAACCACCCCACACACTTTAAAAACTATAAGGACTCGATATTTAACAGAAAAATTTGCACTTCAGGAATCCGTATTTAGCAACCATATTAAAAAGCCACCAAAATCTGACCAACGTTATAATGAAACTATGGAAAACTACAGTGCCTGTCTTATATGTTATCAAGTGAATCTGCTAGTACAGCTATATGCAATGGTACAAAAAGGCTAAAAAAAAAAAAAGAAATAATACTCAAAACCTTCCAAAAAGGAAAGAACTGATCCATTCTTTATCATGGAAAGAACAAATCATGGCAACAACCTTTATGTTAAAGACTTAGTAATGCTCAGAAAGGCTGGCAATGGCAGATTAAAGGCAGGTTACTGTCACCAGGAATGGTTTAGCTATTGTTTATTCTAATAGGAAACAGAAGCACTTGAGGGTGGCTTGCAGTGCTGCTTGCACCCCATTTTCTGTGATTTCATGCTCTCATTTGGGGCTTGTCCACAGCTTCACAGGAGATACTGGCCGTATCACATCCAGGTCTGGATACCAATGACAGCAGGGAGACAACCCATCTCCTTCATAGGGATGACATAACATGAAGTAGAAGCTACCCACCTCAAACCCCCTAAAAACAAGAAATAGACCTGTAAGTATAGGAGGAGAAAAGTCAACTGGACAAGAAGCCTGGGCATTACAAGGACAGAGAGCGACAGGGAGCAAAGGGATAGAACGGACAAGTCTCACTGCAATAGGTGCAGAGAAGGCAAACTAAATGAGGATTGCAAGGAGTGGGTGGAGAATTAAAAAAAAACTATGACAAGGAGACTGTAGCAAGGACAGGGAGGAGGAGGAAGAGAAGCAGAGAAAAAAATTAGCAGGTCTAAAAAAATCAGCTGAGAAGGAACTGAAGATCAAGGTAAAGTCTGCCAAAACTTTACATGCCCAACAGGGCATGTAACTGAAGAAGAATGAACACGGAGTGAGCATGGACACAGATTTGTACGGGATAAGCTACTGACCAGGGATCATGAGGAGAGAGTGAAAGGAAGAAGACATATCCATCAATCAACAATGGACAGCAGAGGTGAGACAAGCATGGAAGAGAGGTGGAAATGTGCTTACCAGTGTACAGCCCAAAAGACTAAACCAGACCCTAATATTGTGAAAAATCACCATTCCTCTGTCAGCAAATATACAAAACCAACTGGCAAACACTGATCAAGCTGGCCTGCACAGAAAGCTAATTATACATTCAGTAAAAGTGATATAAGTCCATGGGATGCAATTGGGATAGCCAGCTCTGCCACTGGTAACTTGCAGAGGTCATTATGGTACCACATATACTGAAGCTGATTGGAACAGGTAGAGGGTTGTTTTTTTGGTTGGTTTTTTTTTTTCCTTGTGGGAAAATTAGAATACAATCATGTTATTAAAGGGTATCATAAACAGACACAGAAATAAAGAGCACAAATGAAGGTTTCTTTCCCAACTTAATGTCACCATCTTGATGACTCAACTCAGTTTGAGAATAATATTGCTCAATGGACAACTATGCAAAGAAAAAAATCAGGTATTAAACAAAGTATACCGTTGAACAGGCACAGCATTTGTCCTATTTTCCTTTTTACAGGCAAAACATGCTCTATTTTTTCAAAAAGCTTTCAGTTGAGTATTAATTGGTCTAGCTTCTGTGAACCCCACAAAACCAACCTATACATCTCCTGCCATCACTGGTCATAGCACAACCTCCAGAAGGCCAGCAAAACACCAGCCTGCACAGCACAGGATCATAAACAACTCTACAGAAGCACACCTAAATACCACTGGTAGGACAGTTAACATTCCTTTACTCTAATGATATTTCAGATAGGAAGAATATTGACTACATCCTTTTAAACAGTATTTGAGAGTAAACTGAGGCAAATTAACCATCTCCCCTCCAATACTTAGATCTCCAAGGAATGCCTGTTAGTGAATTCTGTGACTCTGCAGCTGAGAGGTAAGTAGGTTACAGAACTCATTGCAAAGGGGCAGCCAATTGCACACGCCATTTGCTGAAAATAGACCTAAAACAGGAACATCGAGTGTTTTACCTGAAGCAGTTAATAAGACAAGAATCCATGGCTGAAAAACACCACACAGAGACACATCCATTGCAGACACCTTTTGCACTGGTGTTAGAATTTTATAGAAGGCTGGTCAATACTAATTAAGGGCAATGGAGCCATCATGAATAACCTGGAGGGAAAGGCGTTGCTGGTTTTAAAGGCCTCCCTCCTCCTCAACCTTGAACTTCTCATAATTTTTGGTAGCTCACTGCAGTCTTTTCACTGATCCAGATACTTCACAAATTAATAGTTCTTAAAATACAATTAAACAGTATGTTAAAATTCCACAGCCTTGGCAACAGAGTATCACACAGCAGATACTGTGGTAAACTTAGGCATCCTCATTTCTCCATTCCTGGGGACAGCTACCTTGTCACCTGCAGAAGAAAGGCATTAGGGAGCAGCGAGGTTATTTCTAGGACAGGGACTCAAGGAAATGGCAGTGCTGTATCAAGTTCCCTTTCACATCTCCATTCTGCCTAGGCAACACTGAATACAGCTTCTGCCATCCCAAGGCAGCTCTGCAAGAGCCTGCAGCAGTTCGCTTCTACTCCAATGCACGTCAAAGTGCTCAGCTCAGGTGGTAAGGAGAAAAATACTTTCAAAAACACTCACTGGGTTCTGACAGGCCCCACTGATTTTTAAGTCCTTAAGGGTAAGCTTTTCTCAACCAGCAGTTAGATCTCCAAATATCACAACAGTCACAGACAAAACCCATAGCTCCACCTCAAGCAATCACGTCCTCACATCAGGGAAAGTAAGATGCAGATTAATCTTTCTGCATTCCCCAGAAATATTCTCCTGAAAAAGTGACTGGCCAGGATTTCTCTCACACAAACATCTAATACCGACATGGTGTCTGCAGCACTAAAAAGTCCTATGAGAAACAGCACAAGAGAAGCAAAAACTAGGGAATAGGTATAGACACCGAGTAAGATACCACACAAACAAGCACCACTTGTCGAACAGCAAAGAAAGGGGAAGGGCACAAATACATGGACAGAGAAGAGAAGAGAACCCCCTCTCAGACAGCTCAAGCAAGTTTGCAAGAGTAACACCAAAGCAAGAAGTAAACAGCAAAGGACAACTGGCCTAAAAGGAAAGGGAGATGGAATACTCAAAGTGGGGGAAAGGGACAGGGGAACAGCGGTAGCTCCTGAGAGAAGTCAGGAGAAAAGGGGGCCTTCCGCTACAGATAGAAAATGCCCTTTTTTTTTTTTTTTTTTTTTAAATTCTTTCTTTTAGGGGAGCAGGGGAATTCTGAAGTATTCAGCTTGCCTGAAGGGGAACGGAACCTAAAGCAGACATAAGGGGACAGGAGGGGGAGGCTGTTCTGGGACTCAATCTCCCCTACAGACAGTTCAAACAAAGGAGGACAGTTTCCTATAACGGGATGCATTGTACATTTTTAGCTAGCACAAGGTGGCTGTCGTGACAGGGTTCCCCATCTCCCGTCTTCCTCCTCCAAATTTACACCCACTGCATGATCCCAACATGGAGCACAGACAAAGATCTGTTTTATCACACCATTACTGTAACAGGAGGTAGTAAAAGATAGGGAAAGGGAATGAGGCAGAGAATGAAAAGGAGACAGAGACCTTTAATGAGTCAGCTGCTGCTCTGATTTAAGTATCTCCATTTAAGGAGCACTGCAATTGTGGTGTTTTTTTTAATTAAAAAAAATATCACTGACTGAGCAAGTAACTTTTGGCTGCACAAGATTGTCTTGTCTCACAGTTACACACAGGATCTGGGAGGGAAAGGGTTATGGAAGGGGGAAGGGAAAGGGAAGAAAACCTCTGGAAAAAATGAGGCTGCTTGCTGGTTCATTTTAACAAGGACATAAATTAGTCTCTAAGCCACAAACGCCATCACCTCCCTGAGCCCTGGGCAGAGTGTAGCAAGTCAAACACGTGCCAAGATAAACGGTGCTGGCTGGAGCCTCCAAGGGGTGCTCGGGGGGACAAGAGGGGGCACACTGGCAGGCAGGGCAGCAGAGATGCTTCAAACGGTGCCACAAAATGGAGACTGGTGATCCTACAGCTGCACAAAAGCAGACCTTCAGATGTTCCTGCCTACACCCACATCAAAAGCTGGGAACTCAAGACAGAGGGAAAACGGGGTGCTGTGGTTGGAAAATAGCAGTTCTCCCTCATCTGGCTTCAATTACCATGAGCAACCCTTCCTCCTCCTCCTCTTCCTATCTTGGAAGAAGGCCCGCCAGCAGGCAGCAGCCCAGGTGAAAGGTTCCACTGCCGACAGCAGGGAGGGGAGCAGACAATGGCGGGGGGCCGGGGGGGGATTCATTACAAAGGCAGGCATACATACACACACACACACATCGGCTGCCAGGGCTGCCACATGGGCTGGCGACCGGGACTCCTTAAGGAGGCAGCAGCTCCCTCCCCGCTCTCTGAGATGCTCGACACCTTCCCCCTCTCCCAGCCCTGATGGGAAACAGATTCGGAGGAAAACGCCAGCAAGGCACTGGGCTGTCCAAGAAAGGGAGGGCTTTGTGCTCTATGCAAGCCAGCAACCTCACCAAGCACCACACAGAGAAAAAGCCTTTTAGCATATAATTCCCATCCACAGAAGGCTCTCTCTTTTATCTGCAATTAGCACGTAATGTACTGGGCCCCGTTTAACACTCATTTTCACTGATTTAGGATTAAGGGGGATAAGGCTAGGGTACTTTCTTTTAATGAATCTTAGCTCTTGCTCTCATTAGCAATTTTGGTTTCCTCTTTTTCAAGCATGTTTCTACCTTCTAGCATCTCTCTTTCTTTCCATCACTGTTTCTACTCTTCCCATTCCACAGACTCATGTTTACTTTGTTCTACCAGCTTCTCATGCCCATACAGAAACTGATCTCCCAGATTTCCAAGGAAGATAGGCAAGCTTGCTCCCTAAAACACCACAGAACTCAGATCAGGCAGGCAACGTTATCTGGAGACTGAACCAAAAGGAGAAAGAGACTGTATTCATTCAACGGCAATTACCAGCCTAACATACTAACAATCTTTATTTTTCATAAATGAGACAGAGCCCCAAGGAAATAAGTTCACAGGTTGTAAGTAATGCGGTTCCACTGTTCCAAACAACACTACAGAATGAGAATAACGTGGCTGGGGATATTAACTTGGATGTACCACATGCCTTCAGCCCCACATTTGGCCAAACATGCAATGAAGTACTGCTAATGACCAGCCTAGCAAGCCAAATGCCCCTCGAGAGAAGGCAGCACTGTGCTATAGCTGAACTCACCTGTGCTGTCTTCCTCAACTCTGCATACCAGGGTTATCCATTGTTCATCTGAATCCTAACTGACAAACAGTTCAAGTTCTCCTACCCTAGTTTTTTTTAATATGTATCTTCTTCAGCATCAGCATGTAAGTACACAGAACAAATCCTGAAAACAGCACATAGTCTGAAGACAGTCATAATTCAAGGTCAAACAATACTAATAATGCACAGTCTTGATACCTACTTCCCCAGGTCAGTAAATCTGCAATTTCCATTGAAGACAGATTTCCCATAAGTCTATTAGAATATCCTTCACCTTTAAATGAGTTTATACCCTCCTCTGTTTCAACCAGCACTCCAGCAGAATCCCATCCTTCCCAGCTCCACATGTCTCCAAGCCAACCAGGCTCGTGCTTCAGGGTCCTCAGTCCTAGGTACACACAAACTACACATATTTACACACTGGTGACCCCAGGCACCTTCCTTACACAGGCTCTGTGCGTGAAAGCTGTGGCTGAGAGCACATTGCAATATAAGGCTGTGCAGAATGACTCTCCGAAATGTGCATGCATCAACCTACAGCTTAGGGGTACACACCTGCATCTAACCAGGCACGCTCTGAGCACGCAGCAATACAAAAATGGACCCTGGCTGCAGAGACACAGCTTTTCGGCATCACTCACTAAACTAAATATAGGTACAGAAAGCCTCAGGAGATTTCTGCAGAGCTCTTCTGTGTCAAAACAGAAAGCCTTGGTCCAGATAAAAAGGAATCTGTAATGGAAGGGACTAAAAGCCGAAGTAGAAGATGGTGCTTGGGAGCCTAGGAAGACACCTTCAGAGTGGACAAAGACCTATTTTTCAGCAACTGAGAATCAGTGCAAGATGAGAGAGGGAAAGGGTCAAAGCAGGTGTCACTTCTTGCAGCAGATTCATTCTGAGTTAGGCACCAGCAAAAGTGCTGCCCCTTGCAGTGGGACACGAAGGATCTCCATAACAGCTAATGAAGGGGGGGGGACTCAGCCAGGGCTATAGAAAGCCAGGGCACTATGCATCTGGTTTAAAGACCTGCGAAGCTCCAATGAAAAACAGCACTTGTGAAACCCAGATTTGAAGGAAAGTTCCTTCGGAGAGTCCTTTCCTCCACGCCCTTTGGGAATATCCCCCAAAGGTTTCCAGCTCTGCAAGGCACTGCGGGGGCATTATATAATGCCTAACTCCAAAGGACTCCAGCTCCACGATGCCGCTCTCCTACTCCTCCCTTTGCCCGCTCCCTCCGGTGGCGACTTGTAGATGCCATGCCAAAAAAAAAAAAAAACACTGAAAATCCAAAAGCACACAGCAGCCTTAAAAGGCGAGCACTGCCCGACGAAATCCCCTTGCGAGGCGGTGGACGCGCGATGGCCCTGGCAGCTGGGCGCGCTCCCCAGGAAACGTCAGCCGCTCGTCCCCGGGAAGACACGGCAGCCCCACGCCTACAGCCACCTACGGGGACCGGCAGTCGGACGGAGAAAGGGCTGGGAAGACGCTTTACCTTCGGGATCGGCGGCTCAAAGGCGGGCTTAGTCCAATTCGGAGCAGGGGCACTCGTGCCCCTCACGCACCGCTCCTCTCCAGAGGGCACTGCGAGGTTGCTCGGGCCAGGGGGATCGCAGGAGCCCCTTCCCTAAAGCGCCCAGCCCGAGTGCCCGGCGCGGCTCCTTCCCGCACCGCTCCTCTCCCCGCCCAGA
>VXAU01001958.1:0-64891 GCA_013399695.1 Formicarius rufipectus | reverse complement strand
TGGTGGTGGCGATGGGGGTCGTGCGTTCCTTGGATTTGCCTGTGGTAGTGGGGATAACCGTGGTGCCAGAGGTGGTTCGTATTTTTGGTTCCAGTGTGGTGGCAACAGTAGTTGGTGACGTTGGAGGCAGAGTTGCAATAGTGGAGGTTTGTCCTGGAGCAGTTGTGGCTGAGGGTGTTGTGGTGCTGCCAGCAGTGGTGCTGGAGGTGCTGGCAGTGCTAGTGGCTGGAGTGGGCATGGATGGTGTGGGTGTGATGATGATGGTGGTGGTGCCCTCTGTCTGAGGGGGAGAGGTCCTTGTGGTGGTGGTGGCAATGGTAGTCGTGGGTTCTTTGGATGTGCCTGTAGTAGTGGGGACAGCCGTGGTGCCAGAAGTGGTTCGTATTTTTGGTTCCAGAGTGGTGGCAACAGTAGTTGGTGATGTTGGAGGCTGGGTTGCAATAGTGGAGGTTTGTTCTGGAGCTGTTGTGGCTGATGGTGTTGTGATGCTGGAGGTGCTGGCAGTGCTAGTGGCTGGAGTTGGCAGTGTTGGTGTGGATGTTGTGAAAGTCGTACCTTGCGTTGGTAAGGCAGTAGTTTTGGAGAGAAGTGTCGTTCCAGCAGTGGTTTTTGTTTTTACTTCAGGGGTAGTGGAGATGGTAGTGCTTGATGGTGGTGGCTGGCTTGTCACACTGGTGGTTTCTTCTGTTGGAGATGTGGTTTTGTAACCTGTTGTTGAGACTTGAGATGTCGTCGATGTAACTGAGGTTTCAGTCATAACAGTTGTTCTTTCTCTGTCTTTTGGTGATGTTGTAGTTATTTCACTTATTTGCACTTCTGTTTCTAATTTTTGTGTTGTTGTTTGTATCTTTGTCTGTACTGTGAATTGTGTTGATCCCGCAGGAGTAGTCGTGAGTTCCCATGCAGTTGTTGGTGTTGTAGTTTGTATTTCTGAGCATGGTATGTAACTGCAGCATGATATTCTGATTTCATAATTATAGCACTGCTTAGATTCTTGGTCCTGGTTATTGCATGTTAATCCTCTGCTTTTACTACATTCAACTGTTTGGTTAAGGTTGTTAATTTCTCTATCCGGGTATTCTTTGGCTCTGCATTGAACATCATTTGGGTTTGTGCACACACTGTATCCTTTTTCCCTGAGCATTTCAAATGTTTCATAATCTCCACTGTCCTCTTTGTTTTCAGGCTGAGTGGAATCATACCATTCTGACCATGCACACACATTTTTCACACATACAGTTGTCACTGGTGTTGCCGTTGTCATTTCTGTAATTAAAAGGAGGAAGCATAAGTCTTGTCTACTCTTATTAAAGGAAGAACCAGGAAAAAAATTATTCATCTTCCATATATTAAGAGTTGTCTATACATTTTTTATATTATGTATTAATTTCGTGAACTTGCTTGGGTAGTCTTGAATTTAATTTCTACTGTAGGTTTTGACTTTTTGTCTGTATTATTATTATCATGGTAACTTCTCTGACATATATTAAAAAACCGTAGCTAAACATAGCTAACCTGATATCCTTTGCATGGTATGCCAGTACTTAGATAACTGCTATGATAGAAGTAGAGGAGGTTTTACTCTCCTTGGTATTACCTCTGTGTTTATTTACACTTTGCTACATAACCATGCAGACTTTAAAACATTTTCTCATGTTAATAACTTTTCTATTTTTTTATTATAACATGTAACCTATTTATAAACCCAAAATAGTAAATGTATTGTTAACATATGTGATTTTATATATAGTGCATTATAATAGTACAGATATAATATATATGAAACAGATAATCCAGTAAGTATTTTCTAGTTATTTTAATAAGATTTCTTTTCATATTCTTAGCATTATGAAGATGGCCATGTGGAACAGATACGACTTTCTTCATATGAATGTTACCGAACAGAAGACTTAAATTTGAATATTTAATTCTTGATGTAGCATAATTTTGTGGAAATATTTCTCAAAATTGCTGAGAATTTGATCACTATAATGAATTAACTGGAAGGCAAAAGTAGAAGTCTACTGCAGAAGTAGAAGGAAACTGTTGATTCGGTTGTTAAATACAGTTAGAAAAGGTTCCAAACAATTATTACAAACAGTCTGAGCATTCCCTTAAACTAAATTTCTTGTCTTCAATTTGTACTAACGTGCTCAGTAATTTAAGAAATGGCAGCAATTATCCTTCATGTTTTCAGAAACTAGTCTAGTACTGCTGGGTTTTGCTTTCAAGGAATTGAGATGATTCTCCAGGATGCAATTATTAATAAGTTCCAAATTTTTTTTTGCCTTGGAAAAACAAGAGTGGAACAGGGCAGACTGAATTTGTACGAAATACTGGACTCATTTCTACATCCTTGATTATGGTTTTCTTTTGCAACTGAAGCTGCCAGCTGAATTGGTGGCTCCAGGAGAAGTCAATATTTTAAAGTATAATTATAGGCCATTAACTGATGAAAAGGTCCTCCCTTTCAGGCAGTTTTCAGTCACTCACAGAGATTTTTCAGTTATTTTAAAGATTATTCATACATACCTGAAGTAGTAGTTGTGGGCTGACTTGTAGAAAATGTAAATGGGGTTGTTGTAAAAATGCCACATTTGAAGATGTTTCTGCTTATTGTTCCGTTGACATCACATGTTGCACTGAAACACCATCCAGTTCCATCTGTGGTGTTATAGATGAGTTCACCATATTTATAGCTATTCCCTTCATAAATGCAGTGGCAGGCTGTAATTTAGAAGAGTTTATTGTCAGGCATCTCTGAAAAGATAATATCCAATACTGCATTTTCTTAATAGTGTTTCTGAGCTGTCTTACCTTTATCATCAAACTTGCAGTGCAAACCGTCTGATGTGCAGTCACTGAAATAGAAAGCATAAAAGCCCATATATTTTTTGATTGTGGAGTAATTTGATTAGTTATCTTTCTGACAGATATTGGCATCAAAAGACAAGGCACTTTATTTGTGCTTATTCTCTTAGTGTCCAGTTGGTTTTGGCTTCTTTGTGGGCATTATTTTTTCAAATCTTTCTTTATATTAAACCCAGAATTATGAATAGGTGTGAAGTTAAATTTTATGCAAAGCTACAAGTTGAAATCTTAAGGAAAAGTTTCCTTATTTCCTTCATATCACCTTCCTTGAACTCACAATGGTTTTGTACTAAATAGCAGGCTAGAAAAGGAGCGTCTAAATACTCAAACAATATAAGTATGTAATGAAATCCTTGTAAGTAGGTCACTATTAGATATCTTTAATCCTGGTACAATATTTTTCCTGCCACAGGAATGTGAAATTGAGAAAGTCTGGTCATAGAGGACCTCTTGTTCTTGATGTATCTTTATGCTGAGGATTTGCAATATAATCAGGGACAAATTCAATAGAACATGAAATCATGTAAAAACTTCTTACTAATGTAGTAAGAAAACCATCATTAGGTAGTAAGGCATTGGTTTTACAAAGGCAGCATAATCTAATCCTGTCATGTAAAAGGAACATGCAATTTCCCACTCTGTTTTTTTAATTTTCATTATATATGATGAGGCTGGTATGTTAAGTCTTACCATATATTACATTCATCCCTTTTATATATCTTTCCATCTTCATCATCATAACAATCACAGAGACTAACACACTTCATCTGGTCCTCATGAAAATATGGCTTGTCTGGTGGACAGTTAGGGTAGCAGCCTGGAGGAAGGAAGGGGCCATGTACAAGGTAGAAAAGGTACATATGAGATGCAGTTAGCAAAAGTCTTGTCAGAATGCATTTGCAGGCCTTGTTTTTAATTGTCATAATGTTTTTATTTTTTCCAGTAACTCTATTAAGTACTGCAGCACCCATCCACAAGGACTTAGTCCCAGAAATCTTTTTAGCTTCAATTTCCATACTCTGCTTCCATTCATGTGGATGTAATGATATTGAAGAGAGTTAAAATGTGCAAATGCATCTGATGGGGGAAATACACTCCATTAAAGACAATTAATAATATGCACCCACTAAAAGGTACTTGCAGGTCTTTTTACCTTCTAATCCTGGCAAGTCATTGAGGCATTTTCCACTTGGGTTCCTACAGGTCTTCATACAGGAGGCTCCACAAGGCTTATAGTGCCATTCACATTCTCCTTGTTGATTGTAGTAATCACAGAACAAGGCTAAGGAGAAACAGAAGGTTGAACAATGTCTTAGTTACAGTGGCTGGGACCAGTTTATCACTGTGTGTGTGTAACCAAAACTGTGCGTTCCATATCTTCTATGTCATTTCTGATGAATTGCTGATAACTAATTGTTTGCAGCAGCTGCCCAGGGCACACCTGACACCTCAAACTACAAGTTGAGTGTTAAAAAACCTTGTGAGGCACAGGAATGTTTCTGTCTTCACACCAGTAAACTCAGGTGTGGTAACTCCCTTCTGGGGACGCATTTGCACCTTCACGCCCAGCCTGAGGGGTCATGTCTGCTAATGGGCCAGGAGGAACTGACACAATAGGCAGTTGCAATGGCCTAGACCATTAAAGATTCCATGACTCACAGAGTTGAATCACTCATTGTGGAACTCCCCACACTGAGGGAGGTACTAGGCATTCCCACCTGAACCTGAGCATATATAATCTTCAGACTTGGGGACTTCTGCTACCACTCATCAGATCCAGAGGAGAACCAGAACCCAAACAGGACTGTGACTGCCACTCTCGACCAGACTGCGACCATCATCCTCACCAACAGGTTCTCCTTTCCTTTTACTCTGTCCTGGGGGACATCATGTGGTGCTCAGCACAGGGGCCAACGAACACCATTTCGTTCGTGCCCCAGGGTGCTGGCTTATACGTCTGTTTCTGTGGGTTAAAACCATTTTTTCTCTGTATCATTGTATTTACTGTAATCTTTATAGTAAATTGTAACTTTGACTTGTAATTTCTTTTGAGTTGGGTTCATTTCTCCTGTCGGTTTACCTTTAAACCAGCACAGACATGCTCAGAAAGAAAAAAAAAAGAGAAAATAGCTTAAGCATGAAAAATCTACCCAGTGAGATTCTAACCCACAGATGTAAGATACCCAGAGCATGTATCAAGGATGTCAGCAAGGCACTGTATGTTTGACTACACTTTCAGAAGAAGTGTTTATGACATAAAACTCACGACAAATTGATGGGCTTCTCCAGGCTATGCATACACCAACTTCACTACATGCTTGAGCATAGGCAGCTACTGCTGTACAGAAGCAATCACAGTCTCCTCCACTGTCGCAGGCACAAGCATCTGTCACACATGCTTGGTAATATTTTGCTGGTTCAACCTGTTATTAAACAGAAAGGTAATACCATACATCTTACTATCTAAATTCCTCTTAGCTTTGCTGGAGTAACTTTCTTTAAATTGTAGTACCTCAGAAGAAAGGCCTACACTGGTAATTTCTTTTTCTTTTGTAAGACAACGTTAAACACCGGAGGTGATGCCAAATGATACATCCAAATCATATACTGACAGACTTTCAGACACCCAGATGTGTCCTGGGGGAAGATTAGATTCATTTTCTCAAGAAATAATAGGCAATTGCACAGAGTTACTTGGCAATGTTTGATAGGTACTTAGTGTTAGATAAAGGCCATGATGATACTTCATTACTATGATATTACTATGTTAAGCTTGTGTTCTGTCCCTGGTATATTAGAATTTTTATTCCAGTCAGTCTATAAGGAAATACATAGTAATTACGAAATTATTATTCTTCTGTAATATGTCAGTAATTCTTATGAACTTAGTGTCTTTTTATTTCTTACAGGTAGACTCTGTCCCATTGAGCAAGATTTGGATTGAAGTTTTCCTCACACCGTCTGAAGTGAAGCATGCTAATAAATGAGACATGCATGTTAAAACATATGAGGATAGGACCTTCAAGGACTCACAGACTTAGTTTTCACACAGTAAACTTCTGCCCTGGTAATACCTGAGAGTGACAGGCAGCAAAGACATTGCTGTTGATAATGCTACACTGCTTCTCTGACCAGGACTTGCGGTAAGGATTGGTAGAACATGGGTCCTTGACGTTGAAAGCATCAGGACATGTAGAGGATACTTTCCAGCTGTTTCCAAACTCTAGAACATTCTCTACCACAGATTGACTCCTTGTAGTAAAGTCATTGATGCTGTTGCCATCATAATTTCCACAGAGGCCACAGATCTGACCCTGAAAAAGGAAGTAAATAAAATAATAATGAATGTGAGAATACTTGAAACAACATCTGAGACTGAAATTCTTGAATTTCTTGAAATACATCTCTTAGAATGGTGCCATTCCATTTTATCAATCCTGAACATCTTCATGCTCTGTTTCTTCAGCAACAGACCATGACCACCACTAAGGCTAGAAGAATACTGCTCTTGACTTTTCTTGTTTTAAATCTGAAATAAACCCATCTTTGTCATTGTAACCTTTTGCTTTGACAAGGAAATGAGGACTCTGCTGACTAATCTTTGTATTTAAGCCTTGTTTTATACAATAGATGTACATATCAAAAACAATCTTATAAAGCTGACATAAGTATTATCAGTTCAGCCACATAATCTACTCACTGAGTCTTCACCACTAAGACTGCTTATACATATGAAAAGAAATTACATTTTTGTTACACACCCAGAAATATCCTTCATACTAAATATATGGATCTCTACAATTGTGATAGGCTGCAATAGATGCTATACTTTCTCTATGAATCTAAGGTGCATACTTTCCATGTTACTACCATTTTTATAAAATGTCAGTGGATGAGGCAGCAAAAGAACCCATGGTACTCAAGCAAGGTGGTGTGTCTAGTTCTAAACTACACAATTTATATACCTAATTTAAATGTCAGTGTGGTATACAATAAGATAGCAAATTCCTTATTTACTACAGGTTTTAGTACTTAAGTATCAAAAGCTAGGAAAAGGTGTATGACAATGGGAATGCATTTTCCTTATCACCAGTGTAGTTAAAAGCTTGAAAAATACGTGGTAGCATACTAGAGGTTTTCACTCATAATACTCTTCCTTGTTCTTAAAGACAATTTGATTTGTGTGTCAATGAGAACAGGAAATAATGAATTACTTTCAAGACGAAGACTATTCAGTTGATTTATATACATGTAGTTTGTAATTTTACTAAGGTCTGATAACCTTTACCAAAGTTCAGTGGGTAATTTTAGCGAAGTCAAGTCCAAAAGAGCGTTTTGCCAACTCAAATTCTGTCAGATCGAATAGGCACTGAAAACTGCCTTCAGAGATCAGAACAGCAGCAGGATGATGGCATAGCTTCCTGAGGCACCAGAGGAGTGAAAAACAGAATGGGATGTCCTGCAGGAATGCTAGAGACATCACCTGTTCAGAATATTGCCAGTCTCAACAAAATTCACAACCAATCAAATCTGCTTTGTAAAGTGCCATTTAACTGCTAGTTCCACACCTTAAAATCAGGGCTGAGCTTGATGAAGATGCTGGTTTTCTTGTCCCACATGAGGATCAGTCCACTTGTGGTCTCGATTACTAAGTACATACCCATATAGCGGACTGTGTATGGGACCTGATCATTTTGTCCTCTCTTTACTACACTGACATGTTCTTCACCAAGTATCAGTTCATAGCTCTGAAACAGGAGGAAAAGGTAATTAGAAATGAGCCCAGTAGCCACAGCTGCTATTTTAGTAGCTCTAAAATACGTTTTTGTACCTTTAAGAGTACTATGAAGAGTTTATATCATGAAAACAAATATTCAAAATTAAATAAATCAAAACTATATAGGTCAGATCTCAGGTTCCTGGAAGCAAGATAAAAAACATTTTAAATGGCATAGGCCAAAAAAGGGTCTTTTGACCACCATGAAGGAACTGCATTGCATAGAATAAAATATCTTCTGACATGATAGGCTAAATTTCTGCTAAAGACTATTTTCCTGTAGATCTGTAGTTTTACCAAAGTGATATAAGATAGCGTGGGAAATGAAAAATATAGAAAGCTAGGAAGCTCTACTAAATATTTCACTTGTATCTAATATAAATTTAATAGCTGAATTGCTTTTTAAAATATTTGCCAACTTCCTTGAAGTAATGCATGTCTAGGCTTCTCCTAACCCTTAACAGGTACAGAACAAAACTAGTCTATATCCAAAACCTTCTTACCTCTAAGAAAACTTTGATGGATTTTGAGCAAGTTGTTCCAGTGTTGCCACAGGGAATATTTTCAGTGACAACCCTGAAGGTCCCGTTGGCTGTGCTACTCTTCCCACAGTGGTCCTGGGTAGAGAATAACATTTAAAAATACATTAGTTTTATGAACATGATCAAGATTTCCTCTCATTTGCTGTTGCTAACTATCAGTACCTGGACTAGTGTGTATTCACAATTTCCATTGAAGCTGAACCTTTTGTCATCAAAGGTATTATAGTGACCATCTCCATAAACAGCACAAGTGCCTAGACATTGATTTTTGGTACATTCCCACTTCCTGTTCTTGCATACACTAGAAAAGAGAATAAAATATTTTAATTATAGAACTACTCACTGTTTTGAGTAGACATATCCAACAATTGGTGTTTGTTTGACAACTCATCTCTGGTAAATCTTATCTTAATTCCGGAGTTAAAATAGTCTTTTACATTTTTCACTTAAAGTATTAAATCAGAGGTCTGCTCTGCTACTCTGAATACATTAATGGCAAAACAAGATACTTCATGAACTCTGTAGTCTTCAAGGTTTCTTCCCATTCTCTGCTTTGGCCATCTGATAGATCATAGAGCAACCTGCTCATACAGTGTATTCCAAAAGTAAAAGATCCATCAACTGATTAGAAGTTCAATCCAGATCTTTCCTCACTGCTGTACTATTTTAAGGTCTTTAGAAAGGCAAATGATGGAACCAGGAATGCTACTTTTACAGATGTATTTACCAGGTGTTACAGTCAGCAGTGATCTTTTCTCCAGGCTGATACATGGCTTCATTGTGAATACATGGACAGTCCTCTTCAGGAATACAACCACCACTTCCATCTAACACAAGCCCATTAGGGCACACGCAGCCAGATGTACACTGTGAGCTATACTGGAAAAGACAAGAGAAAGATAGTTTCAGAATGAAACAATCACATTAAAAAATGGCATATTAAATGCTCATAAAATATGTTCTTTTTGCTGCCCAGCTTAAATGGGAGTGAACTGTGAAGTACTTATAGGACAACAGAACAAAATGGAAGTTATTAGCCCTAGGTTTAGTAGAATATAAATCTGTTGAAGATAAATGTTTTATGTATGCCAATCCTGATTGTTCTGCTGGAACCTGTGAAATTTAAAATACACTGGATCTTGGACTTTGTGGAGGGTGATTTCTGATTGAATGGACTTGTAAAAAAGAAAAGGTTTTTTTTTTTTTCAATCTGGTTGAGTTACATTGAAATCCATTTGTTTCATATGGTACTTATTTGTGAAATGGTATATGGTCACCAAGAACCTTGGTGGAGTAATATAGTTAGGTGTGCAAGAGGTTCATAAATGCAGTGTGGTATGAGAAAGAATAATTTCTCCAGTTTTTATCCACTTTCTCCTACAGCAGTCAAACGTGTGCCAGAGCCCCTGATTTTTCACTACTAGTTACTGTTACCTGCAGTAGCTGAAGAAAGGTGGACACTAATATTTAGAATTAATTCGGATGTTACTTTATAATATTTTGGTCTAAGGGTCCTATTGTTAATGCTTCATAACACTGTTTTAGGCTTTTGATAGAAGAATAAAGTTTCTGTGTTGTAGATGTGGAGTAGATCCAATAGAGCAATTACTTTAGCAGTAAGAGCACAGACAAAATCTGAAAGCAGCATTTCATTCAGCCATGACATACTTACACACTGCATATCCAAAGTCTGGCAACTTTTTTGACATTCTGCTCCGGTTTTTCCCGCAGTGTTGTTTCTACAGTCAAAGTAGACCATGGGAGATTCACAGACTAGAGGAAGCAAAGAAGTGAGAGTAGTAAAGAAATGACCTAGGGTTTCTTCCACAGCTGTAGTCATTAATGCCATCTAGAAATTCTTTGGAAATTCCCTGTTTTAGTTAGTAGAGATGGTTTTCTCTGTTCAATCTGTGGATTAGATACACTTCAGAGCATTGAATTACCAGGAAAAAAACCCCACAGTATTGCAGGAAAAAAAGTCTGTATGTAAAAAGAGGTCTGATGATTAATCTAGGCTCACTCCTACTTTTCATGATAACTCTTGCACTATAACTGAGAAATACTATTAAAAATCCATTCAAAAGAATAAATTCTATGAACTATTCTGTTCAAAATCTGACAAAGAAGAAAAAAAAAAAAAGGGAAGATTATTTTTACCTGGAGTTGGATTCGGCGCTCCAATGCAATTCAGTCTTCCCTGGACACAAGTGCTGTGAGAGAGGAAAAAACAGGGTTTTTTCTCCTGGTCAAACCATATATTGAAATGGAGAGCTACTTATCCCTTGTCCAATAAGAATTTTCAAAGGTATTCCAAAGTGCTGTTTCACAGTCTCAGGAATGAATTTTCCTCAATAACACTACATGTGCTGCTTTCATATGATATCTATTATTGCTTAACAGAAAAATTCATAAATTTCAGTGATTATATGTTCCTGCTTTTTCCTTACATTCTCATATCATCTCTCCTTGCTGGTATTGCCAAAATTTTATACTTGAAAAATTATGGAATTGAATAAAAAATGCACGTAAATATAATTGCTCTATCAATCTAGAAATATCATAGAATCATAGAAAACTGTAGGTTGAAAAAGACTGTTAAAGATCATTGAGCTCAACCATTAACACAGCACTGCCAAGTCCACCACTAAACCATGTCCCTGAGTGCCACAACTACAGGTCTTATAAATACCTCCAGGGATGGTGGCTTAACCACTTCAGTGGACAACAGGTTTTGATGTTTGACAACCCTTTCAGCGAAGAAATATTTCCTAATATCCAATCGAAAGCTGCCCTGGTGCAACTTGAAGCCATTTCCGCCCGTCCTTTCACTTGTTAGCTGGGAGATCAATCCCCACCTCACTACAACCTCTTTTCAGGTAGTTGTAGGGAGTCATAAGGCCTTCCCTGAGCCTCCTTGTCTCCATGCTAAACAACTCCAGGTCCCTCAGCTGCTTGTTGTAAGACTTGTGCTCCAGGCCCTTCTCCATCTCTGCTGCCCTTCTCTGGACTCGCTCCAGCACCTCAAAGTCTTTCTTGTAGTGATGGGCCTTTATTGTAGTTGAACATCATATTTGCTAACCTCCAGTCATCTGGTACCTCACTGGTTACCCAGGACTGCTGACAAATGATTGCAAGTTGCTCACTGAACACTTCCACCAGCTCCCTCAGTACTCTTGGATGGACCCAATCTGACCCCATAGGCTTGTGTGTATTTAAGTGGTGTAACAAGTCACTAACCATTTCACTGTTCATTATAGTAGCTTCATTCTGCTCTCTATCCCTATCTTGTAGCTCAGGGGAATATGTAGCATTCATAAAAGCTGAAAATCAAATTGAAAGAACTTGAAGAAGTTCAAGAGAAGAGCACTGTATTGAAATTCAGGAGGCATGGTGAAACCAGTTTAATGCAACAGATTTTACTGAGTAAAATATTTATGCTATTTCTTGAAGGTTTTTTAAAAGATTCACTTACCATACATGCCCATTTTCATGGACAACTTCTCCAAATGGAATGGGAGTTCCTCTGTAGTAGCAGGGGCATTCATTAGCAGGCACACATTTGCCACTCTCGTCCATGTAGGTTCCATTTACACAGGTGCAGCCGTCAACTGGGACAAACTTGATGTCGCATGTGACATCAGGCTCACTCAGAGACCGACAGGTGGGTTGACAGGAAGAGATGGTATAGCTGTAGCTTAGAGACTTGGGACATGACATGGTGTATTTTGCTTGAGAGAGGAAAAGAAAATAGATTGTTGATTACAGACGGTAAATTCTCATGGGAAAAAGACCTACAACACAAGCAGTAGAAATAATATGTAAACAATACTGTGCACCTCTGCTTATGTTGCATCTTTCATGTAAATGTATTTCTGAATACTTCCAGAGTTAGATCTGAAAAGCTACACTACATGTGGAGGAAGTAATGCATGCAAAGAAGAAAATTTTTCAAATGAAAGTTCAGGAAGAAACCTCCATTTGGTGCTGCCATTCTTTGTCAAGTCTCCTAAACTCCTTGAAATATGAGACAAGATGTCTCTCTGAATGCCTTCTAGTATGCTGAAAACAGACATGCTGGATGAGCAGAACCCAGCATGCAGCTTCAAAGATCCATCATTTGCAAGTGTTCTGGTTGGTGTTATTAGTACTGCTATTCTACTATGTCACGTTTTCCCTACAATAGCTAGTGATAAAGCTGTAGTGAAACTCAAATTTGAAGAGAAACAGGTGGAGGCACTTTCATAACAGCAGTCCCTTTCCTAATCAAGCTGTGTTTCCCATTTATTCATATTCACTCTTGCTAGCAATGGATTGATTCTAAGGGGACAGCAGAGAATTAGCTCCAGGAGTGCACTTAACAAAATTCTTCCCTCAACAGTTACTGATTTATTTAGAAAATAATCTCTGATTAGTGGTTTCTATTGATGTATGTTCTTAGGAAATGGGATGGTTAAAAGTACTTACAGCAAACATCAGTCCTCCATCCCTGCAGCTGGATTCCTTTTGCAGCACAAGCTCTCACATAGGAAGACAGGGCTGCACACAGGCAGTCCTCACTATTTTCACAGTTACATGTGTCAAACATGCAGTTCTAAGAATGGAGAGAAAAATAAAATCTTGGCACTGGTAATATGGTCAATCTAAAAAGCCAATGAACATGATCTTTCTGGTCTTATTTCCTAATCCTTCTGATAAGCTTACTCTTAGACCCCAGTAACATAGCTTTATCACTGTCTAGTCTTTGTATAAGTGGAGAATGCAGGTAATGGAAATTCAGTTGATGCCTGCAGTTATTATTAGAAAACAGTCATCTTCAAGTCTGTTATACATTTAACAACTTCATGGTCCTCTGAACCACATCAATGGATAAGCTGCACAGTAGCCTACAAAGCTCTATTCACAGCATACAGTCCAGACACATCCTTTCAATGGTGTCCATATCTAGAAGACTAGATATGAGTGAATGAGAAGAATGATTTGCAACACATTGATAGCAGAATGGGCTTTCTATGCCAAGTGAGTATTAACGAGATACCAGGCTGATGAGATGACAGTTCACTGATACTCAAACAAGCATTTGACATGCCTTTACATACACTTTCTGCTGTAAGTGTGCAACTATCCAGGAGTAAATAGCTGCCTTTTCATTTGCAAGCAAGTCAGGATCTTGAAGCCAAGACTGCTAATTGAATAAGGTAATGTTACAATACAAACAGATACACATGTTGAAAGACAGAAGTGCCACAGTACAGAAAGTAAATTACAGACATTGCTTAAGATGTGTGTGGAACAGCCCTTTTCTGGTAGTCTGTTGTAATTATTCCATTTCTGTTGTTTCTAAAGGGAAAAACAGTCTGACAAAGTACCGTGTGGTAAACAGAAGGATTCACTGCGTAGTGACAACCCGCAAAAGGTCCTGTGCTGTCAGTGAGCAGTCCGCACCAATGCTGAGCGTATTTCTCTGTGGAGAGAAGAAACAAATGCACATTACTGTTTGTGTTTCATTAGTCACAAAACCACATTGCCCTGGTCTATGAAGCCACTTCTGACATTTCATTAAATCTCTCCTTCTCCTGTCTTTTGTTTTTTGTTTGTTTTGGTTGTTTGGGGTTTTTTTGTTTGGGTTTGGTTGTTTTGTTATTGTTGTTGGGGTTTTTTGTTTGGTTTTTTGTTGGGTTGGTTAGGTGATTTTGTTTGTTTGTTTGTTTTTCACTCAGCTTGTGGGCTAAGGTTCTTGAAACCAAAGAAGAGGACTTGCTGAAGGGGATGAATGAAAGGTTCCCAGAGATACTCCTGTAATCCACTTCTCTGACATCAAGTTTTTGGATGAGACACCTGCTGTGTTTTTAATGACCCTACAGTTTCCTTCAGCTCTGTTTCTATGACTCTCTCTTTACATTGTTACTTATCTTCAGTGCTTTCATCTTTCATTTTAAATATTTGTTTCTGATTTCAGATGTCTGTATTTACTAAATACCTAAGTCTTTCTTTTTTTCTTTCTTTTTTTTTTTTTTTTTATCTTTGCTTTCCAACAGATGTGTCTTTCTTAGGATGCACAAGAAGGACAATAAAACAAACTTTAAGAAATTCTAAGAAGCACTCACCGTTATCAATGCTGAGTGCACAAGGATTCTCAAAACTCTTCTGGATATTAGGGCATGAAGCCTGAGTTTTCCATGTATTAGCAAATGCTGTTGCTGTTCCTTCAATTATTCCACTTATGACCTTGAAGTCATCAGTTTGGATATTATTGAAATTTCCACAGAGACCTGTTGAAAAGCAGTGAAGAGTTTATACTGCTCATACTACACAAAAGGCATTAATCAAGGTGTTCTTATATTTTGTTCACTTACCACAAGTCTGTTCTTTGAAAATAGGATCCAGTCGCACAAACACCTGCATCATAGGGGTGAATTGGATTTCAAGGTGGACCCCAAAGTTTGTCTGCATGATCATGAAGAATGTTGAAGGTCTGAACATGGTGACATTAGCTACACATGAAAAACAAAATGATCATTCTCAGGATGAGGTCAAATGCTGGAAACATGAATGTTTATCACAATTGTTGCAAATTTTGAGGTTAAATAAATACAATCTTTATGAAAATTAATCAGAAATATAAGTCAAAATTTACAGTTTGAAATTTGCTTACAGCTACCAAGTTACTAATTTTTTTTCACTGTCTCAACATAAGCAGTTGGAGATTCCTACTTCAAAGAGAGTAAGTAGGAAAAATGGTATGGTACTGAGAGTTAAAAAGAGTATATTTTATTTGTTTCTAAGCTTGTACAGAATACATTGGAACCATCATTCTGCTGGAGGGTTAAAATAAGGAGTTCTAGAGGTCAGAAATATCGAATGGAATCATTAGTTGCTGAAAGAGAACAAAAATGAAATTTAGTTCTAAGCAAATGTGAGCACAGGAGTAATAGTTAAAAAACTAGAGGTAAAAGAAGTAAAAATATGTCTACTGCATTCAGTTTTGGGCAGTGAGAAGGAAGTAAACCTGAGTGATCAAATCAAGAGCCTGTAAATGCTGTTCGCTACTATTTAAACTCTTGCCTATGCTTGTACCATCTCTCGTTTCTTTATGACACTAAACATTTCACTTCACTTCAAAAGCACTGGTGTAATTTGCTGTTAAAGAAAAAATACCTGCTGACATGGGTAGCTGGGTGTAGATGGAGTTCACAAACACACTACCATCAGGTTTGACATCCACGAGCTGATAAGGAAGAGAAACAAAAGGTAATTGTGTGAATCAGAATGGTTTGGGTTGAAAATAACCTTTAAAGGTCATCTAGCTATAACCTCCCTGCTAAGGGCTGGGAAACCTTCCACTAGACCAGGTTGCTCAAAGCCCCATCCAATCTGGTCCTGAACACTTCCAGGGATGGGACATCCGCAAATTCTCTGGGCAACCTGTTCTAGTTTTTCACCACCCCAATAAAGAATGTCTTCCTTATATCTGATCTAAACCAGCTCTCTTTCAGTTTGAAGACATTCCCTCTTGTTCCATCCCTGTGTGCCCTAGTAAAAGGTCCCTTTCTGGCTTTCTTGTAGGCTTCTATAGGGACTTGAAGGTGCTGTAAGGTCTGCCCAGAGCCTTCTCTTCTCCAGGCTGAACAACTCCAGGTCTCTGAGCCTGCCCTCATAGGAGAGGATCTCCAGCCCTCTCATCATCTTTGTGGACCTCTGGAACCATTCCAGCAGGTCCATGTTCTTCCTGTCCTGGGAGCCCCAGAGCAGGCTGCAGCACCCCAGAAGGAGTCTCACCAGAGTAGAGTCAAAGGGCAGAGTCACTTTCCTTGACCTGCTGGGCACACTGCTTTTGGTACAGCTCAGGCTGGCTTTCTGGGCTGCCAACCATGTGGGAAGAATAACTGTAGTCCAAAGAATAATAATGGTGATAACTCCAGTGAAACTAATTAAACAGATATTCAATGAAAATGGTAGGTCTTTGGGATTTCACCTCCTCCCAATTTCTACTTTGTACACTTTACTAATTTTCCTTCCCATAAAAGAATTACTTTCAAAGTGACTTTCTCAGATTTTCAGGGTATTACATCATCTTCTTTTCTTTGAACACATCTTAATGATGAATTTCATCCCTTACTCTTGTAATTGTAGTTACTAACCTTAAAACTCCTGTTTTTTTCCCATCTAATTGGAAGAGAAATTAGCTTTTTTTGGCTTTGTGAGTACAACGTGTTTCTTATTGAAACTCTATAAAGCCAAATTTATGGCTAATCTAATTTTCATTAAAAAATCAATTTCTTTTCACTTGATTAAAAATAACATGTACTCATTGCATATGCTGAACATTTGACAAATGTAGCTCCCTGACTGATTAAGACTGAGTTTCTTTTCTCTCCATGTTTTTAAAATACTTATTTTGCATTCTTACTGTTTGTCCTTTATTCATGTTGAGGGTCACTGTCTTTAAGCATGTCTCAGTGTCTGTTAGGCCACATTTGCGTAGTTCTACCAGGATGGTGAATGTTTCATCTTTACAGTCCTGGAAAAATATGCCAGCAGTTATTTCACAGAAATCTAATTACAGAAGTTCTCCCTGTAAAACTTTTTCTCAACTCTGAAAAAATATTTCTTTTTCTAGAGAAGATACAGATTGTCACAAATCCCTGACCTTCTTTGGCTGAGGATTGAATTTGGCCCTGTTGTAATAATTAGGAACAAGAAAACTATAATCTGTATTTTATTGATTATATCCATATGGATATCAAGATGGTTATCCATATTCATAAATGGTGTTTTCATTCATGCCAACTTCTAATGATTGATTCAATTCTACCAGAACTCTAATCTTTCTGTAACTAGTATCAATGCTAGACAAAATTTCAGCTAAAACTTGTTTCAGGTGAACAGTAACATACAACAGTTTATTTCCTTTCACTGAATAATGTAGGTGGGGAAAAAGGAAAGCAAAGAACAAAAGGAAAAAGTCCCTAGAAGATCAAAATGCTTCACTTACATATGTCTGTAATTAAATATTTTAATTATAATTAACTTCAAAATTTTCTGTTTCTTTTAAATTAAATGTTTAAAAATATTCAAAACCTAAATGAAATGTATCAGGTAACTTGAACTAATTTTCTGTATTTGAACTTCACAAAAATTAAACAAAAATCAGTTTCTAATTATTTTTTTTTTAAAGAACTGGTAATTTTTCAGACTTGTACCTCTTGGCCAAATACCAAATAATAGAGTAACATGTCAAGAATTATACAACTTAGTGAGAAAGCTAGACTAATCATACTGAAGAATGTAGATTAAGCAAATTCTTAAAAAAGGCAACGCTCTTCAGTTACCCTATCTCAAAACTGGAAATTTTCCAGTGAGCACTATACATGGTTTCATGACATCCTGATAGTTAACTGATGATTGTCCTTTGAATGGCATCATGGTGAACATCTGGCTACATGGCAGGTAAGTTAATGTCAAAAGTGCTAAGCTTCAAAAGTGTTGATTGAGGTCACACTTTCTTTCAATAAATATATAAGGCTTTATGACCTGGTGATGTCTGAGCCCCACCTTAGAAAGGACATAGGTGCAGTCTCCATGGAGATCATAACGTTTTCTATCATATGTGGAAATGTGTGAACCTCCTTCAACTGAACATGTCCCTGGGCATGACTTGTCTTGGCAGCTCCACTGGCCTCCATTGCATGTACTGGAAGAATAAAGTTAGCTGAAATCAGTAAGAGTGGTCCAGAGTAACAGCATAGACAGTGATGCTAGGTTCAGCTGGGCTGCTATTGCTTTTCCCTTCAGGCTGTAGTTTGACACACAGCAAATCTAGTTTAAGACTTTTGAAAACATTGTGAACTTGTGATGGCCTGTATTAAAGGCAACAACTCTCGTAACAATTCACCTTAGTTATTTAATTGTTTTCTATCTTTGGACAGGTGAACTCTCTCAAACAGATACTGCGTAAATAATTGAGGTTTTTTTCAGCTAACATTAAACAAAATAACAAATTGAAACACATTTTAAAAATATAACTGTATCAAACTAATAAATAAGGAAATGTAATTTCACATCTACTCTTGATGCACATCGTGTCTATATTCTAAGGTGATTTCGTAGTGCAGAGGTACATGATTAAGAATTGTGAAATGGAGGTTGTATTATGTCATCCCTTGTTTTCTCTGCAGAAAATAAATATTTGCAAATACATTAATGACTGCAACCTCATTCTTCTTACAGACTTCCAAATGTTTGAACAAAATAAACAAAGAGGAAGCATTTTAATTGACTGGTGAGAAATCTAAACATTGTAAATCCTTGCTTTGATCACCATGAGTTTAAGTGCAAAGCAAGTTACGGTTGCTGCTAAATAAAACAAATAATATTCTTTAAGGGTGTTTTGGAACTGTAGCAGTCAGTTAAATACATGTGTCAATTACCAGTGATGCCATGGCATATAATAAACTATTAAAGTCATTAAATATATGAAAGGAAATAGTGAGTTAGAAAAGCAACAAAGGTTACCAGGTCTGGCATGGGTCTGAAAAAGAAGCTCCTGTAGCGTAGGTGTTGCCATTGTAAATACAGGAGCATTGCTGCTGGGGAATGCAGCCAGAATTGCTGATGTCATCAAATACAGTCCCTAGATTGGAAAAAAAAAAAAGAAAAAAAAGAAAAAAAAAAAGACCAAAACTTCGATGAATTAAAGAGGCATTTCCTATACACCATTTTGTTTGTTACAAATCCTAAATGACATCTTAGAGACATAACTGCAGCTGCTGTGAATGGACGTACCAATACTGAGAACAATTTGCTCAGTGAAGGATTCAGCTTTTGTGTTCTTAAATTCCACCTACTCTGAAAGAGGGACTTATTGTAGCACAAGTGATTGGTTGAAAGACTAGCCTTGATCTGTTGGCTGGGTTTTTTTCCCTGCTTTCTGAATACTGCACCTGTACTGGCAATTAATTCAGATAACTTTTCTCAGCTGAGACATGACAAATGCTTTTCACTTGTAGCTGGGAAAAAGGCAAATATATGAGGTGCAAGACCACATGGGACCTGCCCAAATCCTACAGGTAAGCAATTTTACTTTGGTATCAGCGATGTGAGTACTCAAGAACTTGCCTGGAGGGCAGAAACAACCATCAATACAGTGTTCTTCACAAAAGTGGGATCGTTCAGGATTCGTGCATGTGTCAGCACAAGGGGAGTTGCACTCCTGGTACTGCATGTTGTAAGGACACTCTTTGGCTGAAATTTAAAAGAAAGAATGATTTATTTTTTTTTTCAGTCAAAAGCATTTCTAGTTCACTGTATATATGAATATATATATCCATTTAAGTTTTTCAGCAAGATAAAAAAATGCACCAAACAGCAGATTGACCACTAGCTCTCAAAATTTGCAAGTTTAATCACCTAGATTTATGTTTTACTCTTGAGATGTGTATTTCATGACTGGTGCTGAACTGGCTCAGTGACTGGATTTCTAGGGACAGCAAGGTAATGACCCCAGAAAGTCAACAAGGTCTGTCTTTCTACTGAAGGCTCCCTTCCCATGAACACCTGTGTTCCTAGTGAAAGCTTTAGCATATTTGCATTTCCAGAAACCATCAGAAGGGCAAGTGGGACCTCACAGGCTTTTGGTTTGGAGCAAATGGTGGTGACAGTATCAACACCTATCCCACCATAATCAAGTATGTGTTTAAATCAGTGTAAACTCCTCTCTACCAAGCAAGAGGAGATAAATAAGTGCTTAACCAGCCAAACATCTGTGAAGACCCTGATCAATTAATAATGAAAAATAACAAATGTTGTAGCCACCATGAGAAAAGGAGAGAAGCAAAAGTACAAGCAAGCGAGCTTGCCTCATTCTTTCTTCTTTCTCTTTTATTTGCTTCATTTGTTGTCCAATTTAATTAAATTACACTTTGACTTTCATTAGAGTATCTATGTAAGTGTTTAATAGTGTTTAATCCAGCTTGCATTAAAATCCTTAGCTCTTTTGCTGAAGTCTTCATACTGAAACTTGTACAACAGAATCATCTCAAGAATACAATCTTGAATAGCCTGTAATTTCTCAGGCATCCTCAGCAAAATCTGAGAGCTTGTTGTTTGTTAGTTACTGAGCATAAAGTAAGGCTTTCTCCAGTGATACTTACCGCAGAGTTTTGAGGTTCTCCAATTCAGAGGATGCCCACCAGCATGAGCACACTGCCGGGAGTATTCAGCAAAGGTGTCACAGATACATGAAGCATTTTTAGCTTCTTCAGACCGGCACAAGTCATCTTGGCAAGCTTTAATGTACTCTGTAACATCAACTAGGTCATTACACTCCGCAAATGCAGAGCTGGTCAATGTTTTCTGGCATATGTCATCCTTTGGAGAAAAAAAAAAAATAGTAAAGAGCTTCCAGTAAATAGAAAGAAGATTTTTGTTTGGTTTGTTTTAGTTACTTTGTGTAACTAGTATTTTATAGAATCTTATAGCTCTCTTTGAGTCACTGTAGCCTGAGGGCTTTTCTTGTTGACCTGTCTGAAGCTGGTTAAGGTAAGAGATAAATTTGAAAGAAAAATAAAAGGATAGTCAATGGTTCCTTACCAAATTATCAGGGCAATTATATGTTGGAATAGAAGTGGAGTCTTCACAGTGTTCTGTTGGCCCATCCATTTTCTGCAAATTCCCAAATTGCAGGGCTGTCATCCGTACATCTGTAGAAAAGAAGTTTAATAATGAAGGTTGAGGGGTTTTGTTCAATGCATCTGTCTTTTTTCTTCTCTCGAGAATTTGGCTCAAGACTGTCGCCAAGTCTGTTAGTCCCCTTAAGTCTTTAAATGTGATCATTACCCCTTCCAAAGCAAGCACTACATCACTGACTCAATTTATGTTAGAAAACAATTCTCAGCCTATTATGTCTAGATGCACACTAAGATTTTTACCAGAAAAATAACAAACCCTTTCCAGATTGTATTGAGCCCATGTAGGGAGAATTAAAAAAAAATCTAACCAGGGATTTGAGAAATGGAAACTGCTGCATAATAAGGTTTAGGAAAATGCTCAAGCTGGCTATTGTTTAAATAAGGTAAAAATAAGATCTTAAAAAGATTATGCAATTCAGCAGGGAAATGTGGATGTGCTAATTTTAAGACAGAAGTGAAACAAGAAATGTACTGCCTACAAAATTCAATTGCCTTTTGTTTTATTCAATTTATTTCTATATTATTTATCTTAGTAGTAAAACATTGGGTCATTTTTATGCAGTTCACTGATTAGGTATACCAGCATGACATGTTGTGAAGAAATAGGCAATCAGTTGTTAGCACCAGTGCTGTATTTACTCTTAAATTATTAAATCACATGATCTGATCTCTGTACTATATATTTTTAAACAGAGATTGAATGATATCTTCTGAGTAAACAATTTAACAGGATAGGAAAGAGGAATGCTGATGGTATCAGAGATAAAAGAAGACCAAACAAAAGCATGTTGGATACCCTGTAAAGCAATTTATTATTCAAAAAACTTACTGTTTGAAATGAACTCATTGTAAATTGGAAAGCCATTGAAGTCCCCACAAAGTCCACAGGTCTGATTGGCATATTTCTCATTCAATTCTAGCTAAAATGATGGATAGTAATTTGCTAGAAGTTAGTATAAACATTCTAAAATATCTTCCAGACCACAGAAAACACTTATATCTGTTGCCTCTAAGTATTTTTAGTCAGATCTGTGGTATTTTATTCAGCAATTTAATTCAAATGTAGAGGATAGAATAAGGAGTTGGTCTGAATTTGAGTTACAACACAGAGTCTAAGCTATTGATGCTGTTGAAACAGACTTCAGTTTTCATCTGTAGTATCTATACTGCTCTCAGCCTTTTTCTATTAATTCTTCAGGAAGAATATCAAATCCACAGCAAAAAATGAATTCCTAGGAGAGTGAAATTCTGCTAGAAATGTATCTATTTGAAGGAATAATTATGCCTTAAAAAATACCAATAGCTAATGATATAATGAAAGTAATTTGTCTTCTTTTTTTTAAGAAGACATCTGCTATCCACTAGATGTAAGTCCATATAATTTTCTTTAGGATTACCTGGATGTAACCCTATCTTTACCAGGAAAGAATTACTCAACAGTATGAGGCAAGAAGGCAGTTGCAACCTCCTAAACAGACAGGAACTGCCCTAATCAAGGATGAGCTCTGGTTCCTGAAAGTGTAGACAGGTTCAGGAACAGTTCTTACCAGAATGCTGTCTTCTTCATTCCATAATAACACAACACCGATTTTGCTGCCAACTTTCAGGTAAATGCTGCTTTTCTCTATAGTAATACCAGATTGGCTATATGGCAGTTGAACTCTGGGAGAAGGCAGAAAGAGTGCTAGTTAATTTCTGATCCAGATGTTTGATGAGAAGAAAGGCTCCTTGTATTCAGGATCTGTAGGGGGTCTAAAATAACACATTTTGGTGGAAAGAAAAGCAATTAAAAATAAGATGGTCCAATATTATCAAGCATGGATCTAAATTTGGATCCAGCTACTCATCCAAATTGTCATTCAAATACAATTTTTCATCCAAATTGTATTTTTGAGGTAATATTTAAAGGAAGGATTGATCTTCTGTGGTAAAAAGCATTTTATTCATTATTTGTGTTAGCAAAATTGTCAGATTTATTGAAGAACACATAATTGCTTCACCCCAAATACACCAAAGTACTTGGTAAGTTTGAAAAAAAAACAAATAAATCTGTGATTACCAAACAAATGTTATGAATAAACTTACCTGTTGCTATTGATCACGACAGCACCCTTTGTTAGTTCAGCAACTACACCTTCGAGCTTCATGGTGATACGGCTGATTGTTGGAGCATTTGCCACCACTTTACGCCTAATCTGGATGTTGAAATCCTCATAAGGAGCATTGCAGTGGGAGGCAAAAACATAATTACAGAACCCAGGGAAGGAGAATATGTCTCCATCAAAGGTCTTGAAGTGAAAGTTGCCCCATGTGCTGCATACACGGCCATTGTGAGCAGGATTGGGAGCTGTGAATCAAAACTAGATGTTAAAGAATGATTTAAAACTCCCAGCATTAACATGGTGAAAATTAACTTGTCCAAGGCTTCATTTTTCTATTGAACATTTTTGCCTATCTAACTCCATATGTTATTTTCTATCTATCCATTATAATACTGTGCATTCCTTCATCACTCATACTGTAACTCATGTACCTCCATAAATGCAAAAAGTTCTTCAACTAGAGCTGAGTTAGTTATCCACATTTCAGCTAAGACAACAGTTTAATATTAAGTTGCTTATTCACCATTTCTCCTCTTAATTAGCAATGACTTCCTTTACCAGTGTCATTCCCCATTTGTATTAGATTCCTCTGTCTATATCCCCTAAGACTGAATACTTACTGAGTACATTTAATTTCCTTTACTTACGTGTTATTACTAGATTTGTCAGCATTGGTGGGATGATGTTCAACTTAGCTGAAACTGTGAGAGAAGCTAGGAAAAAAGTAAGAAAGAAAAGAAAAACTAGTATAACAATACCAAAATTTCCACCTATTATAGATCTAGAAAGGACCAGAGAGTTAATATGCCAGATCCAATGAAACAATGTTAAGACTGGTTTATTTAACACAGGTCATGGATCAAGTTAAAAGTGCAGACTAAAATTCAAAATTGAAATTGTTTTCAACTCTGATGATCTGTATTTGCTACGTGTTAAGTTTGACTATTGTATGAAACTCTGTGTTGCATTAGGAAGGTGGAAATTCACAACTCTGCATGTTGGAGTGCTTCAGATATACTGAACAATACAAAGGGTTAACATGTACAAAATTAGCTGCTTACTGGTACAGAAGCCTTCTTATTACACTTCCTCTTTCTAAGGAGGGAATAAACCTCTTCATTATCACCTTTGCTCTCTCTTTTATATTTTACTGTTAGGAGGCTGAAAATCCTTAGAAATGACCAGAAATTGATTGTACAGGATGGCCACAAATCGTTTACATGGTAAAGATCAATGATGAGAGATTGCCATTTTGAATTTCTAACATCAGCCACTGACTTTACAGCAGGTCAAAGTGGTTTAATTTCCTTGTTTATAAGGAAAAAACATTCTGCACATATATGCCACTCTGATTTTAATATATACATGTTAATGCACATATGCATGCAGCCTCTACAAACACACATCTGTTTTCTTAGCTAACTACGATTGCACAAAGATAACCATACTCCATCTGTGCACAGTAGTTGGCGTCTAATAAATCTATTGTAATTCTTAGAGTGAGAAAGAGAGGGTTGTTAATAGACATTTCTCTTTATTTGACACTACTATGAATATGTTAAGGAGTTTTCTTAGGTATTTTTATTATTTAGTATAAATGTAGTAAATAAATACAAATGTGCAGTATAAATAAACATACCATTTTGTTTTTGTAGAAGACCCCCAGAGAATTTGCTTCCTATTTGGATTCCAATTTGACCTCCTGGAAAAAAATGTCACAGCATAATAAGAGTAATGTCCTGTATCTGAACTTTAGGTAGTATCAAAGGACCCAGATACACCGCTGTAAAACTAAGAGAAGAGTCTTTTATCACATCAGAAAAGATGAAACATCCTCCTGAAAAAAAGCTAAGATGCAATTATAGAAAAAGATTTTCTATTACAAATGCACAAATTTTGAAATGTAAATTACATATCAGGTATCTCTGCTTTCTTTAGTTCTCTCAAAATTCACAAGAGATTCTGATGACTGGATAGCCCTTATTTCACTGCTGCACTGAATCTCACTAGTATGTGAAACAATACAGAAAGAATTGACAAAATGTAGGCAAATAATTTATTAAATTTTTTGTGTTGTAGCTAGGTTAGAATAAGAAAAGGCACAGAACTGGTGACAAGAATCAAGGGACTTCAGGTTTGATTCAATAATGGCTGCAGATATTTACCTGACAATTCCTTTAGTTTCTAAGCATAGGGAATTTTTTCTGTGAGCAAATCTGAAGCTTCAGTCAAGGATCTAGATTTACTTTACACCTAGGTACAAGAATGTATCTCTGAGGGACAACAAAAGTGCTATAGGCTGAGCAGTAACCCAGGAGCAGTCAGTAGAAGAACCAGATTTCCTTTTCTACCCCTCTATTTGCTATAAGCTAGTTCAAACACATCTTCTCTGCAGAAAACCTTAAGCATCATACTGTAAGTCTATTTGACTTGCTACCACACCTGAGGCAAAGACCTTTGAGGGATGACAAACTCTGACCTGAATGCTTTGATGCCTAGAAAAATACTGATCCTGACCTCCTAGGTTGGTGCTCTAAGCTCTTGTTTTTTATAAGTAAATATGGCAGGCATTTCCTGTAAAAGTTGAAGAGCAGCAACTTTATTTTGTGAAGGACTGAAAACAGTCAGCATGTGATAACTATGTTTGGAACATATTAAATAGCATGTACCTGTAACTGCCAAATCTAAATCCTCACAGGATTTAAGTGATGAAATGACTAATATCTGAATCTTTGTCTGGATTATGTGAACGAGCATTCTAGGTGTTCAGAGAATTTCACAGTCAAAGCGGAACTGCCCGTGTAATTTAGCCCTAAATTAAACTTCCTTTTTCCTTATACAAGACGTGAGAGAAGCTCACCAACTCAGAACCAGAACTGGATCCATAAGACCCATCTCACTGGAATGGGAGTTACACTGGTGAAAGAGGGGGAAAGTACTGAAGTCAGGAGTGTGCCATAAACCCCAGTCCTCTTTGGTGCTTATATTCCTTGCTGAGCATTTCCTCCATGGAAGAAACTCAGCCTATGTACCTCCATGAAAGCTGAATGACTATCTTTGCCTTTAAAATAACTGGATCAGGAGCATCTTTTAAAAAAAATTATTTTTCTAATAAAACTTCTGGCTGTGTCAACAACATAAACAGATTTAGTATTTGATCCTAGAGCTGAAGAATACATGTCTGAAGCAATTTAAGCCCCCATGCCCAAAGAGGACCACAAGAAACAAGGAGGGGAGGATTCTTGGAAACCCCACCGTAACTTGAAGCTGCTGCAGTGACTGGAGTTCCTTCCAGCTCTAGGCTTTTAATTCTCTCATTTAACTTTATGTGTGACCACTAGTGACATACAAAGAAGTAACCTAAGTCAGAACTTAACCGCTTTTCATTTCTTACCTGTCTTGGAGTATAATAGATAATAACATTAAGTAAATGCATTCATATCATTATAATTGATACTTTTCAGGTGAGAAAAATTGATACTGATCAGGTAAGAGAAATACCTTTTTAAGTTTCAATAAAAGGACAAAGTTTGCTCTCACGCAACACATCTATAGGAATCTCAGCAGGATTAGAATCATAAAAGGTTTGTTTATTCTAGCGTGGGAACATTTGTAACAGAATAAAATAGTATATACATGTATTTTGGTCTGTTAATTTTTCTCAAGGAAACAGCAGGGGCTTTCGTTTACTTAGCAAATACATAATTCCCAAGGAAATTCTAGCTGCGTTGGTTTGTTTAGCAATTACACAATGCCACGCTGGTGTCTCTCAGTTGTAAGAATAGTTAAGATCATTTACTGTTTGAGAATTCAGAAATTAATGTAATTATTAAGAATATTTGGATGCATCTTACTACGTCTGTATCGAGAGGCCAATCCACATATGCAATTATTGTTATGATTTATCTATAAAAACTATTATTTGACACAAAATATAATGGCAGGCACAGAATGTCTGAGGAAAATGGTGTGGGACAGCATCAGTATTCTTTGGTCAGGACATTGGACAATATTTTTCACAGGGCGTGATTCAAATAAGGATGTGTTTACTGGACACTCTCTAACCACCAGACATTTTTCAAAGGAGTTTAGCAGATTAGCACTGCACAGGAGAAATAACTTTCTTGTTCATTGAATGTTTTTGACTGATATTGCAGAATTCTAAATATAAATTTATACTCTACATGACCGTTATATTTTCAAGTACAATATAAATCAACTTCCCAGTATTTTAGCATTTATTGCACAAACTATAAGTAGCCTAAAGTTATATTTGCGGTTGTCAGTGTTTCACAAGATATATTTGCATAGGCAGTCTGCAGATTTAAAAATGTTAGCTGACAGGGCAGAAATTACTATATGTGAATGGGATGGATGTATCAAGCTTGTGCTCATGCAAGTAGTTTCAGTTTGAGGGGTTCCATTGACTTAGCAGGTTTACTCATATTAATAAAAACTGCCAAGACCAGCCTTAATGGAAATAATATTGACAGGAGAAAAAAACCCACACAAAATGATGGATTGTAAGTCTCACATTAATCTCCCTGTTCTGCTCATACTCTGAGCAGATATACTCAATATCTTCAGTTTATATATAAATATTTTCCGTAGGCTATTATAAATACAGAATTAGTTACTAAAAATCCTTGCCATATGAGTAGTCCCTCCTAGTCTATTTTTGCAAAAGAGGCTGCAAGAAACCTTGAGGAATCTGGTATTAGTCACTGGTAGGTGACAAAATACTGGAAAAGACTGACTGGTGAGCTGGAAAATATAGTGTTTTAGGTTTCATAAAAAACATAACATTCATAATGAATCCTAATACAAAATGCAACTGAAATAAAATGCTTTTGTAAGGCATAAGTGATACTGAAAAACTGACATTTTAAGACATGAAAAGTGATTCTTTTGGATTTGATCTTCAAGGCTACCCTTCCAAATGTGGTTATATACAGAAGTTTGAGGCAATATTAAATCAGTCCGGTTAATAGACAGACATTAAATATTAATAAATATATGAAAATATATAAAGAAATCTTGTTTAAATGCAATTGTCAGTTAAATGAATCAGTGAGTATAGTTGTTTAAAATATATTATTAGATCTAAACAGATTACTTTTTCTCTTCCCAAGAAAGAAGACAACTTCTTACCTATCTGATGGATAAAGCAAACTGCTAACAGGAAAGCCCATTCTGGTAATAAGATCCCCCTGCCAAACCCCATCTTGAGTGGAGTTTGGCACAAGGATGTTGGGTCTAAAGTTGATCAGGACCGGTAGTTCACCTGTGCTTTGTCACTCTTATATAGTAGGTGACTTTGGCTTCAGTCCCAGGTTGATTCAGAGAGTGTAGAAAGGTGGGGTTTGGGGGATTTTAGCAAATGAACAGGTAAACAGAGGATGCTCTTCCTTCCTCAGCAACTGACCAATGGTATTTGCATTTTGGGAGGAGTGAATACATTTACGTACATATACTTTGTTAAAGTTCCTTCTAATAAAGAAACATAACATGACTGCAAATAAAACAAAACTCCTTCTCCATAAATAACAGGCCTTGGAACAAATTTAATTTGGTGTTGCTTTACAGTTACACAGATGGTATGCAAGTAACTGTTCAAAGTTTTTCAGTACTTTAATTAATGCCAGGCAGATCGTTGGCAAAAAACCCCACGGATTTCTGAAGTCTGGGAAAGTGTGGAGTATTCTGTATATAGGGACCCAACATTAAGAAGCTACTATGTGTTTATTGGGACAGCTAATCTTATAAAAAGAACAGAATAATAACCTTGAAGGACCCTGCACACTCACATGGCCACTCTGAATGTATGCCATAGAAACCCCTCTGTGGCACTGAGAGGCATTAGACATCCACCTGAGTAAGACTGAGCCAACTTCGCCCGCACTGTGTCCTGTATTTGTTAGAGATGGGCATAAACCTTGGAATCTACTTCTCAATTCTTTGTGTAATCTGATTTTGCCTTCTCATAGAAAATATCAGTAGGGATTTCAGACAGACATACAGTCTTATACCAGCTTCATAGGGCTAAACCCGATTGATTATGGCCTGTGATTATGATCACATTGTTTCAGTAGCATTCTTGTTTAATTCCATTCACAGCCATAGAGTTACAAGAACTAAAAATTAGAGAAACAGGCAATGAATCAAGCCTATAGGGCTTGCCAGTAAAGGTTTAACAGACTTTTTTTTACTGAACATTATTTTTTGCAGTTTTATTGGATTATCATTTCAAAGGCAGGAACAAATAAACGTGGGCAGTATTACTGCTTCATGTCACTATCCTTTTTAGGTTGGTATTGGAGACAGGTAGGATGAGTTGCTCTGGGCAGATTTCTGTTTCTTTTCCAGGTCAATAGACATTAATATCGTAAAAGATGGACAAAAATATTCGAAGTTAGTGAAACCATTCTTTTAGAACTTCTAGGTTTGGCATAAACTGTACACACTCCAGCACTTGATGTATGCATGACATTTTCCCTCAGTTCATTTTCAGCTTCAGCCTCCTGCCAGTTTACAAGAATGAAGGTAACTGATGGATTAAAAAGTCTCATCACAAGAAATGAAAGGAAGTCTGCTGCTCAGCAGGGGATTTAGCAAGAGGGACTGGGAGATACGATTGGGGTGGGAGATATACACGAGTAAGGAGCCAAAAAAAAAAAAAAAAGGTACACTAGGATGTGTAGAAAGTACTTTCTTTGGGTAAAATAGGACAGTTTTACCTTCTACATGTCTAGCAAGATTCACTTCTGGTGACGGTTATCATTTCTGCTGAGGAAGGGAAAAGAGACACAGTCAGGAAGGTGTTCTAATTGTAAAGTGTGGTCACAGGCAGATGCCTAGGTCCCTTGGATTCTTATCAAAATCACCTCCTGCAAATATAAATTTTTAAATGTTTCCATAAAGGAATAGGAGAGTATAGTACAATATTCCATTCAGGTGTTACTGAACAAAATGGTGTAATTTTCTTTCAATTTATTTCAGTTCAGCCCCTATTTCCACTTTCGTTTAGCTCTAACTACATCAGATTCTCACTCATTTAATATTATAAGATAAATTAGTTTCTTTATGCAGTTTTATTGGATTTGATTTCTGGACTGAAAGCAATGGTAGCTTGCTATGGCAATGTTGGGGTACTGAAGTCAACATTTTGGTCTTCTATAGCATGAAACATGTTCTCTGTTAAAATGTCCAGGATGTTTAATGAAGTTACATCTTCATAATCAGTAGTAAGCTGTTTACACACCCTAGATCTGTATCTTCATGCTTCAACAAACCAGGAGAAAAGAAAATACTGCATTTCCTGCCCAGAGAACATTGTTTTATTCTGTGCCAGTACTCATAATGAATATAAATTCATCTGTACATAGAGAAGGCAAATGATTTCTTGTTTACGTGACCAGTTAGGTGTACTAAATAAATATACTCTAGTGTCACTTAAACAATTAAATAAACCACCCAGCAAACCAGGCTTTCAGCAAGTAATGCACCTATACCTTTAGCAATAGGCTATTTGTGATGGTTTGAAGTAGCATAGGTTGCTTCACTTCTCAGTTACACCCACCTCTGCATGAAAGGCATAACAGATCTTCAGGATCTTCTTATGTTACTTTGAAACATGCAGAGAGAGCTCCTTGTTTTCCATTGCGCGTATCAGAACTAGGGAATACGGATAAAGTGAGGAGCTTTCTGAGGAAACCATTAGTGCTTTTTCTACTCATCTAGTACAGGTTAAAAAGGTACCTATAGTTTGGATGACTAGGTGTGTCACTGAGGTCAAAGCTGCTTTTTCCTTGGTCCTGTCTCTTCTGCTGAAGTTGTTGCTAAGCAGGATGTTAGTACTGAACACTTCCTTTTTCTCCTAAGACAGTTTTTCATTGTCACTAATTATAATAACTCTTTGTGACTAAACCAATGCACGTCAGACTTGAATACGCTATTTCACTAAGCATTTACCAGTGGCTGTTGTGAAGGCTGTCCCAGTTGTATTCAAAGATATTTTTCAAAGGTGTTGTCCACATATTCCTCTCAAACCTTTATGTGTTCTGGAGTTGTTTGAATTGCTTCCGCTTTGACTGAAATTTTAGATGTCCAGGAAATAGTGACAGTCAAATGATTTTCTAGTATTCAGCTTTTCCAACCATGCAGCCTCTTTCTCTTCCTCCATCTCCATCGCAAGGAGAGGGTGAAATTGTTGATAATGTAACAGGTGCAGAAGAAATTCTGGTCAATGAAGTTAGGTGGCATACAAAATTTTGAAATTTTACTGCTTGCTGGGAGAATCAGAACTGTCAATGAAAGTATCATAAAAACCAGAAAGGTTTAAGTAAACATGTTCATTGGTCACATGGATGGTTGTTCCAAGTGGTTCTTGTACATTAAAAGAAGTTAATTCAAGTGCATTTGAGTTTCCCAGATAATGCAGTGGAGTTTACTTCCATAGATAGGGAGGAGCAAGCTCTCCTCTTCAGTTGGATGAGAGGAAAGAAATTCCAGGAGCAAGTTTTGAAGTATTTTAATAACAGAAACTTAAGTGGCTGTTTTTATTGCTAATGTACACTAGGTATACACTAAGGCACCACAGTTTTTGATATTGTCTGGCAGTAAAACAAAGCACTTTTTTTTTCCAAGAGGGAATGTTCAGGGAGGTGTTGAAAGCATTATTGATTCTTCCCTGCATTTCTGGTTGTTTTTCTCCATTTTAATATGTGTGAAATCCATAAGCTTATCTTGACATCTCAGCACTAACTAACAAAAATTAATAGAATTTAATTCAGTAGAGATCTGTAGAGTGGACAGACACCATTTATTGGAAAGTTACTAGAAGTTAATGGCAACAGCCAAGGATATGGCTAACAAATATTCTTCTCTTATTTTGAACTTGTGTCAAAAATCTATACCAATGGATTGAACACTAAAAGTACCTCTCATACCAGTAACCAAATAATTCTGAGTATGGGTATAATATCTCAAATTTTAACTTTGCCTCTTGGTTTCTTTCATAGAAGTAGGGACAAAACTTTGATAAAACTAGTTTAATGTAAAATTTCAATGCCAGATAAAATGTGAATATAGTCTATACTATAAATACTATAATTATAACCTGAAAGCAGATCATATAATAAGATGATGGCAAAAATAAGCATTCAGAACTTAGGTAGTGGTACTATTAAGGCTCTTAATGAAAGCCAGATTAATCAGCCTTCTGTGTTCAAATTACAACTCCACTAGTGTAAAGGACTTCTACCTCCTCACAAGTGTGATAAACTAGACATAGTTGGGACCGAGGTTTTGTGCCTGGGTTGGGTTTGTGCCCATGAATTGTGCCCCAGTCCTCACTTGCCATGTCAGCTGGCAAAATAAAATAGTTGGATTGGTCAGAGAAGAGACTATTGTGGTGTGGAAAGTAACATAATGACAGTGTTCGATTAATGTCAACTAAGTTGATATTAACTTAACCAGAGGATCCGGCACACCCTTTCCATCCAGCTCTGTAAAGGTTTAGTCGCTCTCCTTGGCTTGTCTTGGTCAGGCTTTTATCACCTTTCTCTGATAGCCTCAATCATTCTTCCATCAGCCTACAGGTGACTCACCAGGGTTTTGCTTTCCAGCCCTACCCAGAGATTCAGGCTCACACTTCACCCTTTCTTTCAATGGCCTGTTAATTACCCCACAATAAATATGTGCACTGCCACTGTGGAAGAAAATGATGGATGCTCTCTGGCCCTAGACTTCTTTCCCTGGATCTTAGAATAGATTTTACCGTCTGTTTTCTGCTTAGTGTACAATGTTACACCACTTGAGAAGTCTCATGGAAGTTTCTCCATAGAAAACAGAGCTGCACAGAGCCTCACAGGGAAAATCATGTGGAGAGAGTGTTTAACAGTGAATGGCCCATGAGCTCTGTGTTATATATGGTTGTTAGAGCTTTTCAGTTTGTTTCAGTAACTTTAGAACTGGTTATGCAAGGTACTATGGAATGTGGAAGGAAACTGTGGAGGTTAGATTGTCTAAATGCAAAAAAAGGTGAGATCTAAGAGTAGTGAAGATTAGAAGAAATGAAGCAAGTTGTCTCATTTGGCAGTAATATTAGTCAAAGTTCCTTAATTACAGAGTGACACCTTTAGTGTGCAGTTGAGTTGTCTTCCATTTTCTTGATTCTGTTTTAAGGGATTTGGAAGAGGAGCCTGTAACTGGTATCTTGAGCTGTTGATAGGTGAGGAAGAGCAGAGCTCTTGCTCTGTTCACCTTAATTAAGGGGAATGAAATGCAAGAAAAAGAAATGAAACTCATGTCAAATACCTTGGCAGCAATGACTTTTTCACATTTCAAATTGAATTAATGAAATGTGGTCATTCATGGGTTTCAAATGCACCATCTCTTAAGCACACAGCTTGCTTGACCTGTAAATGATCAGTATATTGTTAGGTGAGCTTACACCTCCTCTGTGATTGATGCTCCAGGACTTTTAATATGTGAGTATTCAGCTATCTTGTCAACCTCACCAAAGCTTTTGACACTGTGAACAGGAAAGGCCTGTGGCAGATCTTGGAACGATTAGGATGTCCTCCCAAATTCCTCAAAATGATCCTTCTGTTACATGAGGATCAGCGCGGCTAAGTCAGATATGGCGATGCTCTGAACCCGTTCCAATAACCAGTGGTATGAAACAAGGTCGTGTTCTCGCACCAACTCTATTCACAATCTTCTTCAGCATGATGCTCCAAAGGGCCACGGCAGATCTCGATGAAGAAAACGACATCTACATCCGGTATCGTACTGATGGAGGCCTCTTCAACCTAAGGAGGCTGAAGGCCCACAGCAAGACCCTAAACCACCTTGTCCATGAGCTGCTTTGTGCTGATGATGCTGCCCTTGTTGCTCACACAGAAACAGCTCTGCAGCGCTTAACATCCTGCTTTACAGAGGCTGCTGAGCTTTTTGGGCTGGAAGTCAGCCTAAAGGAGACAGATGTTCTCTATCATCCTGCACCTCAGGAAGTTTTCCATCACCCCCACATCACCATAGGCGAATCAGAGCTGAAGTCAGTCCAGCAGCTCACTTCTCTGGGAAGCATCATTTCCTCAAATGGGAAGATTGACAAAGAGATTGACAACAGGTTAGCAAAGGCATACAGAGCCTTTGGAAAACTCCATAAAAGAGTCTGGCACAATAAATACCTGAAGAAAAGTACAAAGATCAGTGCCTACAGAGCCATCGTACTGTCTACTCTCCTCTATGGGTCTGAATCTTGGGTCATCTACCGCCACCACCTGCGACTCCTCGAGCGCTTCCACCAGCGCTGCCTCCGTACAATCCTGAACATCCACTGGTCTGATTACGTGACTAATGTGTCTGTTCTGGAACAGGCAGAGGTCACCAGTATCGAGGTCATGCTGCTGAGAACACAGCTGTGCTGGGCAGGGCACGTCTCCAGGATGGAGGATCACCACCTCCCTGAGATTGTGCTCTACGGTGAACTTGTCACTGGCTGCCACAAGAGAGGAGGCCCGAAGAGGAGATACAAGGACTGCCTGAAACAACACCTCAGCCTTGGCCATACTGACCACCATCAGTGGTCCACTCTGGCCTCCAATTGGGAGATGTGGAGACACACCATCTATAATGCTGCTGTCTCCTTTGAAACTGCACACAGAATCAGTCTGGAGGAGAAAAGACAATGCAGAAAGAACCGTGCCTAGACAGTGCCACCTATGGAGACTTTCTGCTGTGCCTTTTGCAACCAGACTTGCCTATCTCACTTTGGCCTTATCAGCCATCAGTGTACTTGCAGCAAGCGTGGGTAGAGCCTTCCCAAATCTTTGTTCTCAATGATGACTTAACCATGCTGGATGAATAATTTTTTAATCTATTAGTCATGTTTTTAAAATATCAGGAAAACTTTTAATAACTTCCATAGAATCATAGATTTGGGTTGGAATGGACTTTAAAGATCACCTAGTTCCAACCTCCCTGCCAAAGACAGGGACACTTTCCATTAGATCAGGTTGCTCAAAGCCCTATCCAACCTGGCCTTGGCCACTTCCAGAAATGTGGCATCCACATATTCTCTGAGCAACCTGTTCTAGTGTTTCACCACCCTCTCAGAGAAAGATTTCTTCCTTTTCCCTAATCTAAACCCACCCTCTTTCAATCCGAAGCCATTCCCCTGCTACACACCCTTGCCGAAAGTTCCTCTCCAGCTTCCTATTTTAGAGACTGGAAGTCTGATAAAGGTCTCTGTGAAGCCTGCACTTCTCCAGTCCGAAAAATGCCAGCTCTGTCAACCTTTTCTTATAGGCAGGACCTCTAGAATCATGTGGAAAGGAGTCCAGCCTGGGGGAGAAATGGGCAAGTGGTATTCAGCCATGGCCAATCCAGTACAATTGTGCCCTTAATTCAGCTGAAAGCATAACTTTTCCATTGTATGTGCTGTGTGAAAACTCAGCTGGTACATTTTCCACCTTCAGTACCTGCTTGGTTCTCACAGTGTTAGGATGATATTTATAGCTCTCATTTGTTTCGTCTGGCTGCATTTCATTTTTTATTTTCTTCAACTGCATAGTTCTGAGTACACCTTTCTGGACTAATATAACTACTGATGCTTTATTATCTACTTGGCACTTTGTTATCTGTTTGACACAACTGTGCATTTGCCTTGCTTGTGTATCTTTTTTCATTTCATAAATTGCTATTCTGTGGGATACTAATAACATACATGAGCCAAATTTGACCTTTTGAATCCTTGATGGGAGACTTAGATATAGTTAACTTTTTTCTTTTGATTTCTGCTTCACAATCTTGGCATAGTTATTTCTTCTGTCCTAGTAATTGCATGTAATCCTCCTTTTTAATTCGTTTTTTTTCTTCAAATCCCTCTTGAGTTTAATTTGCATTTATTTGGCCACTTTAGAGTCTGCTGTTGAACACATTCTAGTGTAGTTTTCCTTGTGAGGCTTTCTCAATGATACTTATATTTCTGCATATGTTCCTTGAAAAAAATGTTCAGATTTGAGTGTGCTCATTAGTGCTGCACATATTTTCAAAGCTTGACAGACTCAGTTTATGATGATTTTAGTAGGGATCTTTTAGTTCAGTCTAAACACTGTATGAAGGCTCCAACCTCTACGTTTAAATCCTGTTTGCAGTGCAACTCATTTAAAGGACTTAGGAAACAAAAGCTGGTTATTTCTGGTTATGACAAAGTATAAATATGGATAGGACACAATGCACAGTAAGAATCTTGGTGTTTCTTTGACTGTATTGCTTGACTAATACTAGTTGCAGCAGAAGGTGTAAGAGGTCTGTATTCATTGCTGTTATTATTTTACTGCTGAGGTGGATTTTAAGTGTTGTTCTTTACAAACAGAAAGAACATTCAAAGCAACTTGTGCTTGGCTTAAATTGCCATTCTTCATATGGTATTTAAGGGCCAGTTAAGGCAGAATGTTGATGGACCTCAGGCAGTCAGGCTTTTCTGTGGGAGAGGTTGCAAGTCACCCATTTTATTTATTATTTGTTGATCATAACCTTTGGTGTATGCCAACATATGCATGCTGCTCTGCTGGTTTACCATAATAAGTATATTGGAACTGTCAAGGGAGATGATCCTGATAGCTGAAGGGGGTTACTTTCTTCAAATTCCCAAAGAGTATTTGAAATGAACCAGGATTCTTTTCTTCTCATTTTTGTGGCCTACACCTGCAATGAAGGGAGTTTCTACAATGCAAGCAATTTTATTTCATCCAAACTCAACTGTATTTTAGGATCACGTTCAATAGTAGTGCTGACTGATCTGTAGAAATATTGTAAACAACAGTAAAAAGTATATTTGCAGCTTTCTGAACATAATGAGCAATAATCTGGTCTCATTTAGATTCTTGCATGTCATAGCCAAAAGTATTCAGGTACCCTGCTTATGGAGAAGAAGCTGGAGAATCATATTACACACGGATAGTATGATATTGAAGCGAAAACATGACGTTATACAGTGTTGAAGAGGGAGTCTGAGATCCTGAAGATCATCATCTAAATACCTGCCCAGCACTGGCTCTTCATGAAATTCAGGTCAGTGCACACAGGATCTTCTCAAATTTTTGGATTAAGGTATGAACTGTTTGGATCCTATGCAGCATAGAGTAGACTTTAGTAAGCAAACCAATCCCTGGGAATTAAAACCTCGTTGAGCTTTCTTGAGCTTGTTGGCTCTCTGACAGGAAGTAGCAGACAATGGTGTGAAGGTCCACACACTCCTGTGAATTTCCTTCACCACTCTATTTTTTCCTGTGCTGAAGCATTTTCCTTCACCATACTCTACAGAAGCCCTCATTCCTGTGCCCAAATCCTCAAACTCAGCTACCCACAGACAGCAAACAGACTTCTCTGCAACTCCAAGTTGTTTTTGCTTAACTAAATGTTCTACCAAATAACCCGCCAGCTTCCTTTTAAACCCAAACTGGTCTGCCTGCAACACCCTGCTTATACTCTTGTATTCACTTGCTCTATTGCTTTGTAAACCCTGCCACACAAGAGTATCTCATGCTTTCTGATCCCTCACTGAAGTAAGATCCTTGGACAGATGCTTGTTGTGTACTCCTGAAGCAGCCTCTCTTCTCAGTTATTCTTCCTGAATGCAGAAGCACGTTTTGCTCATCTGAAAAGAGGGCATAATATGAGTATACAAGAAGTAAATGTCAGGAAATATAAGGACAGGAATTGAAGAAGCAGAAGTACAACTGTGTTCCATAAAGTCCTATCTTCCAGCTCTAATAACAACAATTCTCACTTGCAGTTTATTGTAGCTCAAGTTATTACTCAAACTTGTTACCTCTATTCTTTTGTTAGCATCTGAGTCATGAGTAAATATCAAAGCAGTTTATTAAATTGCATTGCATATAAAAGTGTTTGAAATTTCCCATCATAATGAAAAAAGGAAGATCAAAATACTTTAATTCTATTTTTCTTAGCGTATTCCGTATCCATACCACATACTACCCACAGCTACAATGAGATAGTGTAGATCGTTGTCTTTGTGGAGCATAATATTCAAATTCCTATACCCAGTGCTTAGGACTAAGATGAAGTGTTTTAAGCAACTTGCTAAGCTCTCCAAACCTATCTGTTAATGGGATACATAAAGCAGTGGAAGTGTTTCAAACCACTGACGAGTCATTCCAAGTACACAGGAAAAAAATTTTTGGGCATTTCTGTTTATGTCTGAGTATGGACATGGATAGGACACTATTTACAGTAAAAATCTTGATGTGTAATGCAAGAAATGTTCATAGAAAAAATATCAAAATAAATTTGCTCTAATTCAGAATCAAAGTAGCAGTATGATCATTAACAGTAGTCTGTAGGGCTGTTGTCTCCTACAGAAGTGGCTGTGGCAGTCTGCTGAGAGTCTGGAGTCCCCGGGTTTACTATCAACATTATTATGCCCTTGCTTAATGCCAACGTGAAAAATTTCTCTCTGTGTCTGATTTCCCTATCTATCCATGGCTAAATAATTCCTTGGCTACATATCTTTTTTCATATATATCTCAAGAAGGAACTAGCAAATTCTAGATCTACATCTTACTCTGATAGGAAATCCATACTGGTTACTCCTAGAGTGAAAAACCCTAATTATTAAAAGTTTCTAATTTTAAATGCAAACCCCTTTTCCCCATATTTTGGCATGCTGAGGGTAGCAATGTGCTCTTCTTCCTGCAATGGCCTTATTATACGTTGTCACTAGGAGCAAATTCAAGTACCTTTCTGGTTGTCCTAATCTGAGCAAAGGAACTAGTCTTCTCTTGTTTCACTCATGGAAGAAGTGTTTCACTTTCACTGCATTCAGTAACACTCCGAGGAAGCCAAATGTCTGCTCTGCCATGTCCTTCCATACATGGGGACATATTTGCTGCCTTACATCTGTCCTTTGGGGTTCACAGGTCAATATCACAGCAGCCCTGAGTCTGGTCCAGTGGTTCCATGATATTTCAAACTACAGCTTCGCAGTAATGTTCAGAGTTTCAAGCCACCAAACCAGTCAACACGAGGACTTTCTAGGCCCATTTTATATGTTTTAGAGATAAATTGACTTTTTTCTGGTCCCTTTCAAGGTGATAAGGTGTTTTTTCACTGTCTTCAACTTGAATGTGATCATGTCGGCTGTCAGGGAACCTTTTGGGACTCCTGTGTGTAATAAAACATATTGTTGGATTAACATGTACAGACCATAATTGTTAAGAATAAGGTGGCGTCAACCATTCTGTATACAGACCTGGACAATCCAGTGTTTTGTGGGGGGGTTTTTTGTTGTTGTTGTGGGTTTTTTTGTTTGGTTGGTTGTTTGCTTGTTTTTTTGTTTGTTTTTTTTATTTGTTTGTGCTTTTTTTTTCCCATGTTGTGCTACTTATTTCCTAAGAGAAGCAAAATCCTATGTATATCAAGATCAAAGACAAGTGAGATTTGGGAAAGAATTTCCAGTTTGATCAGTCATGAAAGAACTGGATGAGCTCATTCTATACGTAAGAGACTTTAGCTGTACCCAAAAAGACATCTGGCTCAAGAATTATTTACTAGGATATTTGTGAGTCAAAGCCATATTTAAGTTCTGAATGGAGCGAAACCATTGGCATGTTATATTTTGAAACCAAGGAGAATAGAAGGGAATGTCAGGAAACTCTTGTGGTTGCTCTTTTGGGCGTACCTGATAGTCACTATTTTAGCTAATATTTACTCATAAAGCAAAAGGAATGTAAGTATATTTATGCATGGGATTTAGTAATTTCTATACCAAAACTTATTTTAAAAATAATTTTCCTCAGATTGTTTTCTGTTCAGTGACCCTTGAATGTTAATGTCGAAAAGTTATTCCTATGGGTTTATAGGCAGGAAGATTATCTGAATTGTTTTAGTGAAGAATGCCTTGGGAAAAGGACTGTCTTTGGATAATTTTTCCTGTGGTCCAGAAATCCAGATAGTGGAAGTCATGACAAATTTCTATGCAGATTCATATTTTTCTTAAATTATGCTAATTTGTTAAAACATAAGAATTTGCACTTGTATTTTAGTGATTAGCTCTTCTATCCTCTATTCTTCACAGCTGACAGCTGGGTAAGAATTTAATATATGTAGAACATTATTCACCTCCCACTGAAATCAGTGACGAGACTTCTATGGAAACTCATATAAATTTTATTAATCCTTTAATAATGTGTACTTTGATAGTAATTTTATCCTTTCCCAGGTGGGCTTACTAAGTGGGCAAAGTGCTTCCTATCCCAAGGCAATGCATAATGCAGAATCACAGAAGCTGAATGATTCCCTATCTACTGACAAGAATTACTATCTTGAACCATCAATTATACATTAGCTTGAACATAACTGATCCAGTTTTGATTTGTTTCTGAATCTTTCTAGTATCTTTATTGCACTGCCAGATGATATTATACAACATTTTCCATGCAAAGATCTTCTTTATAATTGCTAAAATTTTTGTCAAGATTTCGAGACTTTATAGACTTTTGATCTACTTGTGCCAAGTATTTTTGGAGGAGGAGGTGAAAATACTTCAACGAGAATGATCCAGCTGTTCAAAAAGTGGCAAGAGTTGTTGCATTGTTTGATATATCATGTAACAAATCAACATATTGCAGCATCATGGAATTTGGTGGGATATTGCTTCTGTTTGATAATCATGCCTTGTCAACTACACTCAAAAAACAAAACGTTGTTCCTTAGAATTTACCAGAACTCATATGAGTGATGATGCCATCTCAGGGTGTTATGTTTAGCTCGGAGAGATCCTGGTATTTCTATTGTACGGTAAAGCATTTAATGGATGCCAAATCAAACTCTTAACCTTTCTGTAATCCAGCAGAAAAGTAAACTAGATACTGGGAAACAAAATCAAACCTTTCTGATAAACATGTTTGCTTTGCTAATAAATTTGAGGCTTTCCAACCCCTCCTCAACTGCATGACAAGAACAGTCAGCCGATGTTGGTTTTACCCAGATGAGAACTCCTTCCACTCTGTTTATTTAGTATAAAAATGACCACCCAACCCAATACCCCATCTGAGACAGTGGCCAACACAGTATGCCAAGGAACATGCTGAGCAAGCACAAAGTGATAATTCTGATGAATACCCTTGAATGCTCTACAGACATGTGGCCCAGGGGATCTTGATGTGATTCCTCTGGGTTCACTATCCTTATGGCTCTGACATAGGTTTTGTTGTTAAGAAGGGTATATGGATTATGTTTGCAATCAGTATGGAGAAGAAGCAAACAAAATGGAAGCTCAAAGACCTTCAGCTTCCTTTAAAAGATCTTTAGGACTGACCAGTCTCACACAATTCATGACTTTCTGCTGTAGCCCAACTGTTGCTGGTACTGCACTACGAGTGTGAGAGCCTCCTCTTACAGAATAGAAAGGGAGATGGAAAATGGAGAGTGGGAGAAAGGAGAGAAAAAAGAAAGTGAGACTTGGGGGTCATGCAGATAGAATAGAGAGAATGAATGAGTGAGGATACAGAATGCAGAAAGGTGTCAGAGGGAAGTGGGTACATGTGAGTCAGGAAGTTGAGATTGTGTGTGAGGTAACAAGTGAAAAAATGAATGAGGAGGTATGTAACTATTTCTACCTCCAGATCCTGGAGGCAAACTAAATCAAATACAACTAAAGATACTGGCTGGCTTTCGTGACTAAAAGAGTTAAACATCTTGGTATAAAGAATTCCTTTCTGTGCTGTTCTGGGCAAGCCATGAAAAGGGCGTCATGCTTCTGAATTTTATTTGTCTTGGAGGTGGTGCACGGACATCCTTGTATCCCAGAGTCTCCTTTAAATGACATTGCTTGCTGGAGGTCAAGAAAAGTTTCTACCACTAGTCAGCTTTGATCCCTCCCTCTATTTGATGACTACTGTTCACTCCATGAACACTGTGACTACTGTCTGAAAACTAGCAGGGCATGGGGCACCCTAGAGAAATAACAAACAAAATCCTGGTTTCAAGAAGTCGTCTGTTCCATTTAAGCCTCATAAACAGCATAAGTAACCTTAGATGTTTATGACTGTTCTCTCTCTCCCCTCTCCATGTTTTATCTCCAAGAATTCTCACATTTCTTGTTTGTACAACAAAGCAGAGAGTAATTCTATGCTCTTCTACTACAAGCCATCAGGGCTTAATAAATATCTGGATAAATAATAATAGGAAAATGCAGAGAGATGTGAACAAAATCCAGGTCTAATCTTGTTTGGCAAAGCATGCATGAGCATATTCGAAGAATGGATTCAAACTATAGGATATTATGGTGCCTAGCACAGGAAAATCCTGGTCCACATGAGTGGAGTTCTTAGCTGTTAGGGTAAAACTAATGCCAAAGCATGCACTTAGTTTGTTTTGAAATGTCTATGCTCTTAAACTACATTTCTGAACAAGCATGTGGAATGGAGCTGGGTATAAAGTGGAATCTGACTTTACAGACATCAGTAATCCCAGTTGTTTCCACACAGCTATTCATGAAGAATGCCATAAATTCTCAAGAATGCTGCTGAGTTGTCAGCTAAGAACCAGTAACACACAGCTCTGAAGTGGAAATGTTCTTAATGAAATGCAATCAGAAAACTATAGAAAAAAACTAAAGAAAATGGAGGGGTGGGGGGGAGCAGGGAGAGAAAAAAGGAGAGACTAGCCAGAGTAGGATTCCCCTTCCATTGTTACTCGTTCCTTCCTCTAAAAGAGTGTTACTCATGCTGCTGCATGATTTTTGAGATATACTTCAACTGAAACTCCCAGTCCTTTTTCTGTGTTTCTGTAGCCTTCACATGGCTTCCAAACAGACTGCCTTGGTTATTTATACTGATCTTTTCATCAAAGAGTACATTTTTGTTAAGGGTTTACTTTATGTGCCAGCAATTATTTTACAAGACTTTGATTTGTCAGCATGTGCATTGTGTTGAGAGCAAGCCTTAAGGACATTTTTAGGCACCAGGCTGAAGGCAATACAACTCATCCACAATGACAGTCTCTGTCTGAATGTTTGCTCTGTATAGATTCAATTTGTGTGACGCTGTTAAATATCTATGCCTTTGTCAAAATGAATAGGAGATTTATTATCAGAGGTAAAATGACAACTACTCTCAACCTTGGCAGAAGTCAAGGGCAAAGCAGTTTTTCCAGTTAGAAGGAGGACTTTGTCCACTACCAGCAACTAATGATGTCACAGGCATGGATAGAAGTGGAGGACCCTGAAAATCCTACCATGAAAGCTGATTCAGTAAAACAAGCAACCCTCACTGTCCAAAACACAACAATGTTAATACCAGAGACACCAGTCTTTTCTGCTGGGAACAATCCCTGGATACCCAGGACCAGTGCTGTTTACAGGTAAAATATTGACTGCTTGTTTAGAATTTGATGTGGTTGTTGAATATGTATGTGGCTTATACGCAGTGTAGTAGTGAAATGTAGTTGTAACACTACAGCCAGTAAAGGTGCACTGTTGCACCAGAACAGTGAGTTTCTTTTACATATAGCAACATATATATGTCTCAGTAATAGTACTGACTGTTTAGAGTTTTTATAGTGGAACAGAAATCCATGGAGAAAGCAAGAGTTTGAACAGAGTTCTAAAATATTGTAGGACTTTTTTTCAGGTGTCGATGTTGCTAATGTTTTCCTGAAGCTGATTGTGGGCCAAATTTGTCCTGACTGAGCAAATCCCATCTGGCTTCAGCTGAATGGACTAGGCAAGTAGAATTTGGCTGGATTTCACCACTTCCTTAGGTAGACATACCTAAGAAATAACTCTCTTTTGACAAAATATTTAGTCACCTTTTTTTGAAGATCACTGGAGGTCTGCTGTGCTAAAAAGCTTGCTTAATTTTTCTAATTGTGCCAGCTGAGCCAATAAAACATCACATCTACCTACAAACCTTAGATTACCACTGACATTCATTTGAGAGAGAGAAGGCCGGGTAGACTTCAGAGAAATAGCAGTACAAGTATCTTCAGTTTGATCACTTATCATAATAGAAAAAATGTTCTTGAAATAGCGAATAACATTAGACAAAAAATACACACTTTCTCTGTAGATCCTTTCCCCTTTGGGATCCTTGGACACTCACTGCAGAAAGTACTCTAAACGTGAGAGTTCATATACATATCAATGCAGATTACCTAACACAGCTGAAGTATCTGGGTCACATCCTAGATGACACACAGCCTTTTGGGAGAAAGGAACAAAATTACCTTTTGCCTCAAGCAAAACACTCTGTTTTCTATTGCATTGTATAGAAGTTTAAGGTTAGCAGGATAGACCATTGATCTTCTATGCAACTGCTGATAGGTGAATAAATTAAATGCAGGGCTGTGAAACTTCCTATGAGATTCTGAAAGCAGCTCACTGTATTTCCTGAAAACTAGTAACAAAGTGTTTTCTGAAAAGCGGAAGCTTATGAATTTAACTTAAAATATAAACACAGATTTTAATTTAAAAAAACCCCAGTATGTTTAAAATTGATATTTCTAAACTTTAAGGAGTTGTATGTCAGTAAGCAGAATGAAAGTCAGTAGGCTATATCATGTAACAGAAGAAAAACAATATAATCATAAGTACAAATAGGCACTAAGATACATGATACAATTGATATTAAGAATGAAACAAAGAATAAATAACAAGACAGACATAGCCTCAGGAAATATAAGCAGGGATAGAATTGCTCTTTCAGTAGGGTGGAATACAGACTGTCCTTGCATACCTTCTGTTGTTTCCTTGTAAGCAACTTATTTGATCTTGGCAGTCATTACTTTTGCAGTGAGGATACCTGAACTCATGGGTATGACACATCAGATCCCCAGCAGTGCCAAAACACAGTTTGGCACACTTTACGGAGGGGAATATGTACAGCTTAGATCCTTCCCTGTATTGTCCTGATTCAGCCCATTGTCTAAACTAACAGAATCCTCAGGTTTGCCTGAAGACCCTCTGAACAGTGTAGAGATGTGTTCAGAGACCAGGGGAGCATTGGCTAAGGCACACTTGGCTGTGAAATGCAGTACCTCTGCAACTGGGCAACCAGGGTCAGCCAGAAAAAACTTGCTGATAAAAATAAAGAGGCTAGAAAAAGGACATGCTTTCAAAAGCAGCTGGATGCATTTTTCTCTTTCTTCTCTTTTAACCTTTTAAGATAAAACCACACCAAATCCCAGTGATGTTAGAAACTGCACTTTATGGAGAATGGTGGACTAGCATGCTTTGCCTGTGCATAAATGCTATGTATATACCACCTGTACAAATAGTGCATGGTGTGTGCTCTGCCACAGAGGATATAGGATAGAAGAAGGGCATTGCTGTGCTCTGTTCGCAGGGGCTGAGAGAAGCAGGCCCTGGGGTTGAGCAGAGCTAAGGCACTCCCGCTGGGGTTGAGGTTGGGAAGCAGTCTGCCACCAGCACTTTTCAACCCTTTTCGTGTAATCTTGGGCATGAGTTAACAAGTTACCTTGCTGAGGTGGATTAACTTGTGCTCCAATAAGTCATTTTGGGGTGGAAAACCTGTGATTTCATTTGCAATGCCTGCTTGCATAGAGGAATGACCTTATTGCACCACGAATTCAAATTGGGAAAAAAACCAGAAAGGAACAATTAAAAGCAAGGGCAAAACAAAGTTGCAGACCTTTCAGGCACAATCTTGGTTGCTGTCCCAGTAGCAGAAATGCAGCAAACTTGCCAAGTCCTCTCAAAGCTGGTTTCTTTAAGAGGCAGGCATACCATGCAGGAGTACCCTGCTGCCTTTCCCCAGAGGAAGTGCTGCTGGTGGTGAATCGCCATCCCTGGAGTGGTGGGTGCCCTGCATGTGTGGCACAGGGCACTGCCAGGGTGGTGTCAGCCTCCCCCTCTGCACACGGGGTGCACTGAGAGCATTTTCACTTGGAAGCCCTTGTGAAGTGCTACACTTTCTGTGGGAGGCAGGCAAGAACTCACATTGGGGTGGACGTTCTCCCCAGAGGCTTTACCAGCCTTGGTGATGGTCAGGGAGTGGGGCTGCCCACCTTAGGGAATCAGCTCCCTAGAAGCAAGGTTTTTCCTGCTGCTGTCATCCACATCCAGCAGAACCTTTGTGGGGGTTAATAGGCCACCTAGGGAAATGTGCTCTCCTTCTGTTGTATTCCTGGACTTATCTCAGGATGATATTCCTGGAGCTTGGTGATTTTTGGGTTAGGCCCTGGGAAGGACACAGCCTCCGTCTTCCTGGCCTCTCACAGATCCTGTGCTGCCAGCTTTTTGTGGCATCTTTAACAGTTTGTGACAGCCACAGGGGATGTTTTGAGTGGGAAAAGCTCTCAGAAGGGTGGTTGCTCTCTTTCCTCCCTCCCAAATAACTCTTACAGCATGGCTGTGGTACATTCAAATAAATTTGTTTTATCCCGTGCTCTTTACTCCATGTAAGAGGAGTTTTCAAAGAACTGTGTGTGGTGGAATGTGGTAAGATTCTTTATTATTTCATGGCATTTGTGACTAAACTGTGCATGAGAAATTATTTGTAATGTATTACATTAATTGTATCTTTGATATAAGCTTTTAAAAACCACAGTTGCCAGAATTGAAGCAATTTATTATTGGGCAACTTTTATAGATACAGTATTTCTGAATGCTACGCTTTACCACATCATCAGATCAGATTAATCTCAATTAGCTTAAAGTGAATTAACAACTGAAAAAATAAACTTGACTTTAGAATAATGGCCCCCTTTTATCTTTACTATTACAAATGCAAGAAAGATTGTGATACTTATGCTCTGCTTTGTGTTTAATTTCTGGCATACGAAGGTCTGGTGATCCTGTCACATGTGCTAGAAAAATCATGCAACAGCATCAGCGTGACCACACCAGAATGAGTGAGCCAAGACAGTATAACGTTTCTGTCTCTCTGGTAACTGTCACCAATTTATTTATTTATTTCTAACCCTTGTATGTTCCTCAAATGTGCTTCCTCAGTTGGGTAAAGTGTGCTTACTGAGGCATTTTGAACATTAAGTGATTTTTTCCAGTTAGGTGGATGAACTATAAAAAAGAGTCTCTCAGCCATTTTTGTAGTTTCCTGAAGGTCTCAGGGATTAGTCGCAGTGCATATTTGTATTTTCCTGCGAGATAACTTGAGATTCTGCTAGTATCATGTCCAGTGTAGTTACACAAGTGTAATGGTGACAAGTTTTTCTGTGTGTCTTGGAGTGCAGGCTTGCTCTGATGGCCTTGCAGCTTAGGGTCACTGTTTTGTGTGAAATTCTGCTTCAGAAGTGCAAAGATATCTTCTTTGGTATTGAGGTAGAAGAGCTCATGAACTTTGTGAGGTTTGTGAGAGTTAAGCAGACTTGAACTATTCTTTGCCCTGTCTCTGAGCCTGGAGAGCTGAGAAGGGGCAGAAGGGAGTAGATCACCTAGTCTTTTAATCAGCTGAAGTCTTCCTTGTGCCAGATAAGTGACCAATGATTTAGATCTCTTTTATATTTCAGTTGTGTTATAGGAGAACACAGCCTGTACTGGCTCTTCTGAGGAAAGTCATCTCTATCCCAGCCAAAACCAGCGCACAGTGACTGACAAACCTTTTTTTTTTTTTTTTTTCCCCTCTCATTTGTAAAAGCCCAGATAATATTGGAAATCTTTAAATTGTTTAGGTTGAAAAATTACTTATATTGGAAATTCAGCTGGGATTGAAATACTGTTTATTGAAATAGTGGTCAGTAAAATCTGTATAATATTACTGAGGAATGGATAATATTGATCCCATATCTTCCTTGCTAAACATAAAGATTAGATCAAATGTACCATGACAACTTCTTTATTATGAATGCTATAGAACTACTCCTTGCCATGAGGTATGTGATTCCGTATGGTTTTGTATTATCTTCAGTCAACCAAATTTAGTGCAATTACAATGATCATTTCCTGTAAAATTGCAGATATCTGAATAATGGACCTGAATTTCTATTAGGATGAAGTCATAAAGCACAGAAGCATTCACAGGAGAGCAGAAGATAAAACTACATCAGGTAGAATAATCTCATTCACCAACTAATGTGAATAAGAAATTCAGTTCTTTTGTGGCAGGAGCTCATTCTATGATGATGTTTATTACACCTTTTCTGCAGATTCTCATATTATGCCTATGTTGCAGTTGGCAGACATGTTCTTGGGTAGGTGTGACACTGAGTGTTGAGATAAAGCTCAGTTTTGGACCCACACCTCTCTAGAGATCAGCTGAAGTGGAATAAGAGTTTTTGACTGACTCCTTGCTGAGTGAAGGAACAGCTGCAGAGTTGTTCAGAGATTTATCACTTCTGATCCTCTCCAAAACTCATGACAGTTCCAAATTTCCCTTGGAATCACACCCCTCTCAAATATTTATCTTGATTTGTTTTGGATTTCTTTTAAACATCGGTGAATCCCAATAACAGCCATGTGCATATCCTTGCAGTTAGACTAGTGCAAGTGTAGATGCAATGATTTAGGGTTGGTTGCTAGACTCATGCAGTTCTCCACAGAATCTTGTATGATTTAGGGCATGAGATATCCATAACTGCTCCTATTTAATGGCTTCAGTTTTGACTTCCTGGGCAGCCTATTATTTCCTAAAATGGAGGGAGCAAAAGTGGGATTTTATCTGCATACATAGTAGTAATAGCAGGAGAGGAGTTAGAGATAGAGAAAGTTTCTGTGTGAATAACTGCAAGTAACAATAATTATTTGAACGGTGCAAATGTGTGTTGGTTGCTCACAACCGAACTGTAGTTATAAATAGGAGTTATAATGAATGCAAAAGATATCTGAGACTCAAAAGGAAGATAATTTTTGAAACAGTGGGGAGCAAAGGAAAGTCTGACACTCACAACCACTACATCATTTGTAGATGTACTTTCTGTGCACTTATTCTTGTTTTATTATTACATTAATAATGTTTGAACAGAACTAATCTCCTTTTCTATTATAAAACTCCATCTTAATCTGGCTGGTTGCAAGAGAGCCGCACTTTTTTGCAATGGTAGAGCAGAAGTTATTGAGGAAAAAAGCTTCCTTCTTTGAATTAGGTTTTACTATTATAGTTTGATTTCCATTTGTCCAGTTACTTCTTTATCAGCCCAGCTCCTGAGTTGTGCCACAAACAATCCTAAGTGTTTCCATAGCTGTCTCCAGAATGTGATGTGGTTTCAGCTCTGTCTTGCTTTAAGAGGCAAATGAATTACCTGAAGTGGATTCCTAGCTGGAATCTGAATAGAAGTATAATTTCAGGTTATAGTTTATATGTTGCTGATAATTACAAAGCACAATTGAAAAGTGATTGTTAGTAATTTGTTATTTACGTTGCTGAGTTTTAGTATGATGTTTGAAAAAGGGATAAAAATAAGCTTGTCATGCAATAGTTCGGATATGTAATAAGAGTACTGAGTAGAGAGCAAATATAGGAAAGTCCAAGGAAGCATTACTGACTGCCAAATATTGAAGTTAGACCCAAAACCTTTGGATGTTGGTGTTTTCTTCAGCTGTTGTAACCTTTTCCCTAAGTGAATGATTTCTGTGTTGCAACTTACTTGTGTTCCAAAGATTTTCAGACAAGAAAAGAAAAAAAATCATGTGATGTTAAAAGAAGTCTTGTTCTGATGCTTGTGGATTGAAGAGTAAGTTAAGGGCATAGTTTATCTTCTTGATCTGAAAGTGAGGAACTGTTATGTCGCTCTCACTTCAAAGCGCCTTGAAATAAACCCTTTTGACAGCAAATCTGTTCTTCCAGGCCTGTAAACTGCGAGCCTGGAGCCCTCTGGTGTTCCCGCCTGTGTAACACGCATTAACCACCCGTACAGGCACAGTTCAGGGGGACCGGCACAGCGTTCTGACCTGTGTCAATAAAGAGCTACCAAGCCAATCACTTTCTCCCACCTAAACATTTACTGACTTTATCTACTATTTATCTACGTCAAAAAAACCCCAACCAAACAAAAACTAACAACAACAAACAAAATCAAAACCAAAACAACAAAAAATAACCCCACCTGTAATTTAGTTTTGAGAAAGATAACTGATCTCATCCTTGTTTTTAGAAAAGTTTACGTTGGAGCTATGATCCAGTCTGTATCGGCAACAACTCAGAGCAAAGATAAGGTCTGTGTAAAGGAAAATTTAGGAAACCTGTAAGGTTGCTCTACTGTATCCATTGCAGTACTCTGGTTTTCATTTACTCCATGTCTTGTTTCAAGGAATCCCTGCAAGACCTGTCATCTGGTCTTTTATACCCAAAGCATGATGTCCTGTCTCATTCTCTTGAATTGAGGATTCCTGTTTTTTCTTTCCCAGTACTGGGACTGCATCTGTGACAGACATCTTTTCCTTTCTCCAAGGCAGAGTCTCCAGTACTTCCTCAGCCACAGGTTCTGTGTGCTTCCGTCACTTGCCTTGGCTTATGTGTCCCTTACTGTCTTGCTTCTCTTTCTGGGTTTTTCTTTCTTATACCACCAAACTCTAGGCTGGTTTTGGATGCTGCTGTCCCTGTCTTTATCACTTCTCAGTCTTCCCATGTGCCACGTGTCCCCCATTCTCTTCTTTCTCACAGTATTAGTTTTCGCTCTTTCAGTGAGTTGTATGTAGTCGTTGGTGGCTCAGACTTACTACACAGAGACACTTCCAAGTAAGAGGGTAGTTTCTGGAATGCTGAGATACAGGTTTTGCATTGAAAACACAACTAATGGTCTTGAAACAACATGCAGGAAATCTGTTGTTTCAGTAGGTTTACTGTGAGTAAGGAGCTGTTGTGGACTAACAGATTGCATAATAATTGATTTTATATTAGAGACAATCTCTTTTCCCTGCTGCAGAATGAGTGGGAGAACAATAATTTCCTAGCTTGCCTGGTAAGGCCAGAGAATGTCACACACCAAACCAGTCATGAATTCAGTAGTAGTGCTGCACTGGGAAGCCTGTGGGTTAGGTGAAGGGGAGGCAATAGGACAGTGTGACAACCAGAGGTCTCACTGGAAAACCAAAAAGCCCAAGGACTGGTAAAAACAGACAGTGAAATAACAAGTTTTCAGCAGGAACCTGGGAGGGACATAGGGGTTTTTGCTAGCAGGAAGTATAGTGTTCCTAGTAATTCTCATGGAAAAGTCAATGCTCGCCTCTGGGTGGGGAAACATAAGGGTGGTTTCTGCCCACAAAAGAAAAACAGGTGTGAAAACAGACTAAGCTGCTGCAGGGCACTGGCAAAAAGCCCATGTTGTTACCATGTTACTCCCACTGAGCTGTCCAGACTGTAGGGTAGGAGAAATCACCTTTAATTTCTTACTGTTCTCCTTAGCAATGCTAGAGCAGTTATTTGTAAATTGTGTAAAATACGTTGCCTGGTAGTATACAATCTACAGTCAGATCTGTGGTGGCTAGTTCAACATATAATTAAAGCTGCAAGGTAACTTGTCAAATCAGTAGATTTACAACAGCACAGTTTAGATTTGAGATTTATAGATGTTGTAGTGGGCTCTAAAATATGAGACTAACTAGTTTGAAATAGTGTCAGTCCGGTAAAGAACATTCAGAGCCACAAAATACGTACAAACTCCAAGAGGTCCTTGCTTACTAAAAGTTTACTAATTTACAGCATCTGAAGTGATGTGCTTGGAACACTTTCAGTATTTGCTTTTGAGTGCTTTTCATTCAAAGAAGTATCAGACCTCTACAGGGCATTTGATACCACAGCCTGGACTGACTTTTGACCTGGAGCTATGCTTTATGGGGCCAGCAAATCTCATGTGGGGGATTCAGTGAAAAGTCAAAGCAGACATGCTGTAAAATGCTCAAAATTTATTAGTCATCATCACTTTCTTTTCCCATAAGGAACAAAAATATAATATTAAAAAACAAAAGAAGAAAATACACCATACCCAGACAACATGACTGAGATGAAGAAATGGGATAACATTAATTATGAAAGAAATGACCCAATAAATCAATTTTCCAAAAAAATAAAATAATAAATAGCAACGGTTTAACTTTTACAAGGTTCCTATGAAAGAATTTACAATTATTATTATTATTATTAAACTTTTGTTTACAAAAATCCTTCATAAACCTGTGTTGGCAAATATATATATATATATATACTTCTTCTGTAAACAGTTAGCCACAAACAAAACAAACAAAAAAAATCCATATTTTCAGACAGTTACTATGCTGNTTTTACAAGGTTCCTATGAAAGAATTTACAATTATTATTATTATTATTAAACTTTTGTTTACAAAAATCCTTCATAAACCTGTGTTGGCAAATATATATATATATATACTTCTTCTGTAAACAGTTAGCCACAAACAAAACAAACAAAAAAAATCCATATTTTCAGACAGTTACTATGCTGATGGTATCATGTAAACAAAAAGTAGTGTGCAGCAGCTTCCTCTAATAACATTTTTTCCTTTTTTTTTTTTTTCTCACAAGATTATATAGGGAAATATGTCCATCATAAATTGTTCAAAATATTGAAGTTTATACTTTTGAAAAAGTATGGCTTTCTGCAGTCTAAGTTTTCCTCAGTGCAAAAAGAAACTCATAGAAGCAGAAGGGTACAGTTTTCCTTGGGTTTTGTTTGTTTCCTGAATTTATCTTTTGATTTCTCAATGAAGTAGAGTGAAAATGCTATTAAAAATCCATCTCTCAGTCTTGTGGTACAGCACATTTCAGAAGACAAACGAACAGAAAATGACAAGATGATTTTATGCTGTACCTCTCAAGGTGTAAAAGAAAAGACATGAAAATCAATGGAAGATAAATTGATAATGAAAACTGAAATAATGTAGATAGATTGGGGTTTCATGCAGAAAATATCATCTGTTCATCCAAAATTTTAGCTGCTCTTGACAATTTCTTATTTTTTTCAAAGTTTTTTTTTTTTTATTTTAGTCTTATGTCTAACCCTTGTTTGATAACTTCTCCGTAGTTCTAATTTTTGACATTTGCCTGTTCCTGAGAGGTCTTTATCTGGTTTGTTGCCTGCTGCGTGCTGTCCTGGGGAATGCACTGAGCAGTCACACAGCTGCATTTCTCCACATAGGTGTATGAGTGATCAAGGTAGGTTCCATCACTGCATGTCAGAGTCACCTTTCTTTGGCTGGTCTTGATTTCCTGACAACACGAGCATTTGTGTTCCATTGTGTTGGTCTTTTGAGAATACCTGATTGAAAAACCAATCAAAGAGAGAGAATCAGAATTTATGTGAGAAATGCCACTGCTCCTCCCACCTATTACAAAACATAACCAGAAGTTGTGTGCCTTCATGTGGGACTATTGCTCAATGTTACCATCCTTACAGAATTGTAGTGAAATACAGTTAAGTTGCTCCTAATTGTAAAAGTTGATGGATCTTCATTAATGCACAATAAAAACAACACAGGAATTAATCCCATCCCATAGTGAGGCAGATCAGTGAGATAATAACAAGGAACAAATAGCCTCACTTTCACGTGGGCAAAATCAAAACTGACACTGAACAGGCTGATCAATATTGTGAATATTGAGGTCATTAAGTTGGTACATCAATTTTAAAAAAAATTCTAATTAATTAGCACGATGCAAACAGTTGATGACTGGGTGGATGTTGGACGCATCAGAAAATCACTTGTGATGTGCTTTATGTAACTGCTATAAAGAGTGGAAGACAAGAGAGCACAATTGTGTTTTATAACACTCACCGTGAGTAAGTGTCACAGCTGCCTTCACAGTATGTCATCTCAACAGGTGCAGGAGATACACATCCATTGTATTTGATGACAGTAGTAGTGTTATGCTTCATACAAACTGAGGTCATCAAAACCCAAAGGAAAACGGGTTAAAATACATATGCATATAAATAGATAGCTGTGTGTAACAGCCAGTTTGTAAACAAAAACTAAGATGGATAGAAATTAGATAGGAAATTAAGTCACAGTGCATTTTTCTTTTCATTGCTAAGGGCCAAATGAAGACTCTTGCTGTTTGTGTTATCAAATGGGTGAAATTTTCCCTTTTACTTATGCGACTTTGGTGCAGGATGCAGAAATATAGAGCAGTACTCTGGCAACGGCTCAATCCAACTCCCAGGATTGGTTTCCCTGTCTGCCTTAAAGAGAATGTATCTATGGAAACTGGAGAGTAGTCACAGTCCACGCCCTCTCACAAAGAAAGCTGACATTTAACAGCAAGGGATGGGACAGCTCACCACATCAACGATTCCCAAGGCCTTAAAAATGCATGCTAGGACTGTTCTGTTCCTTTCTTTTTCCACCTGTTCGCTTTGTTACCCTGGTGTGAAGCAGTGCTCCCAAACTTGGTCTAGTTAAGGTCAGCTAATATACCTAATAAGGCACACATTTTCGCTACTTACTCTTAACAAAATTATTATTACTTACGCTTTGGTGGTTTATGGCACTCCATACAGCAACCATCATCAGATATCTTGATGTCATTCTTTAATGGGAAAACATAAAAAGATAACTCGGGTTTCATATCTGCATACTAAAGTAGACTTGCCCTGCTTCCTAAGTTTCTTTGGCATCCGCAGGTTTTCTTTTTTTTCTATTGACATGAAATCTAATTTCAAGCAAGGCTAAATATTAAGGGCACGTAATTACTAAAATATTAATAAGCGCTCTTTGAAAGCTGAAATGGAGAAGGACCAGAACTGCTTTACTGTCATCAGAGTTCAGCAATAAATCTTGTAGCAAATGTAGATAAGAATATTGAGTGACCAAAGTCAGTACAGGTGAAGGATCATGTCAGATAGGGTAACATAATGAATAAAATAACTGACTTGCCAGAGGTGTGGGGTTAGTTCTAATCTACCCTGAATGTTAATTTGAATGATGTTGTGTACTAAGTAGCTTATTTTCCTTCATATTTCCTTTTAATTAGTGAATTCTAGGGGAAAAACAAAAAACAAACAAAAAAAAAACAACACAAAACCAAACCAGAATTTATAATCTTAAATAATTTAGGAATAAATCCCCAATTATTCTTCAATAAGAGTTTTGCATCTATGTCACCTCACACTTTAAGGAACCTGAAACATTATGCTGTACCCTTTTCTCTACTGCCCAGTTCTCAATGAGGATTGATATATTCCCCATTTTAATTTTGACTTGCTTTTCTGAAATTAAATATGATAGAGACCAAATCCAGAGAGCATAAAAGGAGAGATGCTTCTTGTATGATGCTTCTGCTAGGTATTTTCCTTGGACACTGTGATCCTTCTATCACTGGTGTTAGCCACTGCAATCTTTTCAAACATGAGAATGGGTAGAGTAGTACTTACTGGATCACACTCATCAGGGTTAAAGGCAGGACAGCTTGTCTGTCTGATGACTTGAATGAACTGGTCAGCGTGTTTTTCACATGTGTAAACTGTACAGTTATCACCAGGTGGGTTCCAGTATTCTCCTTCCTGAAAGTAGTAAAAATAAAAGCGAATAAAAATCGCCTTATATAAAAATGAAAGAAAAGCCCCCAGGGTCTTATCGTTGTTATGTACAGCAGTTTGATTATTCTGAACAATTAATTGAATTTCAGATGATGTTTTCTATATTATTATATAATGTATATTATTTATTGTTCTATATTATTATTTCTATACTGCTATGAGTCTTTTTCATTAACCAAGTGAAGAGGTTCCATTTTTATCTGAACATAGCTGAATTTTTTGTGTGAATAAGGTAAGTATGTGGACTCATTTGAAAAGAATACTGTGTGTTTCAATGGTCTGGCCATCAGAATTTATGGGTATATCCATTCAAACACAGGGAAGAATTTCTGATGGCTTCACTGACATCCTGTTGTAAAACTCAAACTTGGCTGTTTGGAGCTGAAAACTACCTCCACAGATAAAATTATCCTTTGCTTTCACCTATCTGTTTTTTCTATGTTGATTTCTGAAAGTCATTGTTCAGCATGACAGTGGCTTCCAGAATTCTTAGAAGTGGAGTTTCATGGCATAAGGTACTCTTTAAACTGTATGGAGACTGTCCACTCCCTTGCTGAATATGCATTTGTCTTACAGGAGAAAAGATACAGGAAATACATGTGACAAGGAGAGAAAAGAAGAACGCAACTAGCAGTGTTCCCCCAAAGGGAATTAAACCCATGATAATTACATAGAGCACGTGTGTGATGTTGTCTCCCACAGTCACTACACAAGCCTCTGCCTTGCATGCTCCGCAGCACTGTCCTGGTTCCACTGTGTACTTAAAACCCTGTTCAGAAAGAAATTGAGAGGAGAAGACATCGAGTCATGTCACTGACCTTAACTGGTGGTTATTTGAGGTGAGTGGGGAAGGAATTTCTGGCAGCAAAATAGCACTCACCAGTGGACAGTATGTGTTACAGATAACAGGCTCACACTTGACAGTATGGCGAGGCCTCCAGTCAGGGGATTCAGAGCAGGTGCATTCTTCACAGGGGCCTGATGGAATGACAGCTCCAGGCTATGGGGAGTCAGAAAGAAAAAAGTCATTTTTAGTCAGTAAAAGCAAGTTGCTCTGTATATGTATATCACAGACAATGCAAAGATGAACTATGTGTAGGTTAAGCTACCCATAAATGCAATTTCAGTTGTTGCATTTAAGCAGAGGTTCTGGTTTGGTAATATCAATTTTGGAATTAAATTCTGCTAATGGAAAAAGGAGAGCAGAAAAGGCTTTTGCTTTTAGAGATATGCTAACCTGGATTGAATAATGAATAATATTTTATCTCCGGCCTTTCTGCAAAATATGGCCCATGATACATCTCTCGACACAATTGCATGAAGGTATGTTTTTATAGTGAGTTACTGTGTACTTACTGCATAGTAGGTTTCATTGACCACACAGCCATGCCCTGCAAAGAAAGAAGAAAGGTGGTGTCATAGAGGTGTAACTTTCAAGAGGCAGAACTCTATGAAAAGACTCTTGGTTGTCCAGCAACCTGGTTGTGGTGGCAACCTTGGAACAAGACCCAATAGGATAACGCAGATAATGATAAGGTTTTTGTATTTGTAGACTTAGAAAAATACAACAGTATATAACAGATGAAGAAGGTGAACATTACTTACTGCATTCAAAGGTAGGACAGCATTTTCCAGGCTGCATTATTGTGATTACTTCCTGTCCCTCTAAGCACTGGGGTGTGACCTCAGGACAGAGGCTGGTGTTGCAGTCTGTTTCCCATAAGAGAATATAGAAAATAATGAACTCAGAATTTTGAAATGAAAGCAATTTTGTTTGACATGAACTTGAGAAGTTTTCCAGTAGGGCAAATACGATGTAGTTTGCATAAGACAGTTTAATGACTATTTCAGTCTACATGCCCCACTGTTTTCAAAGTGAATGGGCTTTCCCATAACATTTGTAAAACAAAACATTGTCTTGGAAGAACAGCGTGGTGATTGCTGGAAGGAGATCATTCCAAAGAGAAATTTATACCAATTGGGAAATCTGGTGACTCTCAATGGTTCAGGAACTTTCTTGAGCAATATTTAAATGCTAAAGATTATGTTTTTTAAAGTTAATTTTCTTAATACGGGTGTTTGAAAGAAATAAGGTTTTGAAAAGTTTTTGAATACTGTTTCAGATGGTGGCAGCATTAAAGTTTTCACTTTCACTAAAGATTTCCAGTTACTTTTCTGTGTCTAACTATGTAAAACATTTTAATCTTTAAATACGTTATCTTCAGACATTTAGTATACGCTCTGCAAGAAGGGCCTAAAAACTGGGATGAGGGAGAAAAGCATGATTACATCAATGCAAAGTATTAAAATTAAAAATGATTGCTGTAGTTTCCCAAACTCAATATAGTGTATTCTCCATGATAAAAAACTAAGACTACTTACAGCACTCAGTCCTACTACAGCATGGGTCTTCTGGTATCTGTATCTGAACAGGCGTGTAACCTGGTTCATCACAAAACACTTGCTGTGTCAGAGGACATTTGTGTTTTCTACAGTGCACCTTAAGAGTATTTTTGTCACAGACACATTCCTGGCAATCTTTTGTCCATTTTTCTCCTGGCTATATAAAAAAGAGACACAAAGGGAAGAAAAAGAATTATATGTAAATTCAAACCAAAATAATTCTATTTGCTTCTAGTTGATTGATACAGTGATACCTGATTATATCAGCCTTTTCATGTTTTTAGATTTTATAAGAGACCATCAAACTAAAGCTTATTAGGGGAAGATATTGAAGGCCACTGAAGGTTCTGAGTGTTCAGAAAGCTACCACTTTCTATTTCTTAGTAGTGTCAGCATGAGGGATACAGGAGTTCTAAGGGAGAAGCAATTGAGTTTTGCTTGCATTTTTTAATACAAAATCATCATATGACAAACTCATTTACACTTTAGATTGCAGATTTGTATGCAGCTGAGGAACTAAGACTGAAGACTATGAACATTATCAGCAATAGGTAAAATTTATTATCCATCTCTTCATTTATAGTAACTTTAGCAAGACAGATTTCTGTAAATAAAAGAAACTGTATATGAGGTTATTGAAAGAATATATCATCACTTATTGTTAAGTTTCTTAGGGGTGCTCTAGTACTCATTATTTTTAAGGCTATTTTTTCAAATATTTGTTTTCTTTTAAAGTCCTCCCCAACCTAAGCAAAGCTTTGGTTTAGTGGAACACTAAATATCCTCTTGTTTCATTTAACTGTGCACTTTAAGCCACACTGACTGTGATACTCACCCATCTGCGTTCTCCATTTGGTTCCCTGCAAGCTGAAAAGGAAAACAAAACAAAACAACCAATCAACCAAATGAATGGAGATTTAAACCACTCAAGACTGACATAAAGGAGTACATACATGCAGTTTCAAATAACAATACTGTGAAGATAAAGGTAATAAGAAAATTAATATGCAGACTAGTTCTTCTGAATGTAGAGTTCTACTATCTTGATAGGTCTCATATAAGGAAGGATGGTGGAAAAAAAAGATAATATAAATTATTAATCAATTTTTAGATGGGGAGACTAAAGGGCCATAAAGAGGCTGATTTGCCAATGATCTGACCCTGTAAAAGACAGCAGTAGAACTCAGGGCTCCTGACTAACAGTCATGATATCTATTTATTCCCCAAACTAGCTACAGATTACTTACAACATTCAGAGACACAGATGTTGCTCTCTGCATGCAGGAGTGTCATTCCTTCAGGACAGAAACAGCCTTCAGTTATTCCATAGCCAGGATGCTGAACAGAGCTAGAATAGGAAAAAATGTATATTTAAGTACAACATTTTTGCAGTGAAGCAGGAGACAAAGCAGAATATACAGAAGGTCCACATGTCAGATATGAGAGACAAAAAAATTACACTTTCTGAAGTGCAACAAGAAACTCATATTAATGGGGCTGATCAATATTTATAAACATTGAATAAATGTTCCAAATTTGCAATGTATTTCATTATGAAATAACTCAAATTTGTAAGGGAAGTATATAGGTAATACTAGAAAGAAAAAAAAAAAAGAAAGAAAGAAAAATATAAGCAGCTGATTCAGAATGAGCTTTTTTTTGTCTTTCCATACCTTTGTTCACAAGTAACAGGATTAATGGGCCCACAAGGGTTGTATACCATGCTTGCTGGACAGCTGAATGCTGTATAGCAAAAGACAAAAAATGATTAAAAAATTCACAGTAGATGTATTTTTGCAACAGAAATGACTAGAGCTCTGTCTTTTTCATCTGCAACTTTTGTGAGAAAGGACTCCACTGGATTTTTGTCAACAGTAGCCAAGTGTTAGATGTGTTTACTGAATAAAAAACTAACTTCTACCATTTATCACACCCATTTTGAGTTCTGCGATACTTACAGCATGTATTGTTGGTCTTTCCTCTCCAGTCAATGCAGACACCTCTAGAAGCACACTCTGTAGCATATATCTCCAAACTGGAACACTGCATGGATTCATCATCTATGCGACAGCCATCAAAAACACAGCCTTGGAAAAATGGTTGTGGTGGTATCACGGTATGACATTCTGCAAAAATCCTGCAGAGAGCAAAGAAAACCCCTTCTCTGTTAATGAGCCATTACATAAAGTCTTTTCCTGTCAGACAGCACTTTCCAGTCAATAGCATGTGACTTTCTGCTTCAGAAAGGAAGGTATTATGAAAAAAACAAATTCTAGGAATGGCCAGTAAGCTGCTTTAAGAAAGACTAGGAAATCTGAAGCTCCTTTTTTCTTTCCCCTAAATTTTATTTTATTTTTTTGGTGAAGGTTAATTGTCATAGTCTTTCTGCATGTTTTCACAGGTTTTCATCAGTCTGAGACCATAAATTTAGTGCAAAAGGCAATTACACCAGGCTGAGAAAAAAGGGATAACAAAAGTAGTCTAGAGATAGAAAAATTGCACATAAAATAGCTCCAGATTTATAGAAAGCATATGAAAGAGGGCTTTTATAAATGGCTCAGCTGAAATAAAAGATGTTTTCAACCTACACAAGTATAGGAAATACTTCAGGAACCAAACCTTTGTGCTTTTGGAGCTCTATGTTTTATGTAAAATGTATAAAGAATGAAAGACACTTCTTGGCTGTTTGTGTCTGCTTTGTTAACTTGCTTGATAACCAGATTCTTTATGATTTGGACTGAAGACCCACTTGAAATATAGAATTAAGCATTTGTCTAATAGTATAACTTAGAGTTATTAAGTACACTCTGGTAGTATTGAAACCAAGAGTATGAATTTTGGTGCTTGCTGCACCTCTTGTATTCTGCCTTCACCTCTCCTTGCTCAGTTATCTTTAGCTTCCAAGTCATTTCAGTTATTTTCAGATGCTAAGGTTATGGTTGTTATTTTTCTTGTAAGATACTGGAAGCTCTTTCTAGAAAGAATGAACTTGTTCAGTTTTTTTCTTACTCGCTCAAGATAAGCTTGCAGAGTGGAGGTGTATCACAATGAGGCTTCGGTGGAGGTGTGGTTATAATTGGTGGTACTGGTACTCCATGGCATGTCTTGTTGTCGTCAACAATCCAGTGATGAGCCATTTGAGGACAGGAAGAAATGATCTTACCACTTGGTAAACGACATTCATCTGCTATATTATTGGTACATGTTCCTGGAAGAGACAAGTTGTGTAAGTCTCATAAGCCATGTCAGAAATGCACAATACATTACTGTTCTGATATGTTTAGATGTGATGTGATCATGAAATACGTATAGTGCCTTACTTCATAGGTAGTGGTTTCTTTACATTTATATGAACTTTAATTTAGGTTATAGAAATAAACTCCAAGTCTAAAAGCCCAGCCCCAGAGAAAAAAATAAAAAGAAGATTGCTGAATTACTGAGCTTTTGATATCCCACAAAAGTTGAAGAGCAGAACTGTTTTAATTTCCATTTTACAGCTCTTTAAAAATTTGTTAGTCATGACATTATACACCCAGAGTGGATGAGAACAGCTATGGTAGAGTGAAGAAAGAGTAACATGTCTGATGAGTGCATCCATCTTACCACACTGTCCTTCAGTGTTGTTGCCAAATTTGCTGTATGGGAGTTTCACAGAGAAAATTAAACCACTAAAGGTGATGGTTGCACCAATCTCTTTTATTTCAACAATCATATTGATACCAAGAGTGGAGAAAGAAATACCATCTTTTTCAAAGCCTGGTTTGACAATCTTGTTGTTGAAGTACATCTGAATGCAGGGTTAAAAAAACAAAACAAAACAAAAAAAAACACAACTTCAGAATAAGCACTGCTTCTGCCTGCTTGTTTTAAATAATATGTTTTCTAATCTTCGTAATTATTACATAACTCCATGTGGTTGTGCATCACATCCAATACCCACTGGCAACTCAATAACAGCATATATTGCATTGATATCTCACCTTATAATGCTATATTGGTAAAGTATGATAACCTAAGTGTCCTCAATGTACTCTGTCTTTACAGGTTGTGTGCTAATGCACAGTATTCTATATCCAAATATTTTCTTTGTATCCCCCATAATTATGTGTATTGCAAATATTTTTCCTATGAAAATGAGTGGTAGTTTTCTTTAGCTATGGAAATATTTCTGCCATTATGTAATGACTTTGCTGCATAATCACACTGTCCCTATACAACACATTCATTGGCATTGGAGGAGTTATCTGAATTCAAAATTAAGTTAGATGTCCCTAGTGTCAGTTTCATGTAATGCTCATATTTATTTGCTAACTTAAGCTTTTTAATGTTCAGCCAGTATCTTATACGAGCTAATGAAAGTGAACATATATGCCTAATAACTTTTTGTCAGAAATTATTCTGCAATCCTCTTCTCACTGAACTGGGATAAAGCTGTAGTTGAACCTTTCAGTTACTGTTTTCTTTCACAGGGAATCACTGGAACCAGCAGATGTTTCTAACTGAGAATTTGGTATTGCTCTGTAAGGGGAGGGAGTCTACTGAGACAAAATTTTCCACCCTTTCTTTGCTTCCTATAATCAATTAATAGATTCCTCAGCATAAGACTGGGATTGACTTTTCACTGGCTTGCCAGCACTAGTTCAGGATCATGAAGGTGACACTCCAAGGCAACCCTTTTCTTCAGCTATACATCTCTTCCCAGAAGGAAAGTGGGGGAAGAGTCACGTCAGGGCTCTGTTTAGCACCTGAAGTTTCCTGTGCAGAGAAAGCAGTCCCTAGTCATCCAGCATACAAGGGATATATACCCAGATTCATCCTGTGAGAAGAATTACTAGTGACTTACATTTGTGTTTCTTCATTATCTGTTTGTTTACACACACGACTGGCACAATGTACCAATTCTCATGAAATATGAATTAAGCACCACTGTGAGCATTCTTTGTGGCTTCTCTATCAGCTCTATTAGTCTGTTTCCTAGTGTTATTTACATGTAAACATATATAATACATTTGTATCTGCATAATGCTAAGATGGTTATGGCATTTTGGTTTTAGAATACATTGCAATCTTTCCCACCCCCCAACAATAGGCTTTGCCCTCATCACCTCCATGACATATTCTCACAGACTGTATCTCAAATCAGCATTAGTAAGGTTTAAGGACCTTATGTCTTTTTTGTAAAAATAGAGATTAAAAAATGTATTTTACCACATTGGTCATAACACCATTCATGAGTTCCCGAGTCAACACCACTTTTGCAGATTTGTAGAAAATAATAATGGATTTAGGGCAGGAGAGTCCATCTTTTGAATCGCAGTAATAATTGTCGATGTAAACACGGAAGTTGTCATATTTAGGGACAATCTGTTGCACCAGGACGTAAGTGCAGTTTTCAAGGAAAGTATAGTAGATTCCGTCAAATGTAATGTAATGAGGATCACCCCATCCACTACACACACCTGGTATGGAGAAAATATTTGGAAGATTAGGATGAGAATTAATGTAGAAGAAAGAACTGAGTAACTGAAGTGAACACAGTGTAATTTACAGAGCAACCACAAGAAGAGAAAATGCCCATATAACCCATGCAAAGCTTTGCTTTTTTCATAAGGTGTTATCCCATACTCTACTGGTGCTTACATTGACACTCATATCGGTAACAGCAGCCACTTTCATCAGGTACAAGGACTGCAGGATATTTGTTTGCACATGTGATTTCCTTTACAGGTGGGCAATTCGTTGGTACTACGTCTATGTTATTATCTCCCTTACAGATGACTTCTGTGCAGTTGGATAATTTGAAACTTTCTCCAGGCTGAAAAAAAGAATAAAAAATTCTTGTCACAAAAGCCTGTAAACTGGTATAATCTTTACTAAAGCTGAAGCAAAGATTAAAATGAAACTCTTATAATGAAAGACAAGTGTTTCTTCTTCATGAGGAGCTCTTCTGGAATTTAGGGGGATAAGCCTTAGGTTAAAGGAACTGATGTCCTTTATACTAGCTATGTATAGTACAATTCACTGTCAGCACAGACCACCAGGATAGGGAAAAAAAAAGTGCACAGAAATAAGAGTGTAGGAGAGGAGAAGCAGATACAAGACTCCAAAGTAGCTTATATGTCTCTGTTTAGTGAAAAAGGAAGATACATGTGAAAATTCACCCTGATATGGCAGAACTCTTGTTGCTGATGCAATGCATCAGTGTTTTATTACCACTAAAGTAATTACAAAAGAATGATATAACCTGCCTTATCAGTATAAAAAAATGAAATTCCAAAAAAGGGAAATGCAAACTTATGTCATCAGTTTTGCCTATCATTAGCAAAATAAATATGATAACCTGCATATATAAGGTTTAAAGACTTCAATCTGTACAATTCCAGTATCAGCAAAACAATGACATTTCAAAAGTAAAAAAAAAAAAAAAACTTAGAAATTACGTACTTGTAGGGGAGGGTAAGTAGCAGAAACACAGCCACGGAAATGGAAACTTGTAGTAGTGCTTGGCAGAGGAACTGATGTTGTGGTAGACCACTCAGACGAAGTAGTGGATACTGGAGTAGTAACGATACAAGGCACAGCATGTCGCTCAATAGTGCATGATGGGCTACAGATGGCATAATATCTACATCCATCGCTATCCACTCTATTGTAAATCAAGTCACCTGTATAAACAGACAAAGTGTTGAAATGAACAATTAGGTAAAAAAAAAAATCAAAATAAAGTAAAAATAATTAAAAAGGCAATAGAAACACTAAAAATAAAATATTTAAAAAGTAATGAATGAAAAAAATTAATTAAAAANAAGTAATGAATAAAAAAAATTAAATAAAAAAAAAAAAAAAGTACAAAATATGAAATATATTCCCGCAAACAAAGGAAAACTAACCAGGTGAAAAAATAGAATCACCAATCTTGCAAAAGCATGTGGTAGTTAAAATCGGAGAAGGAGTTTTGGTTGAGAAAGATTCACTTCGGGGAATACTCGTTGTGGTGATGGTGGTGGGGCTGGT
>VXAU01001956.1:20000-24990 GCA_013399695.1 Formicarius rufipectus | reverse complement strand
AAAAAAAAAAAAAAAAAAAAGGCAATTGGCTGTGGCGCTACTCCTTGGTGATAGAAATTATCTTGCTGAAAGTCCGAAGCTGATCATCATTTGGAGAGGAGATAACACTGTTAATTCTAGCATGTTATTGTGATACCCAAACTTTTGTTATATGTTCATGGCAAAATTTCCTAACATACTGTCCAGACAAAAAAAACATGGTAGATCAGTGTTGAAGGCTGGTGCAAGCAAACTTTCTGTTGAAAAAATCATTCTCTTGTGTTTTCAGAGTATGTGTTGAGACCCTGTTACCTGATGGAGTATTGTTTTGCATTGACTGCCTTGCACATAAGTATGACATTGCAACGGATGATGTGTTACATGATGAAAAGCTGGTCATGCATGTACAGAGCATTTCCCACTGGACACCTGCTAGCATAGGACCTTACAGTCAGTCCATCAAGGTAGGGAATTTTTGTTGCTTCATGTGAACTAGATGCCTGTTTACTGAAATGAATACAGTTACAAAGTCTCTCTCCCATCTGAATCTGCAAAAGAAAATGTGTTAAAAAAATGGGCACTTTGCATTAATGTTTTTAAAACTTTTGGACAACTTAACTCTCATCAGTCATTTGTTTTATGATAATAAAACTGGTTAAATAATTCTTTGCAGAGAATCTCAAAACCAGCATACTTCTGTTGTATATTATAATTAGACAAAAAAAACCCTCACACATATACTTTTATAATCTGTCTAGAATATAAACCGAATTTAAGAATGACTGAGGGTATTTCAGTATTTTATAGGTAAGTCCATTCTAAAATGCTTATTTAATGAAATCCTTCTTGAGGCTAATGGTACTGCTTAACCATCTAAAAGAAAAGCAAGGTTGAAGAACTGTTGTTTTTCTCAAAATAATAGCACCCTGAACAGAGTATTACATAGTATGGAAAGGAGTCAGCATAGTATGGAAAGGAGGCAGCAAAGTATCATGGAGAAGTCGACCAAAATTTGCATTAAAATATTTTCTCCTAGGATTATATTTCTTGCCCAGTTAGTATGGTTCTGACAATTAGTGAACTGTCTCAACCTTTTGTGTTGCAAATATATATATACATACCTATCTTACCAATATTCCTCTTGTGTAATACATTGTCCAGTGTTGTGCAGATTGATTTAAGCAATGTTGTGGCATCTGTTTAAATTTCCTGAAACTTCTATGGGTCTGCAAATCCACCTAGTGCAATGGTCATGAAATTGTACTTGGTCTTGTCTTTCTATTATTTTATGAAAAATTTCAGGAATAGCATTTTGGTTCAGAAGCTCATGTGGAATTTGGTTTATTTTCAGGAAGAAATGTTGATAGATTACTACTGTATGGATTTTGTTGTTATAGGATGGTGGGGTTTTATCATCTATATATGTGCATTTTTCTTGAGAAAGCAGGATGTTGGTTTATTAAACTTTATTCCATTCAGTCTTACACCTTAATGATCATAGTTGTATCATGTCATGCATCATCCTGCAAAGATAAAATGTAATAAACTTTGCATCTTTGCTATTTGGAGAAACTTCTCTAATACAAAATTGCATATAATCTGTGTGTCATGGGAATGGCATTGACTAAATTCAGAAAAGGGCATGAACTGAAAATTTCTTCTGTAACCCAATGAATAATCTCATGCTGCAAATGAACAGTAAGTAGACACTGCCAAGATCTTCTGGTGGCTTGGGACAGTCAGCATACCCAAGGAAAGGGTCATATCTCTTCAAATATAGTGTAACCAGTAACGTTGATCAGCAGTTCAAACATGAAGGAAAACTTTTCACTGGTGTGTTGTGTTGCATTATTTTCTTTTATCTCCAAGGGAACATTTTAATCACACAACATTATTTTCCCTTAAGGTATAAAATAAGTATTTTTTTACTTTTAACAGCTGATTACTACAGGAGTAAAGTAATAGTGAAAAGCTGAACTTCTGCTACAGGATCACTCACTTTGTCATTCTTTATGGCTATATTCTGTCTCTAGTCCACAAACACCTCTATGGGGAATGGTAATATACATGCCAGAAATATTTTTAATCCTTTCCCAGATTTCACCTCGCTACTACCAACAATGCCTTTCATCTGAGTATCAACATTGAACATCCTTGTTTTGTCTTGCTAAGAATCTTTGACTTTTTGATAACATATTCCTGTTCTGCAGAGCTTGATCCAATACATGTTAAATGTACTGGAACTAGTAAACATTTCTGTAAATGTTTTTAATATTTTAATATTTGTTTCTTTCTAAAATAGTATATCGAGGATATAATCCATAAAACTTTTTTATAAGAACTTTTCATATAAGAGTGCATAAGCACATAAACAATGTATTTGAATTTGAAAATTTATTAATGGAAGATACGGGGTTTGTGAATTTTTCCAAAATTAGAATCTTCTGTAATTGGGTTTTTAGAACTTCCTTAGACTACATATGATCAATTAAGGTCTTAAGTTCACCAGCAGAAGTAAGAACTTCAGTATATTTTAGGAATGGAATATATTTTCCAGAATAAAAAAGGAACAAAAGTGAGATTTTAATCTTTATAGTCAACAAAAAATATTTCAAATTATCATAATTTTATTATGATAAAATGTTTATGATTTTTTTATATTTGAGGAACAGCTTAATGATCTTAAAACAGTAAATGCTTATTACGCTTCTGTTGTGTATCTGTAGAGATTGTTTATCTTTTGCTTGACAACAATAAAAGTTTTTTTCTTTTCAGTCCAATATAAAGTTTTCTGGACACTGGGGAATCATCATGTATTTTTGCACAGTGTTTTTTCCTGACTTTACAATAGATCAAAGACTAATGTTCAGGGAGTTGATGTACACTGGCATGTAAGAGCAGAGCTGGCAGTGGAAAGATGTAGATAGTCATGCAAACTATGGAATTCACACTTCAGGCTCAAAAGTCACTCAGCAGAGCATCAATTCAGTTCTGCAAGGACCTTTCAGGATCCTGTCAACAGTGCTATAGGGACGAAAAGTAAAAACTTGAAATTTGCCACAAAAATGTCCTAACCTCAGTCTAATAGACCCCAAATAACAGTGGCAGAATGAAATTAGGATTTTCAAAATATTTTTAGCAAAATTCTTTCCCTTTTGGTATTAACATTCTTTAAAAACAACTTCAGTGTTTCTCCTTGTAAGATGTAGGCATGAACTGTTCAAAGATACATAAGGAGAAAAAAACCTGGTGTCATTTTATACAATTTTCTTGGTCCAACTCAACCAGCTCTAATGTGTGTGTCAGCAAGTGGAAGCTGCATCAGTTCTTATAAAGGCTATACTGCTGATTGCACTAATGTATAATGAATATTCTTATTACATCCTTCTAAGAGTAGTACCACAGGCTATCCATTCTGGGAGTACATGATGATACATGATTTGTCTTCCTCCAGATCTTTGCTCTACAGTGAGCACCAGCTCAGTTTGTGCTGGTCAATATTTTTATTAAAGATACTCCATGTTTTTACTTCTCACTGTTGTTTATTATTATTTTATCCTCATGTTTTAATTCTGTTTCACCAGCGGATTAGAAAATTTATTAAGACTAAGCAGTAATTGGTAGCTTGTGTACAAAAACTTACCAGCTCCACAAAAGCAAACAGCACAGCTCTACATTAGTGAGTTAAACATGAAGATGCACTTGCAAGGCCATGTTTGGGGTGAGAAATTTATACTGAGAGCTTATTCATGGTTATTTATTTTGTGAGAACATTCTTTGAGCATTTATGAAGTGTAAGCATAGTTCATTTAAAAATAATTTAGAAAAAAAAAGCCCAATGCATCTTAAATACTAACCACAAATACTTACTGAAGAATGTGTGAAAGGTTAACAGTGTTCGTACCAGGTGTTCTTCTAGTATATTAATTTAATTTAAAAGTCTATTTGCACCTACAGTTTGTTTGCTTTGGAAAGTTTCTTAATGTTTTTCTGTCTAGAAATGAACAAGTAAACTGCCACAGTGGACTTCATCATACCTCATATTCTATAATATTTTTTCATGGTGACATTCCAACATATATGCATCTATTACTTCATTATGTCTGTTGAACCTTTTACCTTTTCCAACTTTGCCTTGTGACTTCAGCTCCTTTCCTCTGAGAGCTGTCAAATCCCACTTTGAACCATTCTTCAGGTATCTTTTTCTCAGTTTTTGTCTCTGCATTACCTTGTCCCAGCAGTTTCCTTCCCATCTTTCCTTTTGTGATTCAACAACAGTATATTCTATTATACCATATCTAGTAATATGGGGATAGAATACCTGGAGCTTCCAATCTAAATAGTGTTCCTCTGGGATTGATACTTGTGATGATATCATTATCATTTTAGTCAACTATTTGGGCAATAACATGTCTAGCAGGATTGTGATGACAGTAATTTGGATAGTGCTTAATGCATTAGAGGGGCTAGGCTGTCATTCAGAGATACCTAGACAAGCAACTGAAAACAGAACCCTCATGAAATTGAGTAGAAGTAAAGGAAAAGTCCTGCAGCTAAGACAGAATAGTCCCATGCAGCAATGTAGGAAGGGGCCTGGCTAGATAGTGGAAGTACCTCGAGATCATGATTTTCAGCATTCTAAATGTTAGTGGAAATTCACCATTGCAGTGGTGAAGGTGAATTTCATACCAGGTAGCATTAGCAGGGTTGTAGCAGGCAAGTCTTCAAAGCCTGACTGCACAAGACCCTTAGCAAACTGTTCTAATGTCTACGTTAGTCCTGCTCTAAGCATAAGGTTGAATTAGATTACTCTAGTATTCCTTTACAACCTAATTTTTTGTCACATTCTGAACATAATGTGAAAATTACTGATTTACTGACAGATTAACAGAAAATAAACATCATACTTAGAGAAAAAAGAAGTCAGTACAAATCTTGCTCTTCAGGGGGTAGAGATTCTTAATGGTGCTGTATGGAAGAGCAGTTAGGACACTGATTTTTTGTAGATGAA
>VXAU01001956.1:0-15000 GCA_013399695.1 Formicarius rufipectus | reverse complement strand
AGTCATAATAATCCAGTTGTAATACAAGAAAATATTCAGTGTCATGTTTTGAAGTCCAGATGAATCTCTTCAGCAACCTATGATGTCAGTGATACGGTTATCCTAGTGATACACTAACCTTGGTGATATGCTCATTCTGGTACCATCTACCCAGATGAATTCTAACAGAGCATCAACAATATAGCACTAACTATGGCTCTTAGTGTATTTTGAATACTCATAAGCTTTGGACTAGTAAACGACTGACAGTTTTCTTTCATGATGTCTCAAAATGGGGACATCTTCATGTAAACATGTAAACCTCTTTGCTATGTGTCTGCTGATCCCACTGTTGCAAGGGAGTTCATCCACTGTCTTGTATGTATAATAAAGATTTATTTCCTAGTTTCTTTAAGGAAGTCTGATGCCAAAAATTGGATTAAAATTTTGCTTTAAGGTAAAAAGAATAAAAATAGAAGTAACTATATAAAAAAATAACCATACCATTAATTAATCCCAGTCTTATTTGGAATGTCTTATTCTACATTAGATGTCTTATTCCATACTTTTTTTGTTTTTTGTAGTTTACAAGCTAATCAGTTCTGTCCTTGGCAGACATAAGTGTTTCTGATCCAAGAAACATAGGAATAATTATTGTTAGGAAGAGAATGAAATCATTTTTGTTTCATTACTTTCTTAAAAAAATTAGTTTTTAAGCCATTTCCAGTGCTATAATTTTATATGAAAAATACCAGAAGATAACCAATGTAATCAAAAACATAGGTTTAAAAATGTTGTAATAGACAAAATTTTACCTTCAACTGTTGTACTGACTGTCTTAGAAGAATATTTGACTTTGTAATAGCCAGCAATAAATTCCACAGTCAAAAACTGTCACTGAGAGAAGTGCTTTAGAATCCCTAAGATTCATTATCCAAGTAGTGATTAGGCCAGAAACAAAAAGCACGGTTGTAATCATAAACCATAAGGACTATATGACTGAGTCTGACAGTAATGTCAAAACCTACCAAAGAGAGAGTTTAAAGAGGAGATCACTTCATTTGGAGATCGAACAAAAGTATTCACTCTGACTTACAAATCCTTCATTTCTTATTCTTTGGATTATTTATGAGCTCACTCAGATCTGTAAACAAAGGAAACTGGCCAGGTCAACTATCATAGGTTCTGTCTACTACTACTACTACTACTACTACTACTACTACTACTGCTACTAGTAGTCTATCCTTGAAACGCTCACCAAAGCTTAGTACCTTTTTGTGCATACAGCAAGTTTTCCATGGAGAGCAATAGACTTTCTCTACAGATTTCCTTACAGAAAGAGTCTCTTGACCAACAACCTTTTAGTATTCTGCAGTGCCTCTAGTCTTATGCCCATATGCGTCCTCATGATGGTACTCCCTTGAAGGTTTACAGGAAAAGGACAAAAATTTTGAAAAATTGAAATAGACATCTTCATTTCCCCATCAGAACAACTGTGTTTTCACTATTTTCAACTGTACTGGATTTTATAAAACAATAAACACGAATATAGCCCCACAAGTAACTAAACTTTTAATTGGCTGCCTTGAAAAAGAGTTTCAACATAATTATACTGTGATATCATGGTATATCTGACATACAGATGCTAAATTTATCTTTACTGGAAACTTAGACTCCTTGATTGATTTCCACCACAAATTCAGTAATTATCAGTTTTCTGCCAAGCCATCTCTGAAATGTTTCTACACCAATATTACTTTTCTAGATGTTATCATCGGTATCAAAATTGTTACCTAAAAACTGCCATATGTAGAAAACCCAGGAGTCCACCTATTTCCATAAAATAAAAACCTATACCAAACTGTTAAAAGATGTAATATACTGTCCCACTCTTCAATAAGACATTTTTTTCTAAGCAGAACACATGACATGTTCATCTCTGTCATCTAGAAATTTTTAATCAATAGAATGACTCCTGTGCAAAGAGTTGCCTAAATACGGTATTTAGGAAGTACTTTAGAGAAAATGCCATTACTGATTCTAAATCCTTAGTTGTCACCATCCAACCATGGAACTTTTAGAACATCACTGCACAGCTATAGCAAATAACAAGTAAAAGATCCTCCATTGGAAAAAAAAAAGAAAAATCTTCCTAGAAAAATCTCAGAACCAGCTTTGGTGTTCAAACAGCCCACTAACCTTGCTGAGCTCATTGGTAGAAGCAAATGCTGTGCAACACCAAATGGATCAAGAGTATGCCTGAGCATGAAATAGAAAACTTGTCAAGACATCTCTGAAATAAATAAGCCCTACAACAGACCTATTAAACTTCTCTGTATTCAATACCAGCACTTTTTGGATTGTAATATATTTCAAACACTTTCATGCTAACTTTGCAAGAGAAACTGAGCCTCCAGTCTACCTCAGATTAAATGGCTCAGAAAGAACCAAAAATCACCCAGGTAAATATTTCTAATAAAACAATCATTCTGTAGTCTCTCAGAATTGATTCTTAATGGATACTCACAAAAATATCTTCAGAAGATGAGAATAAGGACTCAAATGTGTAATTCTGCTGTAATTTTGAAAAAGTCATCATCATGGCTAGACTTCGCGAACGAAGATTTGGGAGGGTTTTACCCATGCTTGCTGCAAGTGCACTGATGGCTGATAAGGCCAATGTGAGATAGGCAAGTCTGGTTGCAAAAGACAAAGCAGAAAGTCTCTGTAGGTGGCACTGTCAAGGCACGGTTCTTTCTGCATTGTCTTTTCTCCTCCAGGCTGATTCTGCGTGCTGTTTCAAAGGAGACAGCAGCGTTATAGATTGTGTAACTCCACGACTCCCAGTTGGAGGCCAGAGTGGATCAGTGATGATGGTCAATATGGCCAAGGCTGAGGTGTTGTTTCAGGCAGTCCTTGTATCTCCTCTTCAGGGCTCCTCTCTTGCGGCAGCCGGTGGCGAGTTCACCATAGAGCACAAGCTTAGGGAGGCGGTGATCCTCCATCCTGGAGACGTGCCCTGCCAAGTGCAGCTGCGTTCTCAGCAGCATGGCCTCGATACTGGTGACCTCTGCCTGTTCCAGAACAGACACTTTAGTCATGTAGTCAGACCAGTGGATGTTTAGGATTGTACGGAGGCAGCGTGGGTGGAAGTGTTCAAGGAGTCGCAGGTGGTGGCAGTAGATGACCCAAGAGTCAGACCCATAGAGAAGAGTAGACAGTATGATGGCTCTGTAGACACTGATCTTTGTACTTTTCTTCAAGTGTTTTTTTAAAAAAGAAAGTAATTCTGCTAAAAACATGCTGTCATTTTGTTGATGTTATGTTGATGCTTCTTAACTTCTGTATGTTTTAGAGGCTATAACCTATTTGTCCTGGTGTCTTTCCTAAGTAGTATCTTCTCTTTCTCCCCCTTTGTCTCCTCTGCTAAAATCTCTCCTTCGTAGCTTCATTTGTTCTTATGAAGATAGCACAATTGATACCTGGCTAGGTCTCCTCACCTTGTATTTAGCTTCTAAAGCTGTGACATTTGTTTCAGATCAGTCACCCATATTATTTCCTATAAACATCCCCATTATTCATACTTTTTCATGTTCTGCTTTACTATGTTTTACGGTAAAGATCATAGTCAGAGTTCAAACATCTTTTTCAAGATTATGTATTCACTATTGGCAAATGTATTTGGGTCCACTACATTATCTTGGCATTTTGGCACCACAAATGTTTCCATCCCCCATCCCAGTTTGTTTTTGTTTGTGAATATGATGAGAGCCTGAGGGTTGAGCTCAGTAACAGAAACATTGTCTCTTTCTCTAGAGGTTCAGTTATGTGATTATTGTGACAGGTTTGAAGTGCTCATGTTCCTTCTCTTAGAATTTTCTCTAGGTTAACTGCTTGTGAGCCGTGCCATGCCCTAGATATTGGCTAACATATACAGAAACCATGTCTTGATTCTTTGTGTGGCTGGTATTTCTGCTGACTTTGCTTTGCTGAAATTCCAGTTGTGAGGACATCTTGTGTTACTGTGTACCTACTGGGGTACTAATATGGATCAACCTTTCTTTTCTCCTCACTTGTTTCCTACAGTGTCCATATACTTTGTTCATAATAGATGCTTTCTAGTACAGTTTTATGGGTATATGGGAAGGTATCCAAAACTGAACAGATATTTCAAGATATCAGGTTAATAATTTCCGTACCTTCTCTGGAGAAGTAATCTTCTACTGAGACACCAACATCCTCCAATAAGCATAGCTTTTTACTGTAGTACTGAAAGTAAGTTCAAGCTGAACTGATTGTGATAGATAAGTGTCATCCATATCATTAAACAGGGAAATAATATTGAACCTCAAAAATATGTCAAACTTCTTTTTTCCAGCTTTTGATCTGTGTTCTATCAACTGTTTTAAATGTGAAACCTCATTGCTTTTAGCTGCTTTTTTTCTGCTGAAACCATGGTCACATGAGTCGGAGAGTTGAAACACTGTACTGCTTTTCAGACTGCTCCCCTTCTTGCACTCTTTCAGTGCAAGTAAACCACATGGGATCTATCTCCCTCAGGCAGTGCAAGCAAACAGGGTGGTTGTCTTGAGACTGTGGGGATATTTTCCATGGTTGTTGGTGAGATCATATACCCTTTAAGGTAGATTTTTTTTCTCATATCCCCACTCTTTGAGTCCAAGGGACCACAAATAATGTTCATCCTTCTCCTTCTGTTGACTAAGCTTCCTTTTACCACTATAGAAACTTCAAAAACAATTCTTTTAAGCCAGCACTGTCATGTGCTGCCTGTTGTTGAAGTACAGCTTTCAACTCAACTCTACGTAACATTTCAAGAATTGAATGCATTTTATCCCTGAGTTCACTTACACTGTTCCTCGCCAAAAACCCTCTCAATCTAAGAAAAAAAGACAACCTTGGAATCCTCTGAGAGAGTTCTGTTTCTGAACATTCTCTTTGTAATAAGACAGGATAATATTTTCAAAACAAGGCAAAATCTCTTAGTCAACCCGAGTGTTGCATTTTAGGGCAGCTTAAAATGGAAAAGCCAAATTTACATACATGCCTATACCCAGATTCACACTTGTCTTAGGCTTAAAGAGTGCAGGATTTTGTGTCTCTGCACCAGAGAACGATTTTTGACATCTTTTTTTTTTTTTTTTTTTTTTTTTTTTTTTTTTCCCCAAGGCTAACTAAATGGTTTTCAAAGGTTTGCATGTTTTTCCTCTGTGGTTGTTAGTTATTTGAAATTCATTTCTGGTTGTCTTCTGTTATAGCTCCAAATTGTAGTTGTATTTGTGTTCTGAGTTACTGGTAACTTACTCATACGGATTCTACCATGTTAATATATGAAAACATGCTGTATACGACATTTTGTCATGAATTAATTACTGAGCCACTTCTCTTTTTCAGTCAGCACACTAAACTAATGTTGAGCGGTTTGAGGTTATGATCCAGACAGGGTTAAAAATAAGACCTTTAGCTCCAAAATTCTGATCAAGTTTGTATTTTATAATTAGATATATTTTTAGAGAAAATTGCATATTCACTACTCTGTTACGTAAGATTATTTTTTATTATATGGCGTTAGTGTGACCTGTTTCTTCTCTTTGCAGGTAGAGCTGTGTATTAGTGTTGAATTAATTTTCCCCTAAATATCCTAAAAACTGTGAAATGTTTTGTGGTTTTTTGGAGATGAAAAGTACTGTGTAAGTGTAAGATTACTTCTTTGTATTAGGCAGAGAAGTTANCTCCCCTCCCCTGCCATTTTATTCCCTGCCATTTATTCCCTTACTTAAGTAACTGGAGAGAGAAAAAGAGTTCTTATGTAAGACACAAGCTATTTTCCTTAAAAACTTTCTATTATATGGCATCTGTTACATTGGAATGCATTTTGATTTTTCCACGCTATTTGAAATCAATTGGTAGCAAAGAGAAGTATGTTTTCATATATGAGTGAAAACAGTTGCAGTTTAGACAAACATTATTTTTATATATCTTGATTATTAAATATTACAGTTTCTAACGTGCATATTGTAGTTTTATTTACATTCAGTTCTTCAATGAACTTTAAGCACGTTCCTGTTTACTTATGTTAAAGCCTCAGTTCTTTGGAAAGATTTATTAAAATTCCTCAAAAGTACACAAAGGTCTAGAATAATTAAAATATTCTATAAATGTGCCTGTCCTGATCTGTTGATTCTAATGCTATTTTTGAAATATTGCAATGCAATAAAATCATATTTTTAAAAAAAAGTGTTCTAATAACACTGTCCATTTTTTTTTTCTAATATATAAAATCTCTTAGTAAAGAAGGGTAGAATAATCACTGGTATATCTGTAGAGACTTCGGGTTTTAAGTTAGAGTTGTAATGTCTGAATCCAATTCTTAAGGATGAACTGAGTTACCCACTTGCATAACTTTTAGTTTAATGTTGATTTATAGTACATATGCCAAGAGTTATATGTAACTTTCATATGTGCATACTCACTGCAATCCAAAATACTCAATAGATGTAGATAAAATATGTGAGATTACTTCTGTCTCCATTACATTTCTGCACCTCGTACTGCACCATGGACCTGTAATTGTAGTACAGTTCAAGGGTTATTGTATTTCCATCCTTTATACATTACTCTCTCAAAGATGTACCAGTACTCCTAATTGCTACTTGTGTTGGATACAGTGATGCTGGTAGTATATCCAGTCTATTCTGTGCTACAAAACTTGCTTTAGAACATACTCATAATTGTAGTCAGTGGGATTTTTCTCTTAACTTCGGTCAGTCCGAAGTTAAGTAGCTGGCAAAGGTGCAAAAATAAAGGCAGAAATTATAAGGAAAATAGCAAAGAATAAGAGAGAGAAGGTTGCAAAGAAAAAAAGAACTGTAAAATACATTTAAAAAAAAAGCAAAGTTGATACTTAAAATGTTAAAGCTATGGGTTGAAAAGGGAATGTTGGCAAAGGTCGTTTAAGAAGAGGTTAGCTGTAGAATTACAAACAAGAAAAGAGACAGAGAAAAAAATAGGAGAGAAACTGAGTCAGACAGAAAGTAGGTAAAGTGGAGAGAAGTGAAGAGAGAGAAGGAAATTCATCCTGCTGGAGATAGTTTCTCCTGTCACTCACAGATAAGCATTGCCTCTAGAAAGGTCAGTTCAGGCATTGCCAAATGACAGAAGTGATAGGGTAGAACCACATCATCTAATATAAGGTGAATAAAATAGGGCTTAAGAAGTAATTTTTCCACTGATAGGACAGTGTTTCCCTCTTGAAGTGTTTGGGGAGTTTTGGTGAATATGACTAACCTTTCTTTTTTCCCCACACCTAAATGCATGGTATAGCATATTCTCATATGGACAGAATGTTGAAGCCTTAGAAAAAATCTAATCTTGAAAGAGCTTCTGAATACCAGAACCATACTTTAAGGAATTAGATAATATAGTTAAAAAATGGCTTGTGAAGTCTTAATTTATTTGAAAACTGTGAAACAGATCACATTTTCTATAAAGAAAACACAACATTGTCTTGTTCCAGTGAAGATGTTCCTGACTTCAGTACTGTGCCTACAATACAATTCCTGCTTCGGGTTTTTCTTTCTGCATTTATGCTTCCTTTCATCCTGTAATTTAGTGTTGGGGTCTGCAGCTTTTTATAGAAATGAGTAGTGCCAACAGTAACAACTGGAAAAAAAAAAGTGCCAAATTATGTGTAAAGCTTCAGGATTTCATTTACATGGTCATTAAAGTTGCCATATATTCTTAATTCAGTAGATGATGTTAATGATTCTCTCATGTTGCAGCACATTTCTTGCATAATTGACAGAATAGTTAGTGAATCCTTTAGACCAGTTTGGTTTGCTCCTTTTCTGTTTGTTATTGTTATTGGTCACATGAGGTAATGTTGATTTGTAGTCAATTTCCTTTTGTTTGAACAAAACTGGTTTACAGGATAATTTCAGATTATATTAACAAATAGAAAGGGCATGACAGAAAGAAAAGAAATCAGCATGATAAACGTTGTGACCTTCTAGTGAGAAACAGTATGGCATGCATAAAGGACTGCTGCATTAAATGGAGGCGGGGGGGAAGGAAGTGGGTAATTATTTGTAGCAGTGCTTTTACTGTTGTTGGAATGAGACAGACTAACAGTGGCAGCAGTCATTTTGCTGAATCAAAGTCCATGTTAGTCGCATTATACACTGCCACAAAAGGTTGTTAAGGCTGGTATTAGCATGTACCACTGAGGACATTGGAAGGACTCGATCTGTCACACTAAATCGCCTTGTTGCCCTCAACCATTGAAGTCTCCAGCTCCTCTGACATGTTCTTTCATTAATGGCCTGGCCTTGACAACTGATCCTAATTGCCTCTGAACCGCACTTCATGTATTATTGGTGTCTGCCTGCCCTGGTTCATGTCAACAAGCCACAGCATGCACAGGGTGTGCCCGGTGCCTTTTGCTGAAATGATGCTCACATAGTCATTTACCTCTGAGGGTTTGGGTCTTACTGGGAATGAAGTATAAAACTGAAGATTTTCCTGTCTCTTCTTAGTAATACTTTAATGTGGATCTGTGCTGTGTACTTATTAGTCATGTATGAAAACTCGGTAAAGCATCAGGCCAATTATGCAAGATTTCATTAAAGCATGGACTGTAAATGCAAAACAAAACTTGCCTGCATTTTAGTTACTGAGTGTTTATTCTTTCTGAAAAGCTTATTCAACTAGAATGTATGGCTTACACTTCATTTTTCATAAATAAAAATTCTGTTCTTACTTGAATTAATAGTATAAAAGAAATATCCATAATATTGACAGTTCCTGGAGATTAAAATGTTCTGATTATGTAAATAGGCAGGAAAAGGATCCCATTAGTTGAGGTGTAAATTAAAGCCAAAGCTCTTTTGAAATCTCAATATTTTCTCCTTTTCCATGAAACAGCTTTAACATATTTATTAATATTTCTGAGGATGTTTTTAAAACATACATTTTATTTCATAAAGCAGTACATGTTTTTCTTAATTCTAAACCCTTTTAATTTTTAATCTCATGGACTGTCAAAAATGTATAGGTTTTAGTTGTACTTCTGCAGTATGCATTGTATTTTTACGGTGAAGCTTTATTCTTAAATCTGTAATAACATATCTGCCTGCCCAAAACATTTACATGTTTTAAGCATGGCTATGATTTAAGACTTTTCTGATTTCTTACAAGATTTTCTATGATTACCTCAGTCATCAAGAGGACTGAATAATTTGAATGGGGAGCCTTTTAAGCATGCAAGTTCTACCAGTGATAATAAAAAATAAATCACAGAAGCTCTTTGGTGCTAGGTATCATTTAACCTAATCTAGACAGTGACATTTGGGCCACTAACAGCATAATCATAGTTATTGCTACAAATTGCTCCATGTTTGAGTTTTAATGTTATAAGTAAATTATGCCACAGGATAAAATATATGCTTCTTTGGGAATTAAACATGTTTATTTCAGCATGTGGATGTGGAATACTAGGAGATGACAAGTTTCTTTCATGTAGTAATACTGCCACCTTCTGAGACAGTGAAGAACGATTCAGTTTTCTCTCCTAGGGACTTTGCAAAGAATATGCTGCAGGTTGGTGGTTTGCTTGGAGTCAGCAGTGTAAGCTCCCAAAGTCAAAAGTGCTCGAGACTGGAGATTGCCTGAAACCTATTGTTGAAATTGTTTCAATATCCACTCGGGGAGGTAATTTTACTTTTCATGGAGCTTGCACTCCTACTGTGAAACTCTGGCAGACTAGAAGAAATAGGAAGGAAAGTCTATAGCAAAACTTTTGATAAAAATGCTTTTCTAAAGGTGTAGCACTAGTTTAATTCCAAAAAATCATTCTCATTCTCTATACTCTGCCAAAAGAGTGATCCTGAGTTAATTCTGATACGAGAATGACACAGAAAGGTTGTTCAGTGGTTTTAGGGCAGAGGTGGCCACAGCTGGGATTAGAAGATGAAGGGGATTGTGAACGTTCTTTCACCATCATTCATTCAGACAACGTGCCCTTCAGCAGAACAGCAAGCCCTTCTGATTTTCTCGAATTAGAAAGATTAGCATGAAGCGCATAATGCGGGATGATGGAATTTGTCATAATTTGCATTGTCCTGGAAAGATTCAGTTTGATAGAGCGATGCATCTCCGAGCATGTCATGTCCCACGGGCAGGTCATGGAGGAAGCTCGGCAGAAATAATTTTACGATATGTGCATCAGTTGTAAATGCCTCATAACCAATTTGTCAAAAAAGAAAAAAAAAAAAAACGTGGAGGGGGGGGAAAGTGGAGGTCAGGGGAGTTGAAGGAGGTGGGCATTTGCCCAAACACATGTGGAAGTTAGATATGGTAACAGTAAATTAGACTTGTGCCGTTTCAGAATAAGACATGATTACATGCAGTAAATGAACACATTGACTAGATACTTGCCAAGTTATAATTTTTTTCCTACGGTATGTAAGAGAAGTAGATCTTCACCAATTACATCATGAAGTTTATTTATGAAAATTCCTTACAGAAATTATCAGACACAAGAGCTTCAGGATCAGTTTTCTGAGCGATTGCTTCTGACCTTGATAATGTTCCCAAACTGCAGATAGAAAAGGATAATCAGCATGTAGTTGACAAAACGGACATGACAGTGTTACTTACATGCTGCGGCATTTCTGGAAATAGGCATGTAGAATTCAGACAGGCAAGGGGAACACACTTATTTACAGTAGCATAGCAAGAAGAAAAGGTCCAATGTCATGAATTGACCATGGTTTATTTATGGACCATCTGACAATGAAGCAACAGTCTTTGATATTTAGGAATCTCTGTTGCCCAAGAACATTATAACTAGTGCTTGTAGGTTATGTTATTTATCATTTCAATATCTGGTTCTACTTGAGGAAGACATTTTGCAATGTCTCCTGTATATGTCTTTCTTTATATATTTCAAACAACAGATTAATGCCGGTGGTTCAGTAACACTGATCATTTGTGACAGTTGAGCATTTGCGAGATGAGGGTCTAATAACAAAATCAAAATAAAAAAGGGAAAAATAAAGAGGAAATTGTCACTTCTAAGGACCTACTTGAGAGCTAAATAATACTTTCTACCTGAGGTTGATCATCTGGCTACTGTCTTTCAGATGGTTATTATTACAGAATTCTGATTTTTGAAAACTGATTTACCTTAGGGTACAACTCAACATAAATAAATCTTTCAACACCCAGTACCTGGAATCAAGATACGTATGACACTAATAAATCTGCACAGTTACAGTTTGATCAAGTGTGTTGGTGTGGGGGTTTGGAAGAAAGTATTTATAGGGTTCTACATTAAAAAAAAATGTGTTTTAATAACTCCAGCCCAAATCCCTCAAAAATACTTTTGTCTGAAAAATAGTACCTTTCTGTATAGGCTCTGTGAGGTTTTGATCTCTTCATTTCCCACAGGTTACAGCTTTAAGTTCTCAGGCAAGTTGCTATGTTACTCAGGGATCCTATTGATGTGTGGTACTGGTGAAGAAAAATTACTATTTCCATAACAATGAAAGGTTCCTATAGATTGCAAAGTGTCTATAGATTGCAAAAAATTGACTTTAACTTTTATTGCGTTGAAACCCCAAATCCTGTATTATTTAGTATTGCACAATACATGGTGAAGAAAAAGAATCTCTAGAAGTCCAAGTGTGTTTTTATTATTTTGCTGGGTGATATGTGCTGATTATATTTTTTAAATGGCATAAAAAATCTTTGCATCTCGGTATTTTCAGTCTGGTTGATATTCTATTCTTAAGATAGATTCTGGTAATTTTTGAATGTAAAGCAACAAGTGTTCATATTTTTTAATAGTTTACTGATGTTTTTCAGAAAGTATTTTGCATCCTGTTGATCACTTCAGTTATATAGCTTGACTGAGTTTTGAGGGCTGATGGTGATGAGTGAACAACTTTGATTTATTAAGTAATCTTTAAAAATCTCAGCGCAAAGGATCACTATTTTCTGTATGGCCTAATTATAGAATATAGAAACACAACATCTGGTAGTGTAAGAGCAGTGCTCAAAAATACAGGACTGATTGAAAAATATAATAGCCCTTAAACTTTAGATTTAAAATTTCTGTTTAATTACTTGTATTAATTTGATCTTGAAAAAGAACTTCCAATCAATATTTTTTTTCATTTGACCTTTTTGTGAAGTTTACTGGTAACTTGTGATGGATTTAACACATGTCCATAGAATGCACCTTTCTCATAACAGGAGCTATATAAAATGCTTAAATTGTGATAGGCTCTCCACATTGTATTTTGTGAGAATATGCCCAGTGAAGGATGTAGCTATGGAAGTGTACAAGAAAGAGGTGATACAATTTCTTACGTAAATTTTGCTCCACAGTTACCATATCTGATTGTGAGAGTTCATTTACCACTTTTTATAGGCTCCGTGTGGTATTACCATGAATTCAGCAACTTATGTTGGGTAGAATTCACACTTTATTATCTTTGGAGAAAGGCAGTATGTAGCATGAGATGTTTGGTGTCACTGAAATAATGATGAAGTTAGGTGATACTGTTCAAAAGGAAGGATAGGAGGTCATAAGATGAAAACTGGGGACTTTCTTCTAGATTTGTAAGATTTTCAGAGAGAAAAACACAAACACATCTGGAAATCTTAAGAGAAATTAATGGAAAGAATACTTTGAGCATGCATAGTAACTGTTGTTCTTCATCATTAACTTTCCTTTAAAGGGATTTTGTCTATTGACTATCAGAGATTTCTCATATAATTTATCAGCATGTATGAAAAACAGTTCTGTTTTTTCCAGTCATTCATGCCACAGATTCTCTAGAAATGGCTGGTTGATCTATGTTCTCTCTATTCTTATAACTCTTAAATTAAAAGATACTTCAGATTAAATTCTGTAATACACTCATATACATTCTGATTCCTTAGAACTTCCAATGTAGGTTTTAGCTTCTAAATGAGGAATTAACGTGAAGATAGTGAAAATCCATTTGAAGGAAGGCCTTGGAATCGTCTGTCATTTTAACATCCTTAGTAGGTTATGCCAGTCACCCAGCTCAAGAGGAACCAGAGAGAATGGAAGTCAAGAAAATAAAATTTATGCTGGGAGAGGACAATCCTTCTTGCAATTGTCTGGAAATAGGTCTTTTACTGGACTTTATGTGCCTGACCAGTTAGGCTTTGGGTTTGAGAGCATTGAAAGCCCAATACTTTAACTTTCTATAAAAGCAGTAGCACAAAACAGGCCAAGTGCAGGGGTCAGTATAGATTCCTATTACTTGTTTTGGTGTCAGATTAGGGGATGTAAATCTGAAACCTTGTGATGTCATATAATAAGTAAGTTTTTTAGGGAAACAATTTATAAAAACAATAAATCTTTTCTACGCTGTGATTGTATAATATAAAACACCAGAGAGAACCTAAATATTTAAGTAATTTTCTGTACTGGAATTTCATAACTAAAGCATGTGATTCAAATTCTATTAGACCATTAGTCCCTTTGTGAATTCTCTAGAAATTTACCATAGTATTTTATAAAATTATATTGCTGTAGCTCTTAGGAGAGGCGACAGTTATTCTTCTTTTGATAGACAGAAGAAAAGTACAGTTAAGTCAGATAGTGCTTTACAGAGTTTGTCCTCTGCATCTTATTTTCAAGTCTGTAAAATTGGGGAAGGATTTGAAGGAAGAAAAAATAGGAGTGCAAAAGTAATATCATTTGTATGTGAGACAGAGTGAGCACAGTACTCTGACTGCACTGTGGTAAAACTATTTAGAGAATCTGGGAGTGGAAAGATACAATCTGTAGATTGGAAATTGAGCTGGAGGGCGTCAGACTGAGCTCACCCAGCTAAATTGTATGGTGCTCAGTCTGTTGGCATTTCAGCTACTTCAGTATTGCATTGCTCTGAGAAGTGAAATAAATAGGAAAGAGTAGAACAGAAAATATTAGCATTGAGAGGAAGGGCAAACAGATAAGTAAACAGGGGGAAAACTATTGTTAGAAACTCAGAATTTCTAAAGCACATTTATTCAAATGTGGGATGGAGCAGTGTATTACACGATAAGATATCCTGCTCGTGTGCCAGTCTGTACAGACATTTCACAGAATCTCAGAATGGTGGAGGTTGGAATGGTCCTCTACCAGTGATAATGTCCAGCCCCCTCCTCAAGCAGAGCCACCCTGAGCAGATTGCCCAGGACCATGTCCAGGTGCCTTTTGATTATCTTCAAGGAGGGAAACTCCACAATTTCTCTGAGCAACTCATACCAGTGCCCAGTCACCCTCACAGTAAAATCGTGTTTCCTGATGTTCAGAGAGAACATCCTGTGTTTCACGTGGTGCTCAACTTGCTTCCAGTCCTGTCACTGGGCAGAACTGGTACGAGACTGGCTCCATCTTCTCTGCAGCCTCCTTTCCAATATTTGTATGTACTAATGAGATGCCCACTCTGAGCCTGCCTTTCTCTAAAAGCAAAGTAGTCCGACTTCTCCCAGCCTTTCGTAGTAGTTGGTCCAGTCTTTTAATCATCTTGGTGGGCCTTTGTTAAACAGTCCCTTAAACTGGGTAGTCCAGAACCAAACACAGCACTCTGAGTGTGGCCACCAATACAGGGTAGAGGGGAAGGATGACCTCCCTGGACCTGCTGGCAATGCTCCTGTGAATGCAGCCCAAGACACCACCTCTCTCTGTGTGACAAGGACACATTGCTGGCTGATGTTCGACGTAGTGTCCACAAGGACACCAAGGATCTATTCTACAAAACAGCTTACCAGTCAAGCCCTGTCATGGGTTTCTTCCATCACAGTTGCAAGACTTTCAACTCCTTGTTGAGCTTGACGAGGTTCCTATCAGTGCATGCCTTCAAGAGTCCCTCTGGTGTATCACACACTGCTCCCAGTTCTGTATTATCTTCAGACTTGCCAAGGGCAGACTGTGCCCTGTTATCCTGATCAAGACTGAAGATGTTGAACAGGACTGGA